>JAFIRS010001612.1:0-325175 GCA_018342105.1 Gonioctena quinquepunctata
AAACATGCCCAATGTTTCCAAAATTGTTTTTTTTAATTTTACTAGCCTGAATTTTAAATTTAAAAATGTTTTTTTATTCTTTTGAAATTCTTTTTGTTAACTGTACTTTTTGTCTCTTTTTGCTTTTATTGGCCGACATTTGGGACGGAAAAATAACCCCCGAATACCACACGGCTTCAAAATTATCGGAAAACCTAAAAGGTTTCCCTTTGCAAACAAAAAAAAGTCCCCAATTTTTTCGGGAAAAAATCCTCGCGTTTCGCGCCGTGATTTTAACCTGAAAAACTTGACTCCTTCATTGTTTGCAACGAACCTATCGGGAAATCCGAAAACCGAAGCTCTTTAATATTAAAAAAATGATTTTTTTTTCTGGAAGGCCCAAATTCAAAAATTTTTAATAACTCGTACGACTTTCCATTTCAAATTCGTCCTATGGATATTAGAAAAAATTGAATATCTGACGAGCAGTGTTGTGAAAATTGTTTAATAGACTTTTAGTATCTACCTATTAGTTTTTATTTACGTTAAAAGGGTTTTTATCGCTGTTTTTTAAAAATTGAAAAAGTGACCCCAAAAAGCGTTATAAACAGGGTGAATTTTTGCCCCTTAAAAAAAAAATTTGGAAAATTTTGGAAACTCTGTGGACATGAAAACCTCCTTCCTTTAAAAAAATAAGTAGAAATACTTATGTTTTGCCTTTTTGAGGATAAATGAAAAAACAACCAGTGTCTTTTTCCAATCTGCAAATTTTGCAAAAATGTGGCTGAAGGGGGGTTATGTTATGGGGAAATTTTGGGGGAAATCTCAATAAATGAAGCGCCCAACCATTTTAACGTAAATAAAAAACTAATGGGTAGATCCAAAAGTCTATTAAAAAATTTTTCCCAAAACACTCTCAGTCAACCTAATATCCTTTAGGACGGAATTTTGAAAAAAAAACTCAAAAACAATAAAAAAAACAAATTGGGGGCCCCAAGGGGGGGGAAAGTTTTTGAGTTATTCATGTTATATTTTTGGGTTTGGCCCCTTCCAAAAAAAAAATAATCACTATCAAAATCAAAATTCCCCTAAACATTTGTGTTTTAGGGGGAAAAAACTAAATGATTCATCAATTCCGTCCCTTTTTTTAATATTGGTTTGGGGTATTAGAAGGTGTACTTCATCTTAAAATTATAAAAAATACCCAAAAAAATGTGTCAGTAGATTTAAAGCCAAAATTTTTTTTTTATGGTACCCACGGGAACCCCTTAGCCGAAGTCCTCCATTAAATATCTTAACTTCTTAACTCTTTTGGGGGTGGATTTTTTTTTAATTTTTTCAGCTCATTTTTCACATCGATTGGATTAGATTTGTACATTCACCTCCGGCAACGAGTCTACAAATGCAATTATCAATTTTTTTTGTTTCCCCAAAAAGATATTTCATTTCCCGACACCCCAGCGATGGGGTTTTTACTACCCCTAAATTAAATCCCAGGTAAATAGCCCGGACCAAAATACTTTAAACGAAAAGTTAAACCGTAGCTAAGTTTCTACATTGAACGGCTGCCAAAACTAACGAATCCATTGTTCTATTCATTGTCAAAGAAGTTTCTTACAAAAAATGAATTATTAGCGAAGTAAAAGAGGCAATAAAATCTTGATTGAGTGTCAGTCATTGCTGATGTACTGCAAAGGCGGCTCTCGTCAGGACCGCTGCTGCATTAGAATTATAGAATTGGGTAGAATAGATTGGGATATGACATTCCATAAAATATGTGAAGATATTCTTTCTTAAACGGTGTGCAAATATTATCCTAAACTTGTATGTATATTGTTCCAGAATATCTCTCCTCTGAAGTTATACTCCATATCATCAGTTATATTGTGGTTTATAGTCGTTAAATAAATATACCCAGTGCGCGTCAAAATTATGGAACAAATTCCGATATTTCATAAAGCCATGTACTTTTGACATAAATCCTTAAATGGAGTCGATTTTTTATTTTAAAATGCCGATTTTTTATGTATATTCTAAAGAGGTTATGTCACTGGTTTTGACATGGTGATGTAATCAGTAATTTTAAATTGGAATAGATGTCTTGTGATACCTCATCTGGAAGGCCTTTCAATGCTGCATTCAATGATAATAATTAATTAAGATATTTTTTTTACAGGGTAGACAAAATTAATATTTTATTTCAATAAAGAGAATAACTTTATATCAACAAAATAGAACAGTTAAATAAGATGTTCGAAATGCCATCTACCCAGTCTCTTGACAATACGCAAATCTGGACATATTCCTCTTGCACATTGCAGATAAATTCCGGAGTAATTCTGTTAGCTTCGATCCCAATTCGATTTTTTCAACTCTTGTAGATTTTGCGGCGGCCTATCTACACTTAGACCTTCGATTTCAAATAACCCCACAAGAAAAAATCCAGGGCGTAAGATCTGGAGATCTTAGGGGCCACTCTATCGGTCCGCGTCTGCAATCCACCTCCTGGGAAAACAGTTATTCAAAGACTCGCGAACATCCGTGCATGAGTGCGGGGGTGCACCATCTTATTTAACCAAATGCACTTTCATTTAGTGAGTTAAGTTGTTAGCGTTTGGAAAAAATATATTTTTATTATTATTACATTATGATTATGAAATTCTTGTATATTGTCATCGGTCCTTGATATGTGTGACAAATTTCAGATTATTCGGAAGATTGGAAATTATAGGTGAATATTTACTTCAAGATTTTATTACATTGTGAGTTATTTAGTTACAAGTAAAAGAGATAATAAAGCGTGTTAAAAGTGCAAAATTTTACTTTTGAGCCAAGGCTCTAATCCCTTGGAACTGCCCTGGCAGACTGAAGTAGAAGATCCAGTGCTCTACTACGCAATGGATCCTTTCAAATATTAATAGTTAGCTATTTCCTAGTCCTAAAATGGGAAACACACAAATTAATGCCATAATAGAGCCAGAGTTAATTAATCAAATAAATGTCAGTTAAGATATCAACAAATATTCTTCACAAATTCAAATTGAAAAGGTTCTAAAAGTAAACTATGAAGCGTTTTAAGTGAAAGACAACGCATAGAAATTTTAATTTTTATTGGATGCGGAGATGGAACCAAGGACTCAGCAAAGAGATATGCGACTTGTTCAATGCGAAGTAATGGAAATAGACCTATCAGTCGTTCAACAGTCCAGTAAGATTGAGAGAAAATTTAAGATAAACTGCTCATATCAAACTATATTCCGAATGCTGGACGTCCTAAAATTAAAGAGACGTAAGAGCTTGACGTTCTATTGGGTGTAAGAAGGGAATAATGCTCACAATACTTCACGACAAGTGCAGCAAACCTTGACATATCCCAAAGAGTTCTGTATTACGTATTCTTAAAACTGAAAAGTACCATCCATACAAAATTACAGCTACATCAACAACTCAGTAGGGATGATCCCGATCGCCGTGTAATGGAGTTCTGTAATGAAATAATGCAGGATTTGTGTAACCGCAATCCGTTTCGGCTCGTTCTGGCTTTCCGATGAGGCTACGTTTTGCCTAGATAGTTCAGTAAATCATCCAAATTGCAGATATTGGAGTAGGATAATCCTCGCACTGGATGATAAACGGGCATACTCAATACCCTCAGAAAGTCAATGTTTCAGCAGGGATAATAAGCAACTTAAAGTTATTGGCCCATATTTTTTCGAAGAAATCACAGAGGCGTTACTTGGAATTTTTTAAGAAATGAACTCATGCCTAGCCTTTACCGATATTTTTCCAAGAAACGCCAACAATCTAACTCACCAAATGAAAGTATTCGGATTTTGCAACAAGATGGTGCACCCCGCACTATGCGCATGGTTTTCGCAGGGTTTTGGGTAACTATTTCCCTGGGAGGTGGATTGGTAGGCGCGGATTAAAATGCGGTAAGCCCCAAGATCTCCCCAGATCTCCACACCCTGGATTTTTTTTTTCTTGCATAGGGTTGGTAAAATCGAAGGTCATGTAGATAGAGCCCGCGAAATCTAGAGTTGAAAAAATCGAATTAGGATCAGAGTAACAAGAATTACTCCGGAAGTTATTCACCAATGTGCAAGAGGAATGTATATCCGTAGATTTTGCTTATAGTCAAGAGTTTGGTAAGGTTGGCATTTCAGGCATCTTATTTGCTATTCTATTTTGTTGGATATAAAGTTATTGGAAATAAAATAATAATTTTGTTCACCCTGTACAAAAAAAATCGAATTAATTATCATCATTGGTGCAGTATTGAAGAGGCCTTTCAGATGAAATTATCTAGAGACATCTATTCCAATTTAAAATTACCGATTACGTCACCATGTCAAAGACCAATTGACATAACCTCTTTTAAGAATATACATAAAAAAAAAATCGGCGACTTTCAAAATGTTAAAATCGGCCACAAGCTTTCCACAGGATTTTTTTGTTGAAAGTACGCTAGCTTGCGAGAATATCAATTTGTTCCCTTCGGTGCGGCACTTTTCTTAGAAATATCATTAGTGCTTGTGGGGCGTTTCTGTTGTCTTCACAATCCGTTAGAGGCATGTTAAAATTCAAGAAATTAACATGACGGAAGGGTAACGCTGCAGTTGATATCAAGAAACAGCAACTTTTATAGTTTGAGGTTGTGTCGATTGATAAACGTGTTGGTGCGGCTATAAAATAGTAGAGAAAGATGCTCCATTGTTTATTGATTCACCTTAGTTTTATTTTCACACAATAATGGTGAGGGTGTGCAAAGACAATTTAGAAGTTGGGATCAACTAGTAACAATTCACAGGCGAAATTACCAGTGTTATTTTATCTCATTTGTTCTGATTCTACCGAGTTTGATTCTTAATGCAAAAGAACAGGAGAGATTTTTATACAACATACATGTCAATAATGTTACATAACTGAGTCGTGTTGGAGTCATCTTCGCCATTGTTGTTTTGTGTGTTTTATTTGCTTTTGGGTGAAACAAACTCCGCTTCAGGAATTGAAGTGATTATGGGGTTTGGAAACGATCTGGACTTCCATTTCTCATTTCATTGGAGAATTAAGTAATTTGTTTCATTTTCTTATTGTTAAGTGATAATACTTGAACACCTAAGGGCGAATCCGTAGAATTTGCTGAATTAATTAAAGATAATTTGTACGACTGTGAGAATAATCTTTAAAAGGCGATGCAATTAATGCTGGGAGTAAGGTTGACGATGATATGTAATGTATTATTTAAATTAACTGAAATGTTTTAGGTGTGTGCACGAATGGGGATTCTCATGTGAGCGTTTCCCTAACTTCAAAACACACTTTACAAATTTTCAGTGAAAATGGCCCTTTCATTTTTTGCTTCCATCTTCAGGTATTTCTCTGACGTTTTATATCCGAAGTTTTTCATCGTTATGGTTGAAACAACGAATCAAAGAAAATAATATTTATTGTATGGCTATTTCATTGCCGGCTTTGATAAATGAATACATTGTAGTCAATCAAATTTGATCCTCTAATTTTTGTGAGAGAACAAAATAATAATGTATCAGTTGTTCTATGTTATTTTAAGCAATCTTCAAAGTGGGGGTATTGTGTAGAAAATTATTTCAGGAGTGAACAAATAGAGGCGATCTGAAGATACTATATTATAGAATTCATTTCCGGGTCTTTAACATTATGGCAAAACTGGCGGAATATTTAAAAGGCAAATATCCGACTACTTAAATCATAGTGTTCAAAAGGATCTATTCTCGCAACAACACTATTTCATTCACATCAACGACCTGTTGAAAGCAACTTCATCCAATTTTGGCTTTGTGTCGATGATAGTACCCTCCATGCCAAGCTTTCTCTTCCAGGGCCCTATATCTGGCCCGGCAGGCTGAAATAGACGAGGGAAGAGTGTTAATATGAAATATAGAAATATGGACAGCAACAATTCTCAGAGTGGGGATCTAATCACTTGGTAGATTCAAGTACAAACAAAACACAAGCATGTCTTTCTCTAGAAGAAAGCCGATCTCTGTGCCTAACATGCTTTGTCAGAATTAGCCATACTTGCAAGAGTCAGTATATCGATGCTTGGTATTACTATCAACCAATAACTTTTCCTGGGAAAATCACGTGAGTCCATTGCCAAAGTGCATCCAAAACTTGAACATTTGGTCCAAAAGAGCTATTTCACTGATTAAGCTGCTTATGATCCTATAAGGCACAGATCCGACCTGTCTGGAATGCTGTTCCCATGTTGGAACGGCACCTAAACATATCCTGAGGATTCTGTCCAAAGGGCAATTGGTCTCGTCAGAACAGGTCTGCCTCAACCTGAAACTCGCTCACTTGTCCACTGGAACACCGTAGAAGAGTTGGCGATTTGTCTCTATTTTATAGATATTTTCCTTGGGCGATGCTCTTCTGAAATAATCAGCAATCGTTCCTGCTTTGGCAGTCTCTTCGGATCGCTTCCGTCAAGTTCAGTCATCCACCCCTTCCGTGGTCCTTTGGAGACCTGCCGGAACATCACTTTCCAAAGACTCGTTCATCCAACAGACAGGCTTTGGAACTCATCGCCTAGGGGAGGTGTTCTCGAGGGCATACAGCCTCCAAGAATTTAAGAAGAACACCAACTCCTACAGCCTAACCGCTTGGACACACGATGTTATCTAGACATTGGGATTTTCGCTTTTCGTGGAACCAGGACATAAAAAAAAAAACAGTTTTGTCAATGATAAAACAAATTCAACTTCTGCTACTCCTCCTACTATACTGGCTGAAACACATTATTTTTTGCAAACATTTTTTAAATATTTCCTATAGAAATGAAGGATAAACTCGATCTCCTTGAATGCTTAGAAATCCAATAAACACTAGAAGTGAAACCAGCTCAATTGGGAATTATATAGTGAAGGGTTTTGTTCATTTTACTTCTTGACGATTTTTTCACGGTATTGAGATCAATGACATTAAATACACTCATGAACTTTTCAGAGATCAATATATATATATATAGAAATATTACGGTGATATCATGTTCTCAAAATCAACAAAATTTCATAACCTCAACCTCTTATACAGCGATATTACTTGATCAAACTAGTATTAGATACAATTTGTTCGTCAAAGCTTTTATTCGAAATTCAGTCATTGCGAAAATATCCATACGATCAAGGCGAGTAATGGAGTTACCCAGAATCAGTTTAGGTTTTATTTGTTTCAATGATTAATATTTTCCGTGTAATTATTTTTCGTGTACTTTTTTTTTCTATATCAGGGCTCACGTACTCTATTAAAGGAGAAACCAGCTATTTTGGAGATTGAATGAATTCATAGAGATGCACGATTGGGCATTCAATAGTTTTCCCTTTTGCGCAATACAATGAAGTGGGAAGAAACCTTCATTATTATTCATAGTTGACACTTTACTACCATACATTATAATACTTTCAAAATTGGGTTGAAGATCCATCTTTTGTTTCTTTTGATATTATTTGGTTCCTAAATCCCCACTTTAGATATTTTTTTGCAGTTTGCAAACGGTTGCTTCAAGACCCGTCTTCGATGCTATCCACCTATTCTCATGTATTCTGGAATTCGTTCCGATCTTGTCCTAATAGAATCTGATCATGTGCAAAATATAGCAGTATACAGTGTGTCCCCAGCTAAAACATCATCCCCTTATACGGGAATTGTAGAAAACACTGAAAATCGCTCAAGATCAGTCGATTTTTTTATTTCAGTGGAAACTCTTTCACCAAATACGTCATCACCCCTGGCTTCAGAATCTTAAACAAGGACTACCATACTTGTGATACATCATTTTGGAAGGGAATCTAATCGCAAGCATCGATGTAAAGGCGAGGTGAGAATCGATGTAGGAAATGAAAAAATAATTATGAAATCAAGATATTTTTTTTTTCATTACCTGAGAAATGTTATCATATTAAAAGTTCGAAATATAGACCTTTCCGTTCCATACATATGTATAAGCGATATTAAAGTATCTTCGCATTTCTCAACATTTTAGGTCACGGCACATTACTCATCTACAATTATTATGCGTGGATCATCAAAGGGAATTATGTGATTGGTTTGCATTGGTTTATTATTGATATAAACTTTGGATTTCGAATGTCCTCATGGAAAGTCCAGTAATTTGATAATCCAAGGAGTTCTCGTAGGCCATACTAGTAGTTTATCGCCTTCCAATCCATCTCCCCTCTAGAAATTATCATTTAAAATTGACGTATAGGTGCTGGGTTTACAGTTGTATCAAAGAAGTTTGAGATACTTTTTTTGTCCATTAAGGTCACCATCAATAAAATGACCTACAATATAGTACTCCCCAAAATACAAGCCCAAACATCAAATATCACAGGATGTTGTGAATGAGATTTCCTGTACCAATGTGGATTTGCATTACTCCAGTATCTGCAGTTGTGCCTGGTCCTTTGTTCATTTACATAAAAGGAAAATTCGCCAGAAAACCACACATTGTAAGAGGTAATTATTATCACCAATCAATAGCTTGAAGCTCCATATAGTTCAGAAACTCTGTACGTCTGTCTGGGTCATCTCATTCAATTCTTGTACATTCCGCATTTTATAAGATTCAGTTCACCAGCTTCTTTCAGAATTCGATGTTTTGCTGATTTTGGACATTCAGAAATGAAACTGTCTCAAAAGATTGAATGCTATTCATCACTGCATGTCCCTATTACTGCAACGGTGATCCCTTTTTATCCCCTCATAGATATTGCTCGTCTTTTTTTTTATTTTGCACTGATCCTGTCTCCATGAACTCATGCATCACTTATATCCGTACTGATATTGGCATTTTCCCTGAACAAATTTCTTTTGTTTTTTTTTTGACATTTCTAGAAACCAATGAAACTTTCGATGCAAATTAATCATGACGTTTTGAATGAAAACCGGTTTAGTACATTATTTCATTTGGGAGGAAATGTTTTTATGATTGAAACATAAAATATCGATAAAGTGAAATAATTTCGGATTTCTGCCCTCAAAGTTGCCATTTCGCAAACCCACCCCGGGCCCGTCGGGCTCTCGTGTAATCCCTGGCAACAAGTTTCAATCTTCGAATTTTTTTTCTATTCTCAGTCGTTTGTGTATTAAACTGAAAATTCGACCCGAAAGCCCCTGGCATCGTCCATTTCAAAAAAATTTATCTGGAATTGCAATTTTTCTTGTATAGTATAAACCATTATCGACAGTTTCCACGATTGAATGATGTAAATTGAATACATCAATATCTGGTGTACAAAATTAGCTTAAAAAAACCCAAAAAAAAAAAAGTTATTTTATTTTATAAAACGTCTGCCTCCTTCTAAATTTTTTTATTTCTGAAGCATACTATTTTTCAATACAGTGACGTTCAACAGTGATTTAAAAACTAAAAAATAGTCTAGAAATTATCTTTTTTAGAAATTTCTTCAATAATTAGGGAAAACTGTGAAAATCTTAATGTAGGTGATTCTCTATTACACCAACGATGTTTTTTGCGACTGAATTCACTTCAAAATGAACTATCACAAGTATGGTGATTGAAGATTTTTAAGAAAAAGTGCTGTGGGTGGGGGTTGATAGCACAATGATGACGTTTTTGGGTGGAACAGTTCCTCGAATAAAATCGACGGGTCAAAACGATTTCAAATGTTTTCTATGATATCAGATAAAAGGGGAAGGTGACAAGTTTGGCTTTAAAGGGGGTTGGCGACCGACATTATCCATGTGGGAGTCCTTCGTTTCATATATTTTAAGCCTTCAGATATATTATTTTTTTTTTCCCTTATTGAATTATGTCTTCATATCTATTGTTTTGCTTCTATGCTAGCATGATATTTGCATTTTATGATTGTAATTTAAAAAATTAGGATTTTCCCCCCCAGGTCGAAGGCCGTTTTTTTTTACAATTTCGAAAAAACAAAAAACCCCGGAATTCGTCTTAGATTACATTTTTTAAAACGTTCCATATATGCCCCGTACTAGAAACGGAAAAACCCAAACCCCTTTATTTTTTTTTTTTAACCCATGGTAGTCACCAAGATATTTGCACTGTTTTGAGACTTTTCAGAAGCTTCATTGAATTAATGAGTGAGTAGACTGGATCACATCGTTTGAGGGTATTTTTTATATAATTTTTTTCCCTCAAAGCAGTAAAAAAAACCCGTAACTTCACTTAAAGTTTGGGGTGCATTTATTTTTAAGAACTTTTTAAACATATTCTGAAAATGCAGTTTGTGATGAGGTAGGCGGAATAGGGCATAAAACCATGACACCCCGAAGAACCTCTGTATAGGGGAAAACGTTATCGGGTTTAAAACCAATTTAGTGAAGATCAGATTGAAGGATTTTATTTTTTTTGCTTTACTATGGGTTTTTTCGATCAGCCAAGACAATTCCCCCCCAACTACTGAACCTTCCTGAAAGAGATAATGGGTTTTAGAGATTTTTAAAAATAATTTGAACTTACCACCTTGTTGACAATTTTCTCTACTTACCTGTAAAAAAAAATACATCAATCAATATATGGTAATTTGCTAATTATTAACACGTCAAAAAACATGCATTATCGTAGGAGTGGGAATGTGGGTACCCCCCCTACAACAATGGGGAAATTGAAAATACATTTATGATGGTCTATAATGTGATATAATATTTATATTTGATTTTTTTTCAACGAAATGTTGAGGATTACCAATTTAGTATTTCTTTTTAAAGGGATGGATCACCGAATTCTAACGCATCTTTATTTTTTTTTAAACTTTGCTGTAGTTCATGGGGGGCAAAAGAATAAAATGAGCAAAAAATTTTTTCATTAATTGATAATTAAGATGTCTTGGGATCAAGGTGATAATTTATATCCCGATAGCTACATGAGGTTTGGGAGTTTCATAATCTGTAATTGGGAAAAGCTCATTTTTTTGCGAGCATATAAGTTATTGTGTAATTCCCAATGATCAGAAATATTGTCAAATTTAATCAATGCTTCAATTACAGGATGTTTGGAAATTTAAAACTCAAGTTTTTTGGAAATGGTTTTGAAATTATGGTATGTTGACTAATCGATCCCAAGTATTCCCCCGGAAAAGTGTGATTTTTTCGTGTGCCTATAAAAAAACCCAATATAATAAATACCCGAAGTTTGGGGAAAAGGGTTTTAAAAATAACAAGGTAAAAAAAACCTTTAAAATCTTCAGAACGTATCATATAACTTAAGAAATTGGGCATGGAAAAAAAATTTTCGGGGCCCTGCTACAACATAATTTAAATTTCATCCAGTGATTGATTTAGTTAGGTTAGGTTAGTCTTCAAAACCCACAAATTTTCGATTTTTTTTTATATTTAATATCTTGGGAAAAATATTTTTTTCTTTTAAATTTCGATATTTGTATTTTAAAATTTAGTTCAACAAAATGGGCTTTTTTAAAATATGGGTTAGATGGATTTAACAAAAACAAGAAAGGAAATGTAGTTGAAGGAACTTATATAAGACACCTACCCGGGGGAACCTATATCAACCCTGAATGGAGTTTAGAGATATAACGCTGAATAAACTAATTGGGAAAGAGAAAAATTAAATGAATTGACTTTTGAAAGCAAAACTCATATTCTCCAAAATCTAACAATTGTCAAATCGATCAAAAAAAAAAAACCACTTTTGGGAAAAATATACAGAGGATCCAAATAGGGCCCAAACCAAAGGTAATTTCCTACATTCTCCCACCTTATCACGTGATTTCAAGGAGTGACTCAACATTGGGGAAACTTTTGGTGTAATTTTTTTCTCCCATATCGAGAGTAGTGGATTTTTGACTGGGTTCTTTTTCCCTTTTTTCCATCAAAATCTTTCGATTCCATGGGGGTAGGACAATGTTTTTTCTAAGTTCTGATTCTTCCAATGTTTGAACATCCTCTTCTTCAACTTCTAAGGAAACACACGCTGAATAGGCTCAATAAAAGTCCGGCTTTTTTTTTTAAACGAAGTCGTACATTTACATCTACCTGGTAGAAGTTTTTCCCCACAATACCCAAGTCCAATCAAGTTGTTTTGTATTATCTTTCCCCAATAAACGGTATCTTCACTCTGATGGGAATTTTTTGGCCGTTTTTTTCCGAAGAAAAATTTAAGGTCGCCTAGATACCCCCTTCGAAATTTTTTTTGTAAATGTTCCCTCACCTCTGTCGATATTAATTTGTTTATTAAAACAGTCGATTCAATAACGTCAGCATCGGGAAATTCGTTATTAATTTCAAAGTTAGGTCCATATCTTTCAAAACTTTTATTCGGTGTCAGGTACCCAAATCAGACGTATTTTCTGATACATAAGTGATAGGCTGATTCAGCCCGACTCGCAGTCCACAAAATCGTCGAAATTTTTCCCCAAGGTAAAACAAGCTCTACCCAAACGCAAACATGTTTCCCCACCTTATAAGTCGCTCCACCACCACCCAGTTCAACACTTTTTGGGAAATTACATCCCGAGAAGGTAGATCAGCGGTATTACGGTCCCAGGACATGGAACCATGAATTTGTCAGTGAGGTTACGGATTTTTTGGACTCTGTTCCATATATAAGGTTTTCATATCTCATCCCCTTTAAATCCAAGATAAAAAGTTGTAGAATCAGTCCACCAATACATCGCCACCTATATCTTGCCCCTGTCTAACCGAATGGGAAAACCCCCAAAGCTACAATTGTTGCCCCATCACTCTTATCTTGGAATGCTAAGTTTTTTTACTGGGGAACTCTGGTTTTTTTCCTTTATCAAGTTGGCTTCAACTATATCATTCATTTCAATCTCAGGAATACGGCTGTTGCATAGACATCTTGACTACATCCAGAATATACGGAAAGTGCATTCTGAAATCGGACGATATCCCCCAAACCCTCTTGTATATTCAGACTTTTCAGAATATTCAATTCTCGAACCACGGAAATAAGATTTTGATATCACCCCCAATTTCAGTATCCCAACCAACCCATCTGCCATTTTTGGAGCAATATTTTTTGGAAGAGAGAAACAGGGCTGCTGAATCCGATGCGATTAAACCCGACGGTGAGAAAAATAAGATTATTCTTTTTTTAAATGACACTTCTAAAAGTACTTCTCTGAAACTCAAAACCAAGAAACAGCACATTTCGATTTTATCCCAATTCAGAATTAGTACTCATGTGAACGGACATTTTTTGTTCCCTTCTAGAGGGTTCAAAATAGAATGTTCCCCCTCGTAAAAACAATTTGTCATCCCAACTAGGGCTACTTGCTTTTCCATAAAATTTAGGGTCATCAGAATGGTCGACACTAGTAAACCAATTCGACGTAAAAACTCTTCTTCCGGGTTCGAAATCAAGGGGGGAATATAATGGATGGTTATTTTTTTGCCTCTCGGGAAAATCGTAGGAGATGGGGTGATGACACTACTGAGAGAAAAGGGCTACAGGTTACCCAAGAACAACTCTACAATGTATATAATATTTAATCTGGTTATCTTCGATACCAAAGAAACCTCAGAAAATCTCTATCGCCAGGAGTTCATTTGTAAAGCCTTCTTTATATCAGAAAAACACGCCATCTTTGCAGCTAAATCTCAGTAAAATTGATGGTATCATTTTTAATCAGATTTACACCTTTTCCAAACATTGGTTTAGGGGGGGATGATTTTTTGACTCTTGCCGAAGCATCGAATCTGGGGGAATTTTTGTGGTCGAACTGTTTATCTGGGAATTTTTTTTTTCAGTTCCCTTTTACTATAATACCCCAGCATCCATTCATTTAAAACCTCATGATATGTTTCATAATATCCTTTATATTTGAGTTTGGGGCTAAATTCACGAGTCGCTTTTTGCCATATCTAAATGGGGAATGGAGGATGTCCTTCAATCCAAGGCATTTGGCTTCATACCTTCCTTCATCGTTGACAATCTGTTTAAGAAAAGAGTCATCACTGCTTGTTTCCTCCTTTTTTTATTTATTTTTTCTTTGGGGAAACAGTTATTCCAAGTATATCAATTCCCTAATTCAGAATTGACCCAAAATTTCCAGAAAACAGAGATGTAAAATAACATTGATGAATAGTTGGAATATTTATTTTTTTGGAATTTTTTCCCATCAAAAAGGGCCATCCTAAAAAAAATTTCAATGCAACCAACCACAATTCAAGAATATCTTTCTCAGTCAATAATTTTCCCGCTTCATCAGCCCCGATTAAAATTTCAATAGGAGGGTTCTTATCATGATCATAATATTCAACAGTTCGGTTTTGGGATCAAAAACCCTGTATAATACATCAGATTATTGCAAATGACATATTGGTCCAAAACTTTAAAGTCAAACATATTTGTCATTCAAATTGCTAGTTTAAACGGTAACAAGTATGTTCAAGCAGTCTGAATGTGCACCACCAAATAGGAATGGGGCAATATTTTATTTTCAACAGGTTCATAGTTCATTTCACGAGACAAAGTATTCAAATATAAGACGTTCCCGGAACCCAGTATCTATCACGGCAGAGCAAAACGATTTTTTTCTGTATATCCCTTTTTTTTCTAAGGGGAGTCTGTAGAAAATTCTCCTGAATATGTTTGGGAAAGGATTCGTTTCCCGGATTGTGCTTTTCATGATCACATGCCCAGCTGTATGTTTTCCCATTACATGGGGACATTGCACTTTCACACGGCATTTTTTTTGCCATCCCCAAAATTTTTAAACATGTGAAACAACACCCTTTTCCCTTTTTAAAGGTTAAATTTTTCGCGTGAGTGAGTTTATTACCATCACAATCAGCCGATGAATGGTTTCACTACAAAATACATTCTATAGGATTTTTTTTGATTCAATAAACCTGCGAATGTAGTACTTCAGCATGTTTCGAAACAGCCTTATTTTTAATAGTTCTTTTGGACGTTTTTCATACGATCCGGCAACTGCTAATGATCCCTTTTTTCATTTTCCTTTCCCTTTTGAAATTCCATTAGTTTTTGAGACGATCTTTCAACGTAGACTTACTGGAACAAAATTACTACGTTGCCAGGCTCCCCAATATTTCTTCAGGAAAAAGGACTCAATCATGGCATACCCGCACATGTTCCAGAGGTAAACATCAGCTTTTTAAACTTCCCCTTATAGATCGGAAAATTTTTAATTTCTTGTATGTTTTTTCAAAATTTAAACCCCAACAGCTCCCCAAAATACACCTCTACGGGAAGATCTTTCCCTTCGAATCGTGTTTTTAAAAGCTCCCCTATAACTTTTGGATAGTTTTTTTCCCAGTAGGGGGAAAAAATGTTTACTAACTGTCTTCCCCCGGGAATCGGGTATTGTTGCCTGAATGATTTTAAAGTTTACCCTCATTTTGTATGGCTTTTTCCTCGTGTATCCTTCGAAATTGGCTCCAAAAATAACCAACCTATTAAATTACCACCAACCTTTCAAAATTATATCTTGGGAAGTTTCAATTTTCTTCGCAGAATTAGAATCATACCCCTGAAACACTATCGGCTGCTTCTTTTATAGCCCCACTCTCATTCTCAGTTTATTATATTTGTGGGGTAATCATCAACTCCGGCAATTTCTGAATCCCAAATCTTCCCAAAAACAATCACCAAAAGTTCATCATACTTTAAAAATCTAGTTACATCACACATGCACTCCGAAATATGGGAAAAAACTTTCTTTCGTGTTTTGCCTCCTGAACACGAATCCGGAAGAAAACGCGTATTACTCATAGTTTTCAGTTATGGAGTTTTCAATTATCTATATCTAATCCTCATTCATCAGTTATCAAATCAATTTCGGTCATATCAGGCAGGAAGTTTAGTAACCTGCCGATTTTTTTATGTTGGCAATAAGTGAAGCACCGCCAACTTTTTGAACAAATGTGAGCAAAGTTTTTTCCTTCATTTATGTATAAGAATTGTTTATGGGCAATTTTGCAAAAAAAAAATATGGATTTAAAAAAAACGGCTGAAAAAGCTATGGGAAACGGGTTATAAACCAAGTGAGATTTGAGAATGAAAATAATTTTTTTTTATTAACTAAATGAAATTTTTTTAGATGATTATTTTTTGGTCAATCCAAGATATTATTGGTAATGTGGAACTGGGGGCCCGATTTTTTTTTTTATCCACTTTGAATTCCAACCTTCAAGTATGTCGAAAGAGTTAGAATATGCCCTTTTTTTTTTATTTAAATGGCATACGGATCATATGTATTCTATAGATTTTTTTGTTAAGCAAAGGTATGGCGATTATGGATCCATATTTCCATACTATAAAGTTATACCGATTGGAATCATGATGAAAGTGGAAGTGAAACAAAAAAACACGTTATTTTATTTAAAAGCCTTATTCATGGGATATATGAAGATTTAAACGGAATGCCAAAAATAGACACCAACAAAATTAATGATTTGTATTTTTTTTAAAATATTATTTTTTTTTTCAAATTATTGCTCTGATACAAAAAAAATGTATTTTTATGAACTGGGAATATTTATGGAAACAATTTGGGTCACAGAATTATTGACATATCGAGATTCTCTAGTGGGAAATAGTCTTCGTGGTGGAGAGAAATTTCTCAATCCGGCCTTTTGCTTTTGGTTCTAAAAAAAATTTTTTTCTTGGGTTTTGGGGAAATTTTCTAACATCTTCCACATCCTCTCAACGGATTGAGTTGGCACCTACAAAATAAAATTCAAATAATATAATTTACTCATTTAATATAGAAATACTACAGAATCGGGTCGACAAAATTATAAGTATGATTAACTGTCAGATGCTGGAGCTTTCTTCCCCCAAGCTGTTGTAGGCCCTCCAGCAATCCCGACCAATCGTCGTCCCCGGTTATCCCCTTTTTGATGAGATCGACGAGTGTCGAGCAGTTCTATTCGTACAGGCTCCAAAATATTTTTCGTGACCCTCGTTGATCCACAAAAACCTGCCTTCAACTACCCTTCCGCGGTTGTTTTCTTACCAAACTTGGCTTCATCAATTCCACAACTTTGATTCCACCAAGTTTGGTTTGATTGTTTCGACCCAAATTTATGCAAACCTATAAATATATTTATAAGAAGGTATATAGTGGTTTAAATTTTTTCAATATATAATACATACCTCTCCAATGGTTATCACCCAATATGTAGATAATGTCAAATGCAGTTCCTTTGAGGGAATTGGACCCCGGGTGGGGTAGCTCAAGAAAATACCCAATGAATGGGGGCCATCTTCTGAATGCAATCCTCCCACGAATGTACCACATTTTGCTGATTTAGAAATTCGCATCGCAATCTGATGTCCTTCTTTTTCCCTTTTTTCAAAACCCGGTTGTTCTATTACAGCGATATGCAATAATTCCCTATTCAAGTTGCATTCCCCTGTGCATTTGGGACAACGTTTAAAATTTTCCCCAGTTTAAAGGGGAAATGCGATTAATGCATTCGGGTTGCCAATCCAATATTTTTCGTCAATTTCATGATTATCAAATAATCTATATTTGTTTACAATCAAAGTAAAAATTTTAAATGGTTAGAAAAACAATTGCATAAATGAAGTAGCAATTTTTGCTTACATTTGAATTCGAAAAGTTGCGTTGCTTCACTTATTGCCAACATAAAAAAATCAGGCAGAGTTACTAAATTCTCCTGTCCCCGGAACGAAAATTGTTCATGTGCACAGTGTAAATATGTTTTTTTTTCGATAAACGTCGATATTTTGTGCAAAGTTTTGCCGAAAATGAGTGTTTAAAAGGGTGTATTTTTATGCTGGTATAAAGAAGGAGGCATTTTGAGTGATTTTGTGCGAAAACGGTGTTTGAATGGGGTTAGTTTCAGTTGAAAAACCTATATAATCCTGAACGGTAGGGAGTCGCCCGTTTTTTTTCCCGGGATTCGTGTTCAGGAGGCAAACACGTAAGAAAAGTGTTCCCCATTTTCCCGGAGTGGGGTTGATGTAACGATATTTACCCTTCATTTTTTTTTTTCAATTCATTTTGGGGGGGCCCTTCTTCTGATCCAACATTCCCCCTGATTTCCTTCAACAGCTGGAGAACCCTGCAGCAATTTCCCTCTACTTTCAAACCGGGAAGCGCCCTCGCAGATCCCGGGCTTTTTTTAATTGTCTCCATTTGGGAAGTCTCACGTCAAAAAAAAAAGAAGGAACTTTTATAGAAACCCCCTACCCGGTGGAACTTTTATATCAACCCTGAATGGAGTTTAGAGATATAACTTTTAATAAACTAATTGGGAAAGAGAAAAACTAAATTAAATTGACTTTTTCGATTCAAAGCAAAACTTATATTCTCCAAAATCTACAACTATCAAATCGATCAAAACAATCAACCTTTTTTTTTAAAATATATACAGAGGATCCAAAATAAAGGGCCCAATAAAAGGTAATTTCCTTAAAATAGTATTTCCAAATGTCAGTTAACAGGGTGAAAAAAAAACAGAGGGAAAATAATAGGATTAGCTGCTTTGATCTTACATTTTCTACCATAGGCGGATATTTTTATTTTACTTCAAATGTAACTTTACCTATTTTTGTTTTTTTTGAAGTCAGTTGAATATGCCAAAAAAACGAAAGAAATAAATGAAACTGAATTTTTTAATAATTTGGGTTTTTATTTCGCATCAAATGTTTTTTTTTTTTTTGGGCTTGGACCGGCAAATGTATTTTCACTGAGCGATCCTAAGATATAAAAGCATCAGGATTGTAGAATACAAAAAAAAAACAATCGTCATTGTTTATTCAGTGTTCTGAAGAATAAAAGTAATGTATTTATTTAGCATCAATGCTACATGAAAAATACAAAAGTAAGCAGATTATAAAAGAAGCGAGGTTGGAAAATTGATTGGTTATAATCACTTTTTTTTGGGGGTTTTGCAAATAACAAAGAATAACGTCTTTCTTTCGTCTATCATTTTAAGACCAAAATAATAATCCTATTTTCATTGATTCATGTATTTAGCAGTTTGATTTCACATCGCGATATTGCAATTTAGTGTCCATGATTTAGCATCATAGGGAAAATTTTCAACTTGAAGAAATTACGAGAATAATTGATACCCTTCAACTATATACAGAAATTTCCATAATAATTTATTTTTTCCCCATTAATACAGGAGAACAAGGAATACAAAATGGAAAGTTCAATAATTTGAACTGTTATTTCAGTGATGTGAGTATCGTTCGCAAGATTAAATTAAAAATTGCAATTTGTAGTTCCAGAATTTTTTAATACAAATTGTGCCCTAATATTTTTGACAATGAGTATATTTCAAAATTATTCTAGATACAAATTTTTTTAACAGGTCATTAAATTAATTATACATCAGTTTGAATCGCAAATTGCTTCACATGTTCTGAAAGTAACGTTGCCTCATTGGCTTATATTCCCCTTTGGGAAAAGTGGAAGAATACGGAATACGAGACTCAGGTCTCAAATAAACTTTTCTCCCATCAAAACTATTGATATTTTGGAAAGATTTTCAGTGAATGAATGCGCACCTCCCCAACCATAAAGCGGCAAATTTTTTTAAAAAAATAAAGCTTCTTGAAACCAAAATTTTAGGCACAAATGGGTTTTTAAAACCCGGGGAAATGGATTAGACATGGTTATTGAAACAGATTAGTTTTATAACAAGGTGCAGAATGTTTATTTTAGTGCTACGTAATTTTCCTATACAAAGGGGTATACAAAGGCAAGGAATGAAGCGATTTTGAAATATTGGTGTTATTCTTTTGGGCTTTATATAGAACCACGCCTGTAACTTTCAAAACGGTTCGACATAGAACAATGGGACGAAAATCGTTTTGAATGATAAACCGATTCTACTTTTGAAATGAAAGAAGTTTTGTGATTGCTCGATAGATGGCGCGGAGGGGACATCAACTTGAAAATTTAAAATATCATAGGGGTTAAGTGACACATTGTTGAACGGATAATTAAATTATCTTTTCGACCATCTTATTTTTTCGAATTTCTTTTTGAATTTTTTTTCACAATAGGCATTCAAAAGTAAAGAAAAAGTGCGGATCTGTATGGTACCCCTTACCTCGATAACTTTTGAACGGTTTGATGTGAAACAATGGGACATGAAGTATATTAAAATGATATAAGCGGTCCCACTTTTTGGAAAGATACATTACAATTACTCGACAGGGGGCGGGGGGGGCACATCAACTTGGAAATTTCGAAAGGCATAGAGCTCGAGTTGAAATCGTTGGAAAGATAATTCAATTGTGTTTTTAACTATGAATGTTCTCGGGTCACAATTGCGAGTACGACTTTTTTATAGTCTCCCACCCTTTTAATTTTTTTGAACGGTTTGGCAAAAGAACAACGGACCAATACTTTTTTGAATTATATTGCCGATACTACTTTTTGAAATAGAAGACATCATGATTGCTCGATAGATGACGCAAGGAAATAAACGGGAAATTTCAAAAGCATAGAAGGTTGAGCGGAAATCGTTAAAAAGATAATTCAATCTCTCTACTCCAACAATTTAAATGCATTTTGGGCCCAAAAAACGTATCGACGGAAATTGAAAAAAAACTAGACGGTTGAGAAGGGGGTTAAATTATTTTTTTTCAACTAAAAAGCATGAACCCCATGCTATTTAAAAAATGTTAAGTTATGTCCCTCCCGCCATCTATTGAGCAATCACAATTTTTTCATTTCAGAAAATAACATCGGTGATATCATTCAAAATGGTTTATGTCCTAATATTCTACTATTCTAACTATAGGAAAAAACCCCTAATCTTAGGATTTTGCATACCCAAATGAGGAAATTATTCTTTCCCCGCCTTTATTATACGAACCGTTTGACCAATCCCGCTGAAATTTGATATAAAGATACAGTTCTTGCCCCCAAAGCAAACCATTTGGTTTTGGCGGTCATCTGTCATTCGGAAGTGTCACTATCAAAAAAATTTCAGAAACTATATCGCACGAACATGATTTGCAATATGTCATTTGAAAGCCTTGAAAAAATTTATTCTAAACAGTCAAACTATTTCCCAACTGACACCTGTAAAAAATTTTAAAAGTCAAAGTTCAAACTTTTCCATTCGATTATTAAAATATATCCGATGGATTGGAAGTACATTCGACAAAAAGCAACACAAACAAAAAAAAATCAAATCGAGTCTGCAGTAGGAGCTTTTCCCCCGTTTCCCAGTCTGGCGCTATGAATGTTTAATTTTTTTCCTGTTTCGTTAAACCCTCCGAGACGGCCGCACACCTGGTCTTTGACTAGGACGACCCGCGTTTGGTGAAGGGCCGTTCAGTTGTCAAAATCTCCCACTTGGTCAATTGGCTGGTGAATTTACCGATAAAATTGACCCAAATATGTTTTATTTCAATATAACCCCCCTTCTCCCGGGGGCCTTTGCTGGTCAAGTGGTGTATCCCACAACTGGGTTTTTTTCAAATAAAACCCAATTTTCTATTCTAGAATTTTGGAATCACTTTGTTTTATTGAAATGCAGTTTGCTATGGCCGGGGTTTGGAAATATTTTTTATCGTATTTTTTTTGGGTTTAAAAGGGTTTCCCAAACCCGAAATCCAAAAAATATGTTGATGCCCAAAAAGTTTATAGTATGGGTATAATACATATTTAGATATTCACCATATACGAAGACTTCAAATTTTGTGAATTAAAAGAAATTTTTTTGACATTTTTCAAAAACTCAACGGATGGAACGTAGCAGCCACGATATGTTGATGCAAGAAGGTTATAGTATGGTATAATACATATATTAAGGGGGTTCACCATATACGAAGACTTCAAATTTTGTGAATTACAAAGGAATTTGTTTGACATTTTCAAATTCAACGGATGGAACGTAGCAGCCCACGATTCCGGAAA
This sequence comes from Gonioctena quinquepunctata, assembly GCA_018342105.1. Lineage (NCBI taxonomy): Eukaryota > Metazoa > Arthropoda > Insecta > Coleoptera > Chrysomelidae > Gonioctena > Gonioctena quinquepunctata. The sequence continues at coordinate 21,873 of JAFIRS010001612.1, forward strand.
ACTTTGAGGTGTTTGTAAACTAAACTTTTTGGTGGCCCCCTACGTTCCGATTCATTTATAGATCTCAGATAGCCACAGTCCAACCACGTTGTGGGCACCTGGCAGAAACGTGGATATGTAGTGGCCGACACTAGACACGTTAAACCTGGCTACGCTTGTTAATTGATATGTAACTCTATCTCAGTCCTGCAACATATTTTCAAAATGACTGTTCCTCATTCTTCCCATTTTGCCTGATTCTTTTCCCTAACACTCGATCGACTATAAGTATAAGAATATAAAACGAAACAAACACGTAAGTTTATTGAATTTGGATACTTCGATCGGGATAAAATTAAAACTATTAAGTTCCTACTATAAATGGGGGTTTTTGAAAGCTGGGTTGTGACCCGCGCCATCTAAAACTCTATTTTCCCAAAAGAAACATTATAATTTTAAAAATAACTTGCCTCTGACATCATTCTTGGATCCCTCGAACTTTTTTGGGTTTTATCCATATTTTTTACTTGAAACCAATACTTACGTAATAAATTACTACGTTTGATGCAGTGCAAATAAATCTTTATTAAAATGTTTCTTCTTTTTCTCTAATAATGGCGGCCCAGCATTTTCCCTGTAAATATGGCCAGTGGAACTATTAAAAAACTGCCTCTTCAAATTTTTGATCTTGAAATTGCGGGTACATGTCCATTGATTTTAAAAGTACATGTTAAAAAGAGTGAATTTATGCAGCTCCATTAACAAATATAAAATTTCAAGTTACAGTTTACAAAGTAGTGGAAATGATGACATTTATGCAAACTGAATGAACAATTAAGGTATGAATATTAAGCAGGCGCACAAGTAGATCCGATCTATTCAAATAACCTTTTTTATACAAAATCAAGAAAATCATCTATTGAAAAGGCATAACCTATTTCATTTTGAATAAATATCATACACGTTTCAAGTAACAGATAGAACGAACTTTCCCTAAGCCACAATGAAATAATTTGAGAAAGGAAGGTTACCTTTCGTCATCGCGCGGAAAAAATCCTCTGTCACTTGACGGTGAATTTGAAGGTAATTGTAACTTTGTAGTGACTTTCACTGAATGCGAACTGTAGCAACCACTATGAAGATAGCAAGAACGTGGCAACCATCACACAAATCACAATCAAGTGCCTGCCAGATTGATGGTTTGACCGAAACTATCAAACTCTATTCAAAATGATTGTGACTTCTGAATAATATTCAAGTGCTACAGGATGAGCTCGCAAGCGTTAATTTTCACTATCAAGTTTGAAAACCTTTACGGTGATTCTGCTAGTGGCCATAATGTTTCGGACACTTCAATTGACACTCAACAAGTTGGAAGAACTGGGGAGTGGCTACAATAGATGGGAATTACGTGACTAAAACCATTCAAATATAAAATTTCAGTTATTCTTACTATACATGGATGATTTCGTAATAACCACCGAGTCGAAGTAGACGTATTAGTTTCCATCACATGATGCTGCTTGGGATGGAACACCTGATGAATTTTTTGAAAGAAAAGTTATTAAAATACATTTTATTATATTATGATCCATTATTTATTTCTAGCCGATTTTTCTGAATATTTATAAAAATCGAAATTCGGGATGCCTAATTTAAAAAAATTCACAAATGTACGCACCTGAGCTAATTGTGATATTCTACAAATGTATACTTTTCAGTGCTAAAATATGTCTCTTCATTATTCTCAACAGAAAATTATTATATAACATTATCAAAAATTACATTTGCATGAGGTGACTATCATTTTGGTTATGTGTTTTGACAAGTTGTCAGTATACCGCTTCAATTTGGAGATATCAATATGACTTTAGAAAGAAAGAGGCTGTTCATATGATTTTCGTACTTGTCTCAAGCAGCATCATAGTGACGGAAACTGATTCTGCCACCTCCGACACGGTGGTTATCACGTAATCACCACTAAATCTACCACTATACAGTAAAAATAACTAAAATTTTATATTTGCATTGTTGTAGTCACGTAATTCTATCTATGGTAGCCACTCCACAGTTCTATCACTTGTGTCAGTTGAGGTGTCTGAAATATTATGACCACTGAGCAGAATCACCTTGATGGTTTTCAAACTTGAAAGTTGAGAATAACTGTTACGGTAACCATCCTGTACCACTTAAATATCACTCATAAGTCACAATCACTTTCAATAGAGTATGATAGTTTCAGTGACGTTTTAGTATCTTCCATCAAACCTCCAATGTGGCAGGCATTTGATTGTGACATGTGGTGATGGTTGCCTTGCTATCTCTATAAGTGATTTCTCCACAGTTCGCATTTGATGAATATCACTACGAAGTTACAATTACCTTTAAAATTCCCCATCAAGTGACCGTCGGGTTGGTCCGCGCAATGACGAAAGCTAACCTAACTTTTCTCCAGTTATTTTATTGTGGCTTACAGAAAGCATGTTTTGCCTGTTACGTGAAACGTGAATGACATTTATTCAAAATGGATTATGCTTTTCAATAGACAATTAATTTTATTTTTGAAGTGACCGTGAATTGATCTGCGCGATGTCGAAAACTAACCTAACTTTTCGCAAATTATTTTATTGTGGCTTACAGAAAGATTGTTTCACCTGTTACATGAAACGAGAATGATATTCGTTCAAAATGAAATGGGTTATGCCTTTCAATAGACAATGTTCCTTGATTTCGTATAAATAAGTTAATTTAAATAGTTCGAAGTCTGACTAGTGCGCCTGCTTAATATTCATACCTTCATTGCCAATTCAATTTGCATAAATGCCTTCATTTTAATTACTTGTTAATTGATATGTTACTTGGTATTTGAGCTGCATAAACCCACCACACGTGCTACATGTCCTTTTTAAACAATTAATAGACGCGTACCCGTAATTTTGGGAATATAACTTTGAAGTGGCAGGATATAATAGCTGCGGCGTTTTTGCCAATTTCATGGATATAAGACCTATTTTAATTTATAGGTTATAATTTTGAAGTGGCGAGTTATGGGCCTGCGACGTGGGCGCCACTTTCTAATAATGGAAAAGTTAATAATTCAGTTCCACTGGCCACTTTATGTGGAAAGGCACTTTGGAGTGGTATATTTTCAGTTTCTGACTCTTTTAAGTTATATTTTTCAAAATCCGCCATATTTACAGGAACATACAGGGTCGCCATTTTTAGAGAAATGAATGAAACATTCAATAGATTTATTTATCGTCAGCACTGCTTCAAACGTAGTTATTTATTACGTAAGTATTGGTTTCAAGTAACCTAGATTGATGAGAAAAATGTTCGTGGATTTGTACATAATTTCAGAGGTGAGTTTCTCCCAAATTATGTTTTCCTTAACTAAAGAGTATTCAGATGGCACGTGCTCACAATCGAGCTACAACACCCATATTTCACAGTAAACTTTCAATCGTGTTCATTTTATCCCGATCAGAAGTATCCAAATTCAATATACTTACTTACGTGTTAGAATATATATATATATATATATATATATATATATATATATATATATATATATATGTATGTAGATTGACGAGTTCCGGGACATTTTTTCTGGTTTAAAGAATGATTCAGGGACAACTGTATAGTTCCGGTCAGTCCTGGAAGTTTTTATGTAATACGCATATTCAGGGACGTCCCGGAAGTTTTTATGTTTAATGAATACTTCCAGGACATAATTGAGAACTCATGTTTTATAACTAAAAATACCTACAGGAGATGTTTTCAAAAAACTGGCGCAATACCCTACGATAATGGAGTGAAATTATTCTGAGATGGTGCTATTTTTTACAATCTTTCGTTTTACTTGCCTTGTTACGCGCTTTTATTGAACCCACACTGTCTGAATCAAATCTTGTATTGAATTTTGACCCACTCTATCGTCCGATTAACTTGAAATGACACAGGTTCATAATATGCAATATGAAATTTTTGTTAGATGAAAAACAAAATGGCGACTTCATGAATTTTTTGTCGAAGTTGAAAAATTCAAGATAGCATCTCAATATAGCGAACGAGTTTCGTGATTCTATTTAAAATTGGTTTTTAGGGATTCAAGGTAACGGTTCCAAAATGATGAACGAGTTTTGTGATTATGATTCGATTCCGTAATAATTCGAGATAAATTTGTTGGTTAAAACCCGATAATTCAAGATGACGTATTTCATAAAATGACTGGGGAGAATTGAACAAAAAATGAATGGAAAAAAAAAGAAATGCTTTTATTGAAATGCATAAAAAGAAATTTTATTTTTTCCAAATGTGTCGCCTACAACATATCCAAAAAACGCAAGAACACCAAACCAAACAAAACGCGGCAAGTTTTTAATCTGCTCCTGATATGTCTACAGTTTTTTCTTCCTAATGCAGTTTAATGGAAGCTCGCCTTTAGAAAACGCTTAATTAATTTTTATCCATATATGAACCATTTAGCGGAAAATAGTAGGTATACTTCATTTTGATTTGAACACTCATGAACTTGATATTTATAGAAAGTGTTATCTGGTATGAATAATTGTCAGTTTTGGTGAAATACTGACAGATTGTATACATATTGGAAATATGAACGTTTAAAATTTCAATATCCAAATAGTTTTTTCGGAGAACATACTTCTGACTAACAAATTGACACACGAAGGGACAATGGTGAGGATTTGAAATACAAGACCAACAAGTGGAATTGCTCCAAGAATTCATTGAAATAGTTGAGTCAATAAAGTTTTACGTTTCTCTGATTGACAAACTGACATACAAAGGGCAATGGTGAGTATTTGAAATTCAAGACCAACAAGTGAAATTGCTCCAGGAATTCATTGAAATAGTTGATTAAATAACGTTTCCTGTGACCTCGTATTGAAGAGCCTGTTTAATCTACAACGAAATCGATCGTTAATGACTCTTATTAACCTTCAATTTAACTTTTAATGCATTATTGTGATATATGCAACCTAATGATACACCAAAATCGACCATTAATAATCCGTAAAATGGTCGATTTGGTCCATTAATGTATAATGTGGTATGGGAACTAAACATAAACGAATTCAAATATTATTCAAATGTTGATGAACAAATTTTGTATTCAAATCGTATATTGAATGAGGATTGATGATCTCGAATTAACGCCTGCTTCGCCTCGCGTCAAAATATCTCCGATCATTAATCGCCACCATTAATATACTAGTTGAAAAAAAACTATTTCCGGCGACCTCGTATTAACGAGTCTGTTTAATCCATATGGAATCGATCGTTAATGACTCCTATTAACCTTCAATTTATCTATTGATGCAAAATTGTGATATATGCAACTAAACATACACAAAATTGACCATTAAAAAACATTTAAATGGTCGATTTGTTCCTTGATGTATAATTGTGCTATAGGAAACTAAACATACACCAACTCGAATATTATTCAAATGTCAAATCATATTACCTTCGCGCAGTCAAATTTATGTATTTTAAAATCCAAATATTGTAAGTTTTCTCCTAGTTGGAGAAATTAATATCGAAAATTTCACTGATGGCCCCAGGAAAGAGGTCGACGAAGATTTTTTTGTAATCAACTAGTATGATAGGTCGAGGATTAATGATCTCGAACATTAACTCGCCTTCGCTTCGCCTCGCGTTGAAATATCTCGATCATTAATCGCCACAATTAATACACTCAATTGATTACATAACTATTTTACCATTTCATTCTAGAGTTAGCATTTTTTCACACATGCTTCTAAAATGCTTGACAGTTACTGTCATCTCAATAGTATAGAGGTGGAGGGAGCTATATGAAATCATCATTTCAATCGGTGAAAAAGAGAAATACTTACTCATTATAGAACAGAAAATAACAATGTCGCAACACATACTAAATATATATTTGTAAATTGATTAGTTCTTGGACATTTTCTTGGTTTGATGTATGATTCCAGGACAATTGTATAGTTCCAGATCAGTGTAGACAGATTTTATGTTAGTGAATACGCGGTACGGTACCAAAAAATGTAGCGTATTTGGTAGATATATAGATGATAGATATTAATTGATTTGCCATTGTAATAATCTATGTTTTACGTATATATTCAATACCGATCTTTACTGTTCAATCGTCCAAGACAGACTGTCTCTTTCCACTTCATTGATGGTACAATGTGATATCTATCAAGATTCATTGAGGTTTCAGAATACCCGCGATTATTCTGTTTCTGAACCGGTCTTGGATACAAATGACCGTCCTGCAGAAATTAAATATTTTGTTCCTATTCAATGCATTTTATTGAAGCTTACCTTTTGAAAATGTTGAATGCATTTTTATTCATATCTAAACCATTTAGCAAAAAACTAATATACTTCATTGTGATTTGAACACTCCATAAACTTGATACTTGGGAAACGTTATCTGGTATGTTTACTATATACGAAGGTATGGTGAGTATTTGCAATACAAGACCAACAAGTGAAATTGCTCCAGGAATTTGTTGCAATTGTTTAGTAAATAACGTTTTTACCGTTTCACTTGAATGTAGCATTTTTTCACACATTCTTTTAAAAATGCTTGGGACAGCTAGTCTCATCTCAATAGTATAGAGTTATAGCTATATGAAATCATCATTCACAATTGGTGAAAAAAATTAATATATATTCATTATAGAACAGAAAATAACAACTCCAACATATACCAGATATATATTTGTAAATTGATTAGTTCTGGGACATTTTCTTGGGTTTAATATATGATTCCGGGATAATTGTATAGTTCCATATTAGTGAATACGCGGTATGGTACCAGAAAATGTAGTGTAATTGGTAGATATATAGATGATAGATATTAATTGTTTTGCCATTGTAGTAATCTATGTTTTACGTATATATTCAATACCGATCTTTAGTGTTCGATAGTCCAAGACAAACTGTCTCTTTCCCCTTCAATTGATGGTACAATATGATATCTATCAAGATTCACTAAAGTGAAGGTTTCAGTATACCCGCAATTATTCTGTTTCCGAACCGCAAGGCCCTGACGGTCTTGGATACAAATGGCCGTCCTGTAGACATAGTGTAACGTAAATAAACTTAACTTGGTTTAACTAATTTATTTAACACTTAATCTACAATTTAATTTATATTACTACGCCACTGAATAGCTCGATCGTATGGGCTCGTTCTAACTGTTTTTCTCAACTTGAGGGTTGCCTATTTATCTCCGATACAGCATTCTCGATGTTTCGAATTCTTTCAGTTGGTGACCGGCGTGTTCCAATTGTTTCCAATATTGACCGTTGTTCTCCGCGGAAGAGCGACTGGATGGTTCTCGAATATCTCCGGGGATGATCTCATCGCTGTCGATGGCAACATGTGAGGCGACAGGTCCGGCCTAGGTTCGTTACATTGCCCCCTTCTTAAAGACATTTCGTCCCGAAATTTCATCCTTGGAGTGTGACGATATCTGCATGACTCCCCATATCTGCACCGTGAAGTTCGATGGAAGTAACACTCCACGGTCTTCATGATCGGTCGTGGAAGAGGGTTACAGCAAACCAAAATCTTGACGCCGCTGGATCTGAATATCGCCTCCAGCATACTTCTTATGACTCTCCAGTCCAACCCATCAATACCACAGGACAATTTTGGAATTGCTAGATCCACCAGATTCTGGTCCACCATAGTATCTCTTAGTTTGGTGAGACTCTTCCAGACATCTTCATAGGACGGTTTATCTTGGGAATGCCTCTTGGTAACTAGGTAGTAGATGTTTCTCTGGCCTTTCTTCAACTGTAGCACCCCACCAACTTCTGGATTCTGCTCCCCGCAGTGTTTGGAGTTGACCAAATTTCTTGGAGAACACTACGGCGATGCCCTGGACATTCGAAGATCTTCTGCCACACAGTGCGCTAGTGCGTAGTCAGCAGGCACCTCGAAAAGGTCTCGTGACTCCTCTCTATAGTAACTTCCATGTAGAACTTTCTGCCCGTTTGAATACAAGGACATAAACTTCTCGAACGTCATATCATCCTCCGGTGGCTGAGGGTGCGAACTTGGTCATGGTTTCCAGCGTAAGGGCCAACCTGTTGAAATGGACGACCCTTGGTTTCCCCGGGTGGCTTATGGATTCGGTACAAGGTCGTTTATCCTTTTCACGATCTTATACGGGCCTTCCCACGAGTTCCGCAACTTTGGTGATAGTCCACGACGACGTTTGGGGTTGTACAGCCAAACCAGGTCATCAACCTTAAAACCTCCAGCGTCGGCCTTGATGTCATAGGTCTTCTTCATTTTATCGCTGGCACTCTGGATGTTCAACCGGACTCGTTCGTGGATGTCGTCCATTCTCTGCCGAAGTTTGCTGACGTAGTCCTCTCCCGCAGTGTCTTGTCCTGGCGGTATCCCAAACTTCAGTCGCAGTTCTCGGCCCATTATAATACTAGCAGGAGTTTGACCTGTTGACTCGTGTACTGCGGATCGATAGGCCATCAGGAACAAATGAAGATACTGGTCCCAGTCTCTTTGATGGTCAGAGACAACCTTGGACAAGTGGCGGTTGATCGTCCTGTTCATCCGTTCCACCATTCCATCGGACTGCGGATGTAGGGCCGTGGTTCTTGTCTTGCGGATGTTCAGCAGTAGACATATTTCTTGGAAAAGGTTGGATTCGAAATTTCTGCCTTGATCCGAGTGCAGCTCCATTGGAATACCGAATCGACATATCCACTCTTTCACCAAGACGTCGGCGACGGTGATGGCTTCCTGGTTGGGCAGGGCATAGGCTTCCGCCCACTTACTGAAGTAGTCCATTGCCACAAGGATGTATTTATTCCCGTGGTCGGATACGGGAAACGGGCCGGCGATGTCAATGGCGATTCTCTCGAACGGGCTGCCTACGTTGTACTGACGCATCGGGGCCTTGGGTCGTATTCGAGGTCCATTGCTAGCAGCGCATACAGCGCACTTCCTGCACCAGTCCTGGACGTCAGCTTGACAATTGGCCCAGTAAAACCGTTGCCTCACTTTCTGCAGGGTCTTCGTCACTCCCAGATGTCCTCCGGCGACTCCATCATGGATTTCCTGCAGCACTTCCTCTCTTCTGTTCCTGGGAACAATTATTTGGCGTCTGTCTTCCCCACCAATATCGGCCTCCAACACACGTTTCAGGATCCCATTGTCCAGAATAAGAGAGTTCCATTGTGCCCAATAGGACTTAACAGCCGGCGAGTAACCTGCGACTTCCTGCCATGATGGTCTTCGATTGCCCTTCTTCCAGTTGACGACTAAGCCAAGGTCGGGGTCTCTCTCTTGGTCTTTCTGGATCTTGCTGTCATTCCAGTTGTCATCCATTGCCGCGGTTCTACAAAGTGTTCCTTCTTCTCTTCTGCTCGTCGGCAATGTGAGCAATCATCTGGACATGGTCTTCGCGACAAGGCATCTGCATTCTTATGGCTAGTTCCGGCTCGATGTTCGATCTCGAAATCGAATTCTTGGAGTCTCTCGATCCAACGTGCTACTTGACCTCAGGATTTTGAACTGTAAGAGCCATTTGAGAGCTGCATGGTCAGTTCTCAACAGGAATCTTCTTCCATACACGTACTTTGTAGAAGTGTCCACTCCCTTTACAACAGCTAACAGCTCTCGCCTGGTGACACAGTAATTGCGCTCTGGTTTGCTAAGCGTCTTGCTGAAATAACCAATGACCTTCTCCTGTCCCTCCTGGATCTGAGATAGGACAGCTCCAAGTCCCACGTTGCTGGCGTCCGTATCCAAAATGAATTTCCCTTCGGGTAGGGATAGCTCAGTACAGGTGCGTTGATCAAAGCTCCTTTCAGCTTCCTGAATGAGTCTTGACATTCTTCGGACCACTGAACTTTGTTTGGCCCTCCGTGAGCCTGGTCAGTGGTTTAGCGATGTTGGCGAATCCCAGCACATATCGGCGATAGTATGTGCATAAACCAAGGAAACTTCGAAGTTGGTGAATGTCTTTGGGATGGGCCAATCCTTAACAGCTTTGATCTTTGGTCATCCACTGCTACTCCTTCCCAGAGACAACGTGGCCGAGGTATCGTACTTCTTTTGGAACAGATGGCATTTCTTAGGCTCAGCTTCAATCCGAGTTCCCCAGTCGCAGGAATACTTCCTCCAAGTTTTTCACGTGGTCCTCGAACGATCTGCCGACCACAATTATGTCGTCGAGATACACTAGACACGTGTTCCATGAGAGTCCCTTCAGCACTGTCTCCATCAATCTTTCGAATGTGGCGGGAGCATTACAGAGCCGAATGGCATAACGGTGAACTGCCACAATCCTGAGCCGATGGTAAAGCAGTCTTTTCTCGATCTTCCTGAGCCAGTTCTACTTGCCAATATCCACTCTTCAGATCAAGGGTCGAGAAAATCGTGGAACCAGCCAACGTGTCTAGGGTGTCATCTATTCTGGGAGAGGGGAACTGTCCTTCTTCGTGACATTATTAAGTTGGCGATAGTCTCACAAAAGCGTGTCGATCCATCCTTTTTCTTCACCAGTACGACTGGAGGACCAGGGACTGTCAGATGGTTCGATAATCCCTTCTTTTCCCATATCGCTGACTATTTTGTCAGCCTCTTCCTTCTTGGCAAGAGGAAGTCTTCTTGCTGATTGCCGGATCGGTCGGGCACCCCAGTATCAATCTTGTGCTGGACCACATTAGTTCGACCCCTTTTCCTTGTCCGGTATCGAAGATGTCTTGGTACTTTTGACTAAATCTCTTTAGTTTGGGCTGTTGAGCTGGTTTTATGTCTTTGGAAGAGATGGCAACTAATTTTCTAGTTCTGTGGGCAAGTTGTTGGGTTGGCTAATCGTACCTCGTACGCCCCGGATCACGATGAAACTGACGAGCAGTGCCCCAAAATTGTTCCTTTCTTCAAGGTCACTGGGAAATAATTGACATTCATGACCCTTACCGGCACAAATTTGTCAGCACGCAACAAGGTCTTTCCTAGTGCAATCCTCGTCCAATTTTCTCATCATGAAGTTTGGGCTCGAACATCACCATTCCCACTGCTCGCACTCCCGTCCAGGCGAGCCTCCAGAATGGTTTCAGCCCTCTCAGGTACGCTTACATCTTCAGCCAACAGCACACGGATCAACTCCTCACTTCTCCCATGAAGCACCAGCTCTTCTCCGTTGACACGTAGGACGCCGTCTTTGAAATCCAATTCAAACCCTCTGGAATTCATGATGTCCATTCCGATGATTGCATCGTCTTCGATGTCCGCTACAAGTGCCTGATGTTTCACTTTAGTGCTGCCCAAAATTATTTCAATCGGTAGCTCGCCATATACAGTAGCTGGCTCCCCTGTTGCTGTGCGTAGCTTCCAAGTTGTCGGTTCAATTCGTTCCGGTGTTCTGGCAAAGGAAGGTCCGAGAATTGTCCTAGTCGCACCTGTATCTAGCAGCATGGTGCAAGGCTCGTTATTGATGAGACCGTCTACGAAACACCTCTGTTCTGTCGTTGCAGGATAGCGACATATGCGTTGTTAACCGGGGCTTGCTGGACACAGGCCGACGATTGCCCTTCTCGTCGACCTTCTTTAGTTTTCCTGCATCGGAGTCGTTTTGAATGTTGGACATTTGCTACGCACATGTCCAATTTGCCACAATTCCAGCATCTTATCTGTCTTTTCTCAGGGAACACTTCCTTAATCACTTTCCTTATGGCAGCTTCCAAATTAGCAGGCTCCTCGTGAGTCTTCCTCAATCATTCGACTTTACTCTGGCTTTTGCAAGATTGTTTCTGCTGCCTCGAATTCCAAAGCGCGTGCCAGTGCGTCTACGAGATGTGTTGGACGGGCTAGTGTCAACGCTCGTCTGGTTTCTTGGTCACGGAGTCCATCCAGGAATGCTTGAACCGCTAGTCGCTCCATTGCATTTTCTGGTGTGGTGGATATGCGAGACGAACAAGCGTGCAATGTCAGTTTCGAATTCTTGTAAGGATTCGCTCGATTCTTGGCAGCGATTTGTCAGCTGGGAGTGGTATACTTGTTCCAAATGGGCGTTGGCCATATCGTAATTCTAGATGTTGAATCAGCTGATCATAGTCCTCCTGTTCTTGGGCGGTGAGAGTTTGTAGAATATTTGTCGCTTCTCCACGTAATGCAAGTGTCAGTGCTACAGCTCTTTCCCTGCATTCCATCCGTTTGTTTGGCGCTGCTTCAAACTGCCGGCGGTAATTTGCCATGGAGTTTTTCCGTCGAACTGAGGCGGCTTCATGGAAAGCTTCCTATTTCTGAAATGATCTTGACATCTTTTATATCCTCTTGAACTTTATCCAAGTTCAAACTCAAGTCCAGCATTCTTTTCGTTAACCATCTCTGTGGAGGGCGCACTATTAATTCGTTGTTCCAGCTTACTGATCGTTTCCTTTATTTTGTCCATTTCTGCCTCGACCCCATCTTTGATTTTATCTACCTCCGTGTTCATTTGCTCCCTAATTTTATCTATCTCTGTCTCCAACGGTTCCCATTCTTCTTCTAGAAAATTAGCCACACCACACAATTCTTTTTTAGGCCTTCTGTGTTTTCCAGGAACTTCTCCAGGCTTCTTGAATTTTCTAGAAGCTTTCTTCCAGATTTCTAGAATTTTCTTCAAGCTTCTCTTCCAGATTTCTAGCATTTTCTTCCAGGCTTCTTGAATTTTCTAGAGCTTCTCTTCCAGATTTCTAGAATTTTCTTCCAGACTTCTTGAATTTTCTTCAAGTTTTCTATTATCAGACTCAAATCACCTCCGGGAACTTCGAATAAAATGTTTCGGGTCCTCACCTTCTTGTATAAGTCCTTCTGCAAGTCTTTCCTGGAGTATTTGCTTTTACCCGTTGTTTCCAGTTCCCTTTCCTCCAATTCCTGTTTCAATTCCGCTACCTTCAAGTCCGCAAGGCGCACTTTTCTTGAACACATTTTGTCTTTGACGAGGTATCAGTCTGTTTCACTAAAAAGTTTATCAGTTTGTTAAAAATTCACTTCGAATTCTTTCCACGGGCCACCAGTCTATTGTCTGTTTCACGCGAAGAGTGTATCAGTTTATATTCCCACGCACAATTGTCCACTTCGCGAAAACCGGGCCACTGTCTATTTTCTGTTTCACGCGAACAGTGTATCAGTTTATATTCCCACGCACAATTGTCCACTTCAGCGAAAACCGGGCCACTGTCTATTTTGGGCGTACAAAAAGGTCTATCAATTTATTTTTCTGACTATCCACTCCACGATCACTTGTTTATTTTCAAAATCTCACTTCCGACACCAATTGTAACGTAAATAAACTTAACTTGGTTTAACTAATTTATTTAACACTTAATCTACAATTTAATTTATATTACTACGCCACTGAATAGCTCGATCGTATGGGCTCGTTCAGACTGTTTTTCTCAACTTGAGGGTTGCCTATTTATCTCCGATACAGCATTCTCGATGTTTCGAATTATTTCAGTTGGTGACCGGCGTGTTCCAATTGTTTCCAATATTGACCGTTGTTCTCCGCGGAAGAGCGACTGGATGGTTCTCGAATATCTCCGGGGATGATCTCATCGCTGTCGATGGCAACATGTGAGGCGACAGGTCCGGCCTAGGTTCGTTACAATAGTTTTTTCCTCTTTAATGCATTTTAATGAGAGCTTACCGTTAGAAAATGTTGAATTCATTTTCATTCATATTTAAACCATTAAGCAAAAAATAGTCTACTTCATCTTGATGTGAACACTCATAAACTCGATACTTATGGGAAACGTTATCTGGTATGTATACTTATCAGTTTTTGGTAAAATACTCACAGATTGTATACATATTGGAAAAACAAACGTGTATAATTTTAATTTCCAAATAGTTTTTTGAAAAACTGAAAACACACTTCTGATTGACAAACTGACATACGAAGAGATAATTATGGGTATTTGAAATGCAAGACCAACGTGAAGTATCTCCAGGAATTCATTGAAATAGTTGAGAAATTTACTCGTGAGGTAGCATTTTTCCACACATGATAGTAAAAATGCTTGGACAGCTACTGTCATCTCAATGGTATAGTGTTACGACTATATGAAATCATCATTAACCATCGGTGAGAAAGAAAAATACTTATAGAACAGAAAATAACAATATCGCAATACATGCCAGTTATATATTTGCAAACCGGTTAGTTCTGGGACATTTTCTTCGGTTTTATGTATGATTCCGGGACAATTAATAGTTCCAGATCAGTGTAGACAGATTTCCATGTTTCTGATTACTGGGTACGAGAAAATGTAACGTCAATCAAAGATAGATAGATATATTAGATAGATAGATGATAGATATTACCTGTTTTACCATTGTAATATTTTGTTTTACGTTTATATTCAATACCGATCTTTACCGTCCAGTCGTCTAAGACAAACTGTCTCTCTCCACTTCAGTGTATGATACAATGTGATATCTATCAATATTCACTGATGTCTCGTTCTTTAAGGTTTCAGTATACCCGTGATTATTTTGTTTCTGAACCGCGAAATGTCGTATGCGCTGACGGTCTTGGATACAAATGGCGGTCCTGTAGAAATTAATTTTTTTTTCCTTTTAAATGCATTTTGATGAAAGCTTACCTTCAGAAAATGTTGAATTGATTTTTATTCATATGTAAACCATTGAGCGAAAAATAGTATACTTCATTTTGATTTGAACAGTCATAAACTCGATATTCATTGAATACGTTATCTGGAATGTATAATTATCAGTATTTGGTGAAATACTCACAGATTGTATACATATTGCAAAAACAATCGTGTATAATTTTAATTTCCAAATAGTTTTCCGAAAAACTGAAAACACACTTCTGATTGATAAACTGACATACGGAGAGAGAATGTATTTGAAATACAAGACCAACAAGTGGAATTGATCCAAGAATCCATTGAAATAGTTGTGTAAATAACGCGTTTACCGTTTCACTTGTGAGGTAGCATTTTTTCACACATGATGCTTGGACAGTTACTGTCATCCCAATAGCTATATGAAATCATCATCAACTATCGGTGAAAAAGAGGGAAATACCTATTCATTATAGAGCAGAAAAAAACAATCTGGCAATACATGCCAGATATATATTTGTAAATTGGTTAGTTCTGGGACATTTTCTTGGGTTTAACGTATGATTCAAGGACAATTGTATAGTTCCAGATCAGTGTAGACAGATTTTTATGTTACTGAATACGCGGTTCGAGTACGAGAAAATATAGCATAATTCATAGATGATATGTTGATGTTGATGTTTTACCAATGTAATATTCTGTTCAATACCGATCTTCACCGCTCAGTCGTCAAAGAGGAACTGTCTCTTCCCGCTTAAGTGTATGTTACAATGTGATATCTATCAATATTTGCTGATGTCTTGTTCATTAAGGTTCCAGTATACCCGCGATTATTTTGTTTTTGAACCGCAAGATGTCGTAGACTCTGACGGTATTTTTTTCTTCCAAATGCATTTCAATGAAAGCTAACCTTTAGAAAATGTTGAATAATTTTTATTAATATCTATACCATTAAGTGAAAAATAGTATACTTCATTTTGATTTGAACACTCATAAACTCGATATTCATGGGAAACGTTATCTGGTATGTATACTACAGTACACTTATCAGTTTTTGGTAGAATACTCACAGATTGTATACATATTGGAAAAAAAACGTGTATAATTTTAATTTCCAAATAGTTTTTCGAAAAACTGAAAACACACTTCTGATGGATAAACTGACTTATGGAGGGACAATGGTGAGTATTTGAAAGACAAGACCAACAAGTGGAATTGCTCCAAAAATCCACTGAAATAGTTGAGTAATTAACGTGTTTACCATTTCACTTGTGAGGTAGCATTTTTCCACATATGATGGTAAAAATGCTTGGACTGTTACTGTCACCCCAATACTATAGAGTCACAGCTATATGAAATCATCATTAAATATCGGTGAAAAAACGAAATACTTATTCATTATAGAACAGAAAATAACAATCTCGCAATACATCCCAGATATATATTTGTAAATTGGTTAGTTCTGGGACATTTTCTTGGGTTTAATGTATCATTCCGGGACAATTGTATAGTTCCATATCAGTGCAGACTGTTTCTTATGTATTACTGAATACGCGGTACCAGTACGAGAAAATGTAGCGTGATTTGTAGATAGATTAGATAGATAGATGATATATATTATCTGTTTCACCTTTGTGATATTTTGCTTCACGTGTATATTCATTACCGATCTTTACCGTTTAGTCGTCTAAGACTAACGGTCTCTTCCGGCTCGAGTGTATGCTACAATGTGATATCTATTAATATTCGCTGATGTCTCGTTCATTATGGTTCCAGTATACCCGCGATTATTTCGTTTCTAAACCGCAAGATGTCGTCTTTTTTTCTTTCAGATGCATTTTAATGAAAACCCACCTTTAGAAAATGTTGAATAATTTTTATTCATATCTGAACCATTAAGCGAAACATAGTATACTTCATTCTGATTTGAACACTCATAAACTCGATATTCATGCAAAACATGTTGAAAAGGGAAACATTCTTAATTGAATATTGATAGAAAGATTTTTCTGTGAATTGAAAAATCCACGATTAAAAAAATCTTTCTATCAATATTCAATTGAGAATGTTTCCCTTTTCAACAGTATAAACACAAGAGGTTATCTTTGGAAAAATTTTTTTTCCTTTTATGAACATCCTGTTTATATTTTCAACAAATCAATCATGCAAAACGTTATCTGGTATGTATACTTATCAGTTTTTGGTGAAATACTCACAGATTGTATACATATTTGAAAGGCGATGTGTATAATTTTAATTTCCAAATAGTTTCTCGAAAAACTGAAAACACACTTCTGATTGATAAACTGACATACGGAGGGACAATGGTGAGTATTTGAAATACAAGACCAACAAGTGGAATTGCTCCAAGAATCCATTGAAATAGTTGTTTTTTTTTTACCGTTTCACTTGTGAGCAGCATTTTTTCACACATGATTGTAAACATGCTTGGACAGTTACTATCATCCCAATAGTATAAAGTTACAGCTATATGAAATCATCATTGACTATCGGTGAAAAGAAGAAATATTCATTATAGAACAGAAAATAACAATCTCGCAATACATGCCAGATATATATTTGTAAATTGGTTAGTTCTGGGACATTTTCTTGGGTTTAATGTATGATTCCAGGACACTTGTAGACTGTTTTTTATGTTACCAAATACGCGGTACGAGTACAAGAAAATGTAGCGTTATTTATAGATATATAGATAGATTAGATAAATAGATGAAAAAAAAAACCTGTTTTACCATTGCAATATTCGGTTTTACGTGTATATTCAATACCGATCTTCACCGTTTAGTCGTCTAAGACTAACGGTCTCTTACCGCTCGAGTGTATGCTACAATGTGATATCTATTAATATTCGCTGATGTCTCGTTCATTATGGTTCCAGTATACCCGCGATTATTTCGTTTCTGAACCGCAAGATGTCGTCTTTTTTCCTTTCAAATGCATTTTAATGAAAATCTACCTTTAGAAAATGTTGAATAATTTTTATTCATATCTGAACCATTAAGCGAAACATAGTATACTTCATTCTGATTTGAACACTCATAAACTCGATATTCATGCAAAACGTTATCTGGTATGTATACTCATCAGTTTTTGATCGAATACTCACAGATTGTATACATATTTGAAAAACGATCGTGTATAATTTTAATTTCCAAATAGTTTCTCGAAAAACTGAAAACACACTTCTGATTGATAAACCGACATACGGAGGGACAATGGTGAGTATTTGAAATACAAGACCAACAAGTGGAATTGCTCCAAGAATCCATTGAAATAGTTGGGTTTTTTTTCACACATGATTGTAAACATGCTTGGACAGTTACTATCATCCCAATAGTATAGAGTTACAGCTATATGAAATCATCATTGACTATCGGTGAAAAAAAGAAATATCTCGCAATACATGCCAGATATATATCTGTAAATTGGTTAGTTCTGGGACATTTTCTTGGGTTTAATGTATGATTCCAGGACACTTGTAGACTGTTTTTTATGTTACCGAATACACGGTACGAGTACAAGAAAATGTAGCGTAATTTATAGATAGATTGATATATATATATATATATATAGATAGATTAGATAGATAAATGAAAGATATTACCTTTTTTACCATTGTAATATTCGGTTTTACGTGTTTATTCAATACCGATCTTCACTGTTTAGTGGTCTGAGACTAACTGTCTCTTCCCACTTCAGTGTATGGTACAATGTGATAATGATCAAGATTCACTGATGTATCATTCATTGAGGATTCATTATACCCGCGATTATTTTGTTTCTGAACCACAAGATGTCGTAGGCATTGACGTTTTTGGAAAAAAAGTGGCCGTCCTGTAGAAATTAAAATTACCGAAATCTCCCTGGGAATTTAGTGCTGAAAATAGTTTTTTATGAAAAAAATTCCTAATTCATATCAAACAACCCTCTGCATGGATGCGCTGTATAGAACAAAATTAAGAATTGATTCAAATATCCCGTCTGTTTGTGTGAAAGGACCATAATTCATAAAACTTGTCCGCTATATTAAATTTTCCAATTTTACCTTAAATTCATAATCAACGATCTCAAAAATCTTTAGATACCTCTTTTGAATAGAATCAAACCATAAATCATCAAGCTCCATTATCTTGAATATTTCAATTTTCTCAAAAAATTCA
Organism: Gonioctena quinquepunctata; assembly: GCA_018342105.1. NCBI lineage: Eukaryota > Metazoa > Arthropoda > Insecta > Coleoptera > Chrysomelidae > Gonioctena > Gonioctena quinquepunctata. The sequence goes on from JAFIRS010001612.1 coordinate 40,669, forward strand.
TAGTCCCCAATTTCTAAAATCCGTAGATAATCATTTTGAATAGAATCGACCATAAATCATGAAACTCGTACATCATCTTAAGTTTTTCATTCACGACAAAAATTGCATGATGTCCGACTGCTAAAACCCCCATATAATAATTTTGAATAAAATCGGACCATCAATCATAAAACTCGTCAGCCATTTTGAATAGTTGAACTTTGACAAAAAATTCGTATACTTCGACCCCAGAAATACCTAGATATCAATGTCAAATGGAATCGGACGAATAATCACAAAACTATGACTCAAATAACCGCTAGATACCAATTTTCGATAGAATCGGACCATATCACAAAACTCGTTCGCTATCTTGAATTTTTCCATTTTGACTAACAATTCATAATTTCTCTCTCCGAAAACACTCAGATACCAATTTTGAATCGAAGCTTAAATGAAAAAACTCGTCACCATCTTGAATTGTTTAACTTTGACGAAAAATCCATAATTTATGACCCTAGAAACATCTAGATACCAGTTATGAATGGAATTGGACCATAAAGCCGGCTTGCCAAATTGATTTTTTTTATTTTGAAAAAAAAATCTGAATATCCGACCCCAAAAACTTCTACATATGGCTACCAATTTTCAATAGAATTGGACTCTAAATCGCAACTCTCGTCCGCCATCTTGAATTGTTTGATACTGATTTCAAATAGAATCGGACCATAAACCATCTTAATTTTTTCTTATGAAAATGTCATAATGCATTGTCACCCATATATGAACGCCTGCCAATTCTCCAATCGATTGGATAATTGGAAGTAGGTGAAATTTCAAATTTAAGGTTTGACCCAAACTGACAAACAAGTGAAATCAAATAGAAACTTGAGAAAACATCAAGGAACAAAAAAGTTTGCCTTGTACACTTTTATATATTTTTCAAATTTGGATTGTGGAAGGTTATAAGTCGAGAAAAACTCTATATTGATTGAAAAGATTTTTTGTCAAGAAAAATTATTCCTCCATGTTTCTTGACATGGTTTCTCAATGTCACGTTTTTCACTTCTGCGTTTTTAGCTCGGCGATGACGAATCAGTCAGGACAAGCTTTTTTATATTATAGATTGTAACTCCGAAACCCGTCAATAATTGTCGATTTCCATGTATCATTCATACTTTTCCTTTCCCAAAGTAAGCTTCATGATACGGGTATGAAGAATCTTCGAATCCGAAAAAATACTTTTTTTCATTTCATTTTAACTATCTTGCAACTTCCAACAATGCTTTTTTCCCTCGAGTTGCCAATAATATGAAAAAAAAACACCAAACATATCATCAAAATTCAGTCGGTAATGGGCACATTTGTTCAATAAAACAAAATCACCAAAGCTAGAATATAATGAAGAAACTAAAACACTAATAAAGCGTATTATAATAATTCGTATATTTCACTCGTTAGTGTTAATATAATATTTATGTTCTGTTACAATATTCTTGCGCCGCTAGCCGCTACGTACATAACCGTCCTGTTAATATATCTTTTGATACAACGGTACTTCTGGGAAGAGAAAAACCTAGACATATAAAAATACATATATGTTTAGATTAGTTCCAGGACATCCCTTTCTTTAGACTATAAACAAAGGAAATATTTACCGGTTTTTTGCATTACAACTTTCACGGGGGTGTACGAAGGCTTGTGCAAAATAGTGAAAATCTGATTTATTTGAAAATATCAACAGGAAGTTCATGAAATCAGATGTGGAATCATCTGCGACTGAAAGATGAACTTCAGTCACCATCTTCCATCGTTCAAGATAACCTCTTGTTGGGTATTCATGTTGAAAAGGGAAACAATCTCAATTGAATATTGAATAAAAATAATTTTCTTTGAATTGGAAAATCCACGATAGAAATGGAGTTATTTTTTGTGAACGTCTAACAGAAAACGACTACTTCCTCGGCTAAAGTCACGCTGGACATTGAACTACATCTGATGGATATTCTGAAAGGACCCTAACTCAGAAGAAAAGTCCCAAATTGAAAATTTGCATTTTCATTCAGATAGTTACTTGATTTTCTATTCCAGTCTTAACTAGGAACTCATATAAATAAATGAGGCAAAGAAGATTGTTTTCCAAAACAGAGTACTCACCAGAAATCATTTGTATCATTGACGCAAGAGAGGCATCGCATTCACTAGGTCTTCAATACATTTTTGTCGACGAAAATGTGTTCCACGCTTCCACGATCAACAGAAAGACTGGGAGGAATGGAAAACACATTTTCTAGAAGCAATCTCACTTTTCAAAGAAGGAAAAATGTAGAAACATTTCTTTTGGAGAGACAATTCGATTTTTTGACATTAAAAGCTGTCATGGGGTATGATAGATTGATTTTTCAGAAAACATGAACGGGATGTTCATAAAATCAGATGTGTAATCATCCTAATTAAGACTGGGATAGATGAATAACTTTCGGGAAGAAAATGCGAATTTTCAATATCAGATTTTCCTTCTGGGATCGGGTCCTTCTAGAATATCTGTCAGATGTAGTTCAATGTCCAGCGTGGCTATAGCCCGGAAAGTAGATGTTTCCTGTTAGACATTCACAAAAAATTACTTAATTTTTATCGTGGATTTTTTAATTCACAGAAAATTATTTTTATTCAAAATCCAATTGAGAATGTTTTCTTTTTCAAAGTGAAATTCTTTTGTGATTAGAAGAGATAAGATAAGCTATTACTTGCATCAGTGCAACAAGTGTAGGTAGGTGTTCTTTTGGATTCAAAAATGTGAGTAAAATGTCTCAAAATGTATAAAGTTCCTTCGCAAAATGAGGCCTAACGGGGGATCAAGCTGAATAATCAAAAATTATTTGAAATAAGCGCACCTAGACAGTGTCGAGACTTGCTCCAAGTGAATTTTAAAGATGGCTGCCACTTGCAATCAACATTCCATTACTTGCATAAGAGTCATCACAATCAATGAAAAATTGCCCTCATCTGTCGTAACACCTAGAAGGTGATCAATATTTGTGCCTATATATTGTTTACGCCACTGTCTATATTGCTGAGATTGATTGATGATTTTCAGAGCCCTTACCAATTTCAATGCAAATTGTCACCTATGGAGTGGACTATTTGTTCACCTGTGTTATGAGGCTTGATATTGTGCTGAGGCAATGCAATACTCGGGAAATTAACGATACTATAATTAATAATAAAATGGTTTCATATTATTGCCATTTTTGTACTGGAAATAATTAGATCGAGTCAAACTTTTGCCACTAACCCCACTTAAACAACTTTCTATTTCATTGACCCTACGTCACCATATCATTTCATCACAGTGTTCGAATGAACTGGATTTTGGATTCATGTTCTGTCATTCTGAGAGTCACAGAGTATTTTCAAAATCATTATCTGTAGTCACAACCCCAAGCCTCATAACACAGGGGAATGAGTATTCCACTCCGTAGGTGACAATCCCATTGAAATTGGTAAAGGCTCCAAAAATCATCAATCAATCGTGGCAATATATACAGTGGCGTTAACAATATATAGGCAAACTCATATTGTTCACCTCCTAGGTGTATAATAAATGAGGGCAATTTTTCATTGATTGATTCCAAGTGGCCCCCATCTTTCAAATTCACCTGGATCCGTGAGCAAGTCTGACGTTGTCTAGATGCCCCTGTATACCAATAAAATTTTGAATAGTATTGGACAATGAATCACAAAACTCGTACACCATCTTGAATTTTTTATGTTCGACAAAAAAAATCATAATCTCCACTCAGAATTCATATATTTAGAATGCACCGATTAGTCATCACTTTGTAGGTATTTGAAAGTGGCAATGACTTTCCGATTATTCCTATCTGCAATGATTGGCTCGGAAAAAATCTACTACAATTCGAAACATTTTATTCTCATTTTATTCAGCAAATAGTTGTGTAACTTTTCCCCAATTTGATTGCATCTATATCTCTAACTGTTTCTGAGATCTGTTTAGTGAGAATCGAATTTGTAACAGCATCTATATTTTGATTCCAAACGAATAATTTTGGAACGTCCTGGTTATCCCAAATCAAAGTATCCCGAACGAATATCGTCGACAATTTCCTCGGGTAATAACAGATCACAGACATATCAGCATTCGGTAATTAACGGGATTTAGGAACAATATTTAATTTTCTCCCATGACTGACTATCGCTTTTGAAACTTAATGTACCTGACTTGATAACAGCGCATCCTGTTTTGTTATTGTACAGAAAACTATATCAACGAATAGATTTCCCGTGAATAATTTGTATTTCTACAGGACCGCCATTTTTATTTAAGACCGTCAGCGCATCCGTCATCCGTCATCTTGCGGTTCAGAAACAAAATAATCGCGGGTATACTGAAACCTTAATGAAGCGAATCTTGATACACATTGTACCATACACAGAAGTGGGAAAAAACAGTTTGTCTTGGACGACTTAACTGTAAAGATCGGTATTGAATGTACACGTAAAACATGGAATATTACAATGGTAAAACAGGTAATATATATCATCTAATCTATCCATATATCTATTTATCTATCTATCACTCAATTACGCTACATTTTCTCGTATTCGTACGGTGTATTCAGTAACATGAAATAACCGTCTACACTGATCTGGAACTATACAATTGTACCGGAGTCATACATTAAATCCAGGAAAATGTCCCAGAACTAATCAATTTACAAATATATATCTGGCATGAGTTGCAAGATTGTTATTTTCTGTACCGTAATGAATAAGTTTTTTTTTTTACCCATACTATTGGGAATTACAGAAGCTGTCCCAAGCATTTTTACAAGTTTGTCAGTCAAAAGTGTGTTTTCAGTTTTTAGAAAAGCTATTTGGAATTTAAAGTTATACACGTTCGTTTTTCCAATATGTTGAGTATTTTTTTAAAACTGAAGTATACATACCAGATAACGTTTCTCATAAGTTTCAAGTTTATAAGAGTTCAAACAAAATGTTGTTGAAAATTTTTCGCTAAATGGTTTAGATATGAATAAAAATGAATTCAGCATTTTCTAAGGGCAAACTTCCATTAAAATGCATTCAAGAGGTAGAAAAAATTATGAGATATATCACGTAGGTAGGTCTCAGTAGCAGATTCAAAAACTTGCCGATCTTTAGTTTGGAACTCAAAATGATATTCATTCGTTTTAATGCATTTCAATAAAATCATTTTCATTAAATATTATTCGATTCTTCTTAGTCATGTATAAAATTTGTCATTTCTAATTATCAAGTTTCAACAACAAATTCATCTCCGAATTTTCAACGGAATTGAATTATAATCACAAAACTCATTAACCATTTCGAAGCCGTATATAAATGATTCAGTATATACGAAAATCATAATGAATATATGAATATATTTATGAAATCAAATATCCGACTAGCTTTCATATGCTAACATCAAATATATAACAGTAACAATTATTGAATAACTGCCATTGACACATCATAAGTACAATCTACTCTGGTGAAATACTTCAAAAACCACCAATATTTCTTTCCTTCTTTTCAATTGACGGCTTTATGTCTATTTTCCGTATATTGAGTATAAAACGACATTCTCAGTATTCAAAGCTCTCTTGTCAGATTCTGCAAAACCCTCATAGGTAGCGAGGTAGAAAGCATTGAAAATACTGCAATACCGTAAAGTCATCATATATCGTATACCCCTCAAGTTATTTACCCACTTTTGAAAGTACCGTACTAATTAATTCATTTAGCAGTTCTACTTCTTGGTCAATAATCTCAGTTTTTCAAACTGATTGCCGAGACATATTGAAATTTTGATGGAATGGTATCAGTGTGAATACCCTCCTACACAACTTGTATGTCCTGGATGTATACCATTCGCCTCAATATTATTATTTGATACATTTTTTATATCAATTGAACATTGAAAAACCATTTCAATTTGTTTCAAAAACGTATTTCTTCAATAAATCTGAATTCAATGGTATAACAACCTGTGAATAATAAGATGAAAAAACTAATTATTAAAATTATTGAATATAGGTACCATGAGACGTTATTATAGTCAGTGACGTCAATCACTGCATAGTCGTGCTTGCGGGATTATTGGGTTATTGGTGCATTGCATTTATCATTTCCACCACTGGAATGTCCTTTCCTCTTCCCTTGCCTCTCTTGGGCACCCTAGAGTTAAGAATGAGTCACTTACTATTATTTCCGTCTCATGGTATAGGGTAGGTCAATGCAGACAATGACTAATGTCTGCTAATCCGAATGATTCAAACAAATTTCCACATAACGCGGACAGATTGGAAAAAACCACTGTCAATCTCAATTTCAGCCTTTCAAGCGAGCAATACCCAAAGGTCACGGTTCTAGAGACCGGGACTATATATTAAAGAAATCTTTAATACTTGACAATGAGCTATACAAATAATGAAAAGTAACCTGATTCTAAGAGGAATGCTCATTGCAATAAACCTATAGAATAGGTATATTGTGGATGGAAGATCCATCAGAAAACAACTACTTGCCTGGCTAATGCCTCCACGAACATTGGATTACTGGAGCATGTCTGTTTGGATCAGGATATCTTTCATTATTTGAATAGCTCATTCTCAAGCATTACAGACTCCTTTGATCTACAATAATATACGTCACACATCTGAAGAATTAATTTTTTTTTAGTGCATTTGAATGAAAGCTTGTTTTTCAACAGCTTTTCATTTATGTTTATTCCTGGTTACATGAACACAGTTGAAATTATCTAAGAATTAAAATTGTATTTACTCATATAGTAGAGGTACCTACGTTGTTGAAATATTCCACCAGTATTTCCCTCTTTTCATTTGTTACATACCCCGAAATCATATATTTTTGTTTAGTTATATTGTTTTCCTCAACCTTGTGAAATCGAAACTTACTTTTAAATGTTTTCAATACCTACTGAAAACTTCCAGTGACCAAAAATAATCTCAATTGAATAGATTTGTAATGAATTCATAATTTTCCCTTTTTTCAATATCCTCGGAAACTTACCTATGCACCAAAAAAAACATGAATAGATACATACGTGGATTACTTTACCGATTTGTGTCAATCAAAGTGTCTGGAAGTATACTATTTTCATCAATATTATTTGTTAAATGAAAATGCTCTCATATACCTTCAATTTTCAAATACATAAGGATAATATAATTGATATATGACTGAAATATCATATATAATGGGTGAATTACTTTACCGATTTGTATCAATGGAAATGTCCTTGAAGTATACCGTTCTTCCAAAAACATTTGTCAAATCAAAACGAATTCAAACATTTTTATTATTTCATAATCCCCGAACACACTGAGTGATATATAACAGAAATAACCTATATACTTCAGATAATTACTGCACTGGTGCCTAATCCAATGAAATGTCCTGGAAGTATACTGTTTTTCCCAAAACTGCTTTAGAATCAGAACGGCTGTACATATTTTCATTTTTCGGATATCAATGGGAACCTCAACTTATATATGATCGAATCAACCTATATACGTCGATATACAAAATGTGTCCCTGAACTAATCAAATTACAAACATATATATATATATATATATATTTGTCGTTTTCTACCAAGTGTTGTTCATCCTTGCACTTTTTCACCGTACTGATGAGGGCCGAGAGCCCGAAACACGTGTCTACGGTTAATACTATTTTCTGAGGGCTATGTCCATTAAATTCCTTCCATTTTGTTTATAACAGTCCCCTCGATATTACTCTCTTTTATATATATATTAATATATATATATATATATATATATATATATATATATATATATATTCTTATACTTATAAACGATCTAGTGTTAGAAATAAATCAGGCAAAATGGAAGAATGAGGAACATTGGTTATAATAATATGTTGAAGGACAGAGACCAAGCTATATATCTATTACACAAGCGCAGTCAGTTGTTAAACGTGTCTAGTGTCGGCCACTACATATCCACGTATTTGCCAGGTGACCACAACGTGGTTGGAATGTGGCTATTTGAGATCTAGGAACGTAGCGGCCATTTTGGAGTTTGTGCAAATATTTCCGCTATTTCATCACTAGGTGTAAATGTTTGACCCCCGATTTTCAGTCCTGATATATTGTGATATTTTTTTGACTTTTTTCCATACCTCCAACAACGGGGTAAAACTCTCGATGTTGGATACGTACTCACTTCAAGAATGATTCTTTACCTTATTGATGGTTATAACTGCTTTGACTTTGAGTCTTTCAAATCTATTCGAGAGTCTCAATTTTATGCCTTTTGTATTTATTCAAGGCGGTTTTGCTTGCGCGAATGGACATGTCGCACTCCACCACGGCCCTGGATTTGACCTTTGATACGTTTAGTTTTCCCTATGGAGATTTCTGCACTATCTATTATTATTTTCATGAAGTTATCCAGCGTATCAATATTTTTCTCGATTTCCTTCCTGAAAATTTTTCAGTTCGCAGATTTTAATTTCCATTTTGCGATGGAGTTATGGTTGTGCCCTTTGGAGAACAAGTTAGTTACTTGTATGGGGTGATAATCGCTGCCATATGCGAAAGGTAGTACTTCCCATGTTAGAGAGGAAGTTAGTCCTGGGTCGCATAATGTTAGGTCAATAGTAGTCGATTCTCCAGTTGCTGTATCAAATCTGGTGTTACTGCCGTCACTCAGTACACAGTATTGAAAGTTTTGGATTATGTTTTCCAGCATTTTCCCTCTGGGACTGGTGTTATGAGATCCCCATATTCGGTTGTGACCATTAAAATCACCAAAAGAAGACGTGGAGTTGGAATTTGGTCTATCAGGTCTCTTAAGTCCGTCTCTACCGATATGTTGAGATAGATGTTAAGTGTTTTGGTTCCTATTATTTTCACCGCTATCGCTTCAAAATTTGTGTTGGGGGTTTCAGCTTCGATATGCTTCTTAACCAGTATCGCTACTCCTTCTATTGCTCGAATTTGATACGTTCTGTCTTTGCGGAAAGAGTTGAACCCACTCAGATTGCAGGTGTGTTGTGGGGTAAGGTGTGTTTCTTGAAAACATAATATATCCGGACTGCTTTCTGATAGCAATGTTTGTAGCATGGCTAGATGACGAAGGTATCCATTGAGATTCCACTGAATTATTTTGAGAGTAGAAATAAATTGATGGGATACACTGTTGACTTTTTTCGAAATTAAAATCCGTATTTCCTCGAACAATTCATAAACTAGTAGCACTCGGTAACATAGGTACTATTCCGATATTCTACAGTACCGGGCTCGATTTGTGAAGTTGAATTTAACTGAAAGGACACCAGTTTGGTCATACCTTCTTTTGATTTTAATCATATTACATAGGAATATTAGCATTTGGGGTGATTCGAATCCTTCCAAACTCTTGATTGGAGTGTAAGGTTTATATTAGAGTTCAAGGCTTATACAAAAAATGCTCTTTGTGTTATACAGTGCTAGTCAAAAGTCCCCTCCCCCCCTCGTATCTTTTGAACGGGTATACTTATAATAATGACATTTGGAGGGTGGAAATAAACGGATGTAGGCTTCTCAACTGGTCATAACAGGTGACGCAATAGTCATAAATGACGTCACAAGGCCACTGTGACCAATAATTTTAAATGGAACCCTATGGCAAGTGACAGCTCGTTTGAAAGGTATTGACAATACCTATTCAGTCATACCAATTTTGTTTGGGTTTCGGCTGATTTTGATTGATAAATTGAAGAAATACGAAAATTATAGTTTCGCATTTAATTAATAAAGATTTTAAAATACGCCTCTGGTTAATTGTCAAAAAGGTTGACGTTTTTGAATTCTCTACTTGTCAAAAGTGTTTATACCTTGAAAATTCACCTAAGCTATTGTTTAACGAGACGTTTAAGTGTTTACATAGGCAAAATGGTACGTACTGTAGTCGACAAAGTAGCAGCTATCTTAATAATTGGTGAATGTAGAAACAATTTCCATGCAGCGGAACGACTGTTTAATGAGAGGTACCCCGATCGCCCTATATCGAGGGTTTATTTGAGGGAGCTTCTTCGGAAGTTTGAAGCATCAGGTAGTGTTCAAGATGCCAAACGATCTGGTCGACCAACAATTAGTGATGACAAAAAATTGACATAATTGGAGAAATGGTAGTAAACCCTAATTCTTCCACAGCCCAAGTTGCGTCTATCTGTGAAGTCAGTCAAAGGACAGTACATAGGGTGTTGGCTAAAAACAAATTTCATCCATACAAATTAAAAATGGTGCACCAACTTTCAGATGATGACCCCGACCGAAGACTAGAATTCTGTGAAACTATGTCCAATAAAATGAACCAACAACCAGGCTACATACAGACAATTTGTTTTAGTGACGAAAGTACTTTCTTTCTCAATGGAAATGTTAACACTCAAAATGTGAGGTATTGGAGTGACACAAATCCTACATCTTTCGTGAAAAACATACTCAATTTCAGAAAAAGTAAATGTTTGGGCAGGTATTTTGGGAAACCACATAGTTGGGCCTCTTTTTCTCAATGCTAACTTAACCGGTGAATTGTATCTGGAGATGTTACAAAATGATATTGAGTCGTTAATTCTTGAAATTCTAGAAGATAATCCAGATGAATTCGACAACTTGGAAATAACGTTTCAACAAGATGGTGCTCCTGCACACTATTACGGTGCAGTAAGACGTTACCTAGATGAAGAATATCGTGGTAGATGGATTGGACGACGAGGTTCGATCGAATGGCCAGCTCGGTCACCGGACCTTACACCATTAGATTTTTTTCTATGGGGTACTTGGAATCTAAGGTTTACGCTACAGCACCTGACAGTATTGCCATTCTGAAACAACGAATTGTTGAAGAATGTAGGGCAATTTCCGCTGACACACTGGGACGAGTACGACAAGAGTTTAGCAATAGGATGCATTACTGCCAGGAAGTAGATGGAGCACATTTTGAACACTTATTATAAGAACTGGTTCTTAAATCTTTATTAATTAAATGCGAAACTATAATTTTCGTATTTCTTCAATTTATCAATCAAAATCAGCCGAAACCCAAACAAAATTGGTATGACTGAATAGGTATTTTCAATACCTTTCAAACGAGCTGTCACTTGCCATAGGGTCCCATTTAAAATTATTGGTCACAGTGGCCTTGTGACGTCATTTATGACTATTGCGTCACCTGTTATGACCAGTTGAGAAGCCTACATCCGTTTATTTCCACCCTCCAAATTTCATTATTATAAGTATACCCCTTCAAAAGATACGAGGAGGGGAGGGGACTTTTGACTAGCACTGTATAATGAAAATATGTCCTATTTTTTCTGACCCTCAGTTCGTTATCTTGATTGATTACAATTTTCATTTCCAACTGGCCGCGCAATCCATTTTTTAATAAGATTCAGTAGGCTACAATTTTAACGATAAAAAAATATGTATGATGTTTAAACCGGCCACAGCAAAGTACAAAATATTTTATTCATGAATAAAGGTTCTCAGAGTCGTTCAAAATATACCAAAATTTAAAGAGTTTAAAAAAAATGTCTGATTTGCCTTATCCGAACCACCCTTTATAGTCGAAAATATTTTCCCAAAATATGCCCTCGTCAACATTCAAGTATACAATTGATCGAAATCATTGAATTGTATTGTGTAGATGCAGAAACAGTGTTGCAGGACACCGTTAATTAATTTAATGGATAAACTTAAATATATTCTCCGTCACTTTGGAATGCATTTTCGAAGAAGAATATAATGCCCAACAAAATCTGCAATTTATCCTTCAGTGTGAACTTACTCCCATATACTATTCTGTTTTTGAACAGGGTATGCAAGCCGAATTCTTCAGGAATGAGTTGTGGGAAGCAGCAAAACGTTCCTGTCCGGAACGTAAATCACTCAAGTGCCGTCTCACTCGCTGACTGCACAAGATTTGCGACTAAGCAAATGTCACAGATCAACAAGAAAAACCTTTATCTCCTTTCCGAATTCTCTCTCCATCCACAATATGTCACTGATGATGACGGTCGGTTGTAGAGTATATGTGAAAGATGGATTCAAATTATCATCCGAAATCAAACATAAATACTCGTATCCTGAACTTATTATATCGTATTCAAATATGAATTATATAACATTCGAATATGAAAACAAAAATTTATATATTTTCCAATAACTCAATGGAAACTTGCTGTTTGTTGCATAGAAACGCGCAAACTATAGCAGTTTTCAATAACAGTTGAAAGTAATATTTATTACTACTTCTTAAATTAATGAATGACCGTACACCTCATCTTATATATCATCGTACTTGGCTTCCAGAATCTTCGAGCAGTTCGTGGAAACACCTAGATGATTCCATGTTTGTCATCGGAAATTCCCGACTGTTACACCGCCTGCCTTATGAGTAACGCGCAGGCGCGTACTGTATAGTCTGGTTAACAAGTTAAAAAACGGGTTAATTCTTGTTCCCGGTCCTAAAAATATGTGCAATAGCTCATTCGTTTCGGAATGACGTCTAGAAAAATGTATCCCGAACATTTATTAGCACATAAAAAATTGCAATTGTTTTTAGCAAAATAAGATAAAAAAAAAAATATATTCAGTTTTTCCTTAATAACTCAAAAACTATCAATATTCAAGATTTTTCGAAAAAAGATCCTCAAAGAGGAGGAAATTTCCCATAAAAAATCTGGAGACAGTATATCACACAAAATAATTTTTTTATTTAAAAAAAAATTCTGTCGATTTTTTAAAAAGTTATACGATTGTTAATTAACTAATTTGTATCCAATCTGTATTTTTACAAAAGTCTGGCTTCTTGGAGTTTTTTTTTAAATATTTATTTTTTAATTTTTTTTGGTTTTTTTGGGTTTTAAAAAAAATTGTCTGGCCGGAGGCATCTTCATAGGTTTTTTTTTAAAATTTTTATTTTTTGTTCTGGTAATTAACAATGACATCTGAAAAGTAAAACATTTTGTGTTATGGTTAAAATGAAAATAAAAGTTGTTGACATGTGCAAGGGAGAAATGTTTAGTCTGGGGGAAGGGTGTGGCAGAAAAACGATGTTTGTACGTACCTTGGCGATCATCATTGTGAAGATGACTCGTTTTGTATTATTAATATTTGCTATTCCTCAGTGTGGTGAGTTCTAAAGGTTTTATTCTAACCTAATGTCGAGAGCGACGTGGCATTGGCAGTGTATTCGACAGCTAGAGATCAATGTGTTTATGGGGGGTTTTGTTTTGCGGTAAAAATTGTTGGTGTACCTGTTGGGTCGATTTCTATTCTTACTTGAGTGGGTGGGGAACTTTGGGGGCGATATGCGTATTGTTGTCGGGAACTTGTTGAAAGAGAATTTATTTTATTTATTTTTATACTTTTGGTTTGTTGATATTACTGACTATCTATGCAAGTGAGTATATGTGAGGTATTTGTGTCTTATAGTATTGTGTGGTATAATTGGCTGAGGTTATGTATGTCTGTTTTATTTTTTTTAATGTAAATCATTTCTCTCATTACTCTTTTCTCTTTGTTGTTTTCGTGTGCCAGAATTTTTGTGTTATCGAAATTAGGGTTGTGATTCTCGGTTAGGATAAGTTTGTTTAAGGCAGTACTGGATCCTTTCATGTACTTGTGCCCATTAAGTCTGTTACATAAGAGTTGGGAGGTCATACCGATATAAACTTGGTTGCAGTCGTTGCACGGGATACTGTATATTAAATTAGCTTTCTTCATTTCTGGATCTTTACTTTTAATAGGGGTGTATAGTTGTCTGAGTAAATTATGGGATTTGAAGCTAGTTTGTATGTTGTGTTTGTTTAAAATGTTTTTTATGTTCTCTGATAGACCTGGTATATATGGAATGGTTGTGAAAGTGTTAGTGGTAGTATTATTCGTGTTATGTTGTGTTGAATTATACATTTTGTGTGTTCGTTGTTTCATGATTTGGTTTATTAAGTGTAATGGGTAGTTATTGTTGATGAGAGTTTTGCGAATTTTATCTAGAGCGTTTCTTCCTAATTCCGGACAATACTATAAGACACAAATACCTCACATATACTCACTTGCATAGATAGTCAGTTATATCAACAAACAAAAAGTATAAAAATAAATAAAATAAATACTCTTTCAACAAGTTCCCGACAACAATACGCATATCACCCCCAAAGTTCCCCACCCACTCAAGTGAGAATAGAAATCGACCCAACAGGTACACCAACAATTTTTACCGCAAAACAAAACCCCCCATAAACACATTGATCTCTAGCTGTCGAATACACTGCCAATGCCACGTCGCTCTCAACATTAGGTTAGAATAAAACCTTTAGAACTTACCACACTGAGGAATAGCAAATATAAATAATACAAAATGAGTCATCTTCACAATGATGATCGCCAAGGTACGTACAAACATCGTTTTTCTGCCACACCTTTCCCCAGACTAAACATTTCTCCCTTGCACATGTCAACAAATATTATTTTCATTTTAACCATAACACAAAATGTTTTACTTTTCAGATGTCATTGTTAATTCCCAGAACAAAAAATTAAAAATTGATTATTAAAAGAAAAACCCTACTGAAGATGCCCCCGGCCAGGGGTGAAACGTCTAGAAAGATATGAGATGTTTCATTTTTACACAAGAATCCCAAACCTAAGAACCTCCAACCAAAAAAATTAATATACCAGGATTCAAGAAAACCCACACTACAAAAAAAAATATATATATATATATATATATATATATATATATATATATATATATATATATATATATATATATATATATATATATATAATATATAAATATATAAATATATAAATATATAAATATATAAATATATAAATATATAAATATATAAATATATAAATATATAAATATATAAATATATAAATATATAAATATATAAATATATAAATATATAAATATATAAATATATAAATATATAAATATATAAATATATAAATATATAAATATAAAAATATATAAATATATAAATATATAAATATATGAATATATGAATATATGAATATATGAATATATGAATATATGAATATATGAATATATGAATATATGAATATATGAATATATGAATATATGAATATATGAATATATGAATATATGAATATATGAATATATGAATATATGAATATATGAATATATGAATATATGAATATAGAATATATGAATATATGAATATATGAATATATGAATATATGAATATATGAATATATGAATATATGAATATATGAATATATGAATATATGAATATATGAAATATGAATATATGAATAATGAAATATGAATATATGAAATATATGAATATATGAATATAGAGATATATGAAATATGAATATGAATATATGAATAGCAGAATATATGAATATATGAATATATGAATATATGAATATATGAATATATGAATATATGAATATATGAATATATGAATATATGAATATAGACCTTAGCGAATATAGAATATATGAATAAAGGAATATAGATAATGAAAAGAATATGAATATATGAATATGAATATATGAATAAGGGAAAATATGAATATAGATATATGAATATATGAATATGAATATAGAATATATGAATATATGAATATATGAATATATGAAATATGAAATATATAGATAGCAGAAAATAGAATATATGAATATATGAATATATAAATATGAATATATGAATATAGCGAATATAGAATATATGCAATATATGAATAATGAATATATGAATAGCAGAATATACGAATATATGAAAATATGAATATATGAATATATGAATATATGAATATATGAATATAGAATATATGAATATATGAATATGAATATGAATATATGAATATATGAAATATGAATATAGAATATGAATATAGATATATGAATATATGAAATATGAATATATGAATATGAATATATGAATATATGAAATATGAATATAGAATATATGAATATGAATATATGAATATATGAATATAGCAGATAATATAGAATATACGAAATAATTAATGAATATACGAATATATGAATATAGAATATACGAATATAGAATATATGAATGAATGAATATATGAAATATGAATATATGAACATATGAATACTATGAATATATGAATATATGAATATATGAATATATGAAATATGAATTATGAATATGAATATATGAATATATGAATAATAGAATATAGAATATATGAATATGAAATATGAATATATGAATATATGAATATATGAATATATGAATATATGAATAATAAAATATATAAATATATAAATATATAAAATATATAAAAAAAATAATAAATATATAAATATATAAATATATAAATATATAAAATATAAAAAATATAAAATATATAAATATATAAATATATAAATATATAAATATATAAATATATAAATATATAAATATATAAAATATATAAATATATAAATATATAAATATATAAATATATAAATATATAAAATATATAAATATATAAATATATAAATATATAAATATATAAATATATAAATATATAAATATATAAATATATAAATATATAAATATATAAATATATAAATATATAAATATATAAATATATAAATATATAAATATATAAATACATAAATACATAAATACATAAAATATATAAATATATAAATATATAAATATATAAATATATAAATATATAAATATATAAATATATAAATATATAAATATATAAATATATAAATATATAAATATATAAATATATAAATATATAAATATATAAATATATAAATATATAAATATATAAATATATAAATATATATATATATATATATATATATATATATATATATATATATATATATATATAATATATCTATATATATATATATATATAATATATATATATAAATCACGTGATATATAAATATATATTTATATATATATATATATATATATATATATATATATATATAATATATCTATATATATATATACATATATATATACTTAATAAGATCACGTGATCAAATTTATTAAAGTTTTATATATTGTTTGTTAGAGTTTTTTTAAATGAACAAAAAATAAAATATTAAAAAAAAAATGTTAAATTTTTTTTTGTTGACGAATGTTATAATACAGCTGTTTTTGCATCTAACAATGGCATTAATTAACGTAGGAAAAAAATTTGTTACTTCAGTTGTTAAGAAATTGTTCATAAATAGACAAGAATAATATTTTCGAAAAATTATTTCTCACCATTTTATTGTCAAGACAAAGAGATAATAAAAAAAACACTAAATAATTTTTTTAATTGTTTTTAACAGTTTTTTTAATATTTTGTTTGTTTAAATGATTAATTAGGAAATTTGTTTCCCTTTAAAAATTATAATTGGTATTTTTGAATAGATTAACAAAAAACATATTTTTTATATCATTAATTTAATTGTTTATTAAGTTCAATTTGTTATGAACAATTTGTGATCCTCGTTTTATTTTTTTCGTGAAAGATGGAAAAAAATACAAAAACAGCCATATATAACAAAGTACTGAAAAAAATTGTCTTACATTTTTTATAACATTTTAAATATTCAATGTTTTTCGAACTTTGTTATATATGGAAAAAAAATAAACAGAGAGTGACAACTTGTTTATAAAAATTAAAAATTATTGATAAAAAAAAATTTTTTTTTGTTAACATATAGAGAAATTCCAATTATGATTTTTGAAGAGAAAAAAAATTCTTAATTGATTATTTAAACAAACGAAATATAAACAAAAACGATAATAAACAATTGAAAAATTTATTTTGTCTTGAAAATAAAATGGTAAGTAATAACTTTTTTTAAATATTATACTTGTCTATTTGTTTATTTGTTTATAAACAATTTCTTAACAAATGACGTGAAATATTTTTTTCCTACGTTAATTGATGCCATTATTAGATGCAAAAACAGCTGTATAACAACAATTTTTGAACAATTTATAACAAACAAAATATAAAACTTTAATAAACTTTCATCACGTGATCTTGTTGAGTATGTATGTAAAAAGGGCTCCAAGTAGCAAACAATTTATAGGTCAATTATTTAAACTTTTATGTCAACTTTTGTAAAAACAGAGATTGGATAAAAATTAGTTAATTAACAATCGTATAACTTTTTGAAAAATCGACATAAAAATGTTTTTTTAACGGGGCTTCATTCTATCAAGTATTCTGATGACACCATGATTTTTTCAGATTCTTAAATTTATATTTAATACTATAAAAAAAATATTTTGTGTGATATACTGTCTCCAGCGGTGTTGCGCCCATTCCGTAACGATCGCGCGGAGACCGACTTTCGCATGAATAAAAATTATTAATAATGGATATAAAATTCCGGGAGTTGGAACTTTTTTATTGAAAATTTACTCCTCTTTGAGGATCTTTTTTCAAAATGTCATAAATATCAACAGTTTTTGAGTTTTTAACGAAAAACTGAATGTTATTTTGTGTGTATTTTGTTAATAACAATTGCAATTTTTATGTGCTAATAAATGCTCGAGATACATTTTTCTAGACGTCATTCCGAATCGAATGAGCTATCTCACATATTTTTAGGACCCGGAACAAGAATTAACCCGTTTTTTTACTTTTTAATCAGACTAGTACTTATTGAGGTAGCCCGAATGGTCTGGGTAAAATTTTCTCAATGTCTATTGGTATAAAATTATCACCAGTACTTCATATACCTTTTTTCAAAACTCCTTCGTTACTGAGTTACGGGCCCTCGAATTCACAAAATGAAAAATGTATCTCTTTGATAACTTCTCAAGTGAATATTGAAAATCAACCAAATTTTGGTTGGTTGACGAAACGAATGAATTCATTCGATGAGGTTTCATGCATGAGTCAGTCAGTTGGTTTGCTACGAAGTCAGGAACGAACTGCATCCGACGGTTCACACGCCTCACAGAAAAAATTGTTGAATCAAATAAAATTTATTTGAATATAACAAATGAAAGTGTCGTATACGCACGACGAAATTTAATCCCAAAATTAGTAAAATTATTTCTTGGTTTTGGATAAAATTGAAAGTTTCAATCAACTAAAACTAATTTGCATAACCCAAATATCGTATTAGACCAACCCTATGCATAATTCGTTGCGGCAGAAATGTTGTTTCAACTATGTAATTATTTTGTTGAATCGAATAATCAGATCTACAAAATTTGCTGATTGCTTTAACAAAAATATCCATTCAAACAAGTATTTATGTCGAATTGATGAATTAAGTTAAATGTCAATTTAACAAAATAAGCGGATCTCTTCACTACAAATATTTGTTAAAATGACTAATCATTTTGTCAATCCACTGAATTGACAAATATGGCAACCAAGCATGGGAGGCGACAGCAGACATTTAAGTCCAGACGTCGCAACGATGGTAAGTTGGCTTTCTATTCCGTACCATCTAGTTTGTGGTGGGCTGTTCAGTACGCCACTGATCGACGCATAAAACATAAACGAAATTTGAAACTAAAAAGAAACGTAGCCGTTTTTTTTTGTTCCTGGTAGAAACACACTGATTCATAATTAAAGGATTAACCGTTGCTCTACTACTGTCTCTTCAACAAATGAGTCAGTATTTTTGAATACCAAAAATTTTGCGTCATGTATGTTTATCTTGATTTGAGACCCGCAAATTCTCTTCTTGTGCTTTTATACCATGTACATGCCGCCACCATATGAATTTTATCATGTTAAGTTATTTCTAAATATGTAATCTACTATACTGTGTCCCTTACTAAGTATGTCTTAATTAACTCTAATCGTTTTCCTATACAAATAATTTTACCTTATTCTACCTTATTTTACCTCATTTTACCTCATATATAATTGATATAAATGTTATATTTTATTATTATAGTTTTCCGACATGCGTCATACATGTTCATCCTGACCTCACAATATGTGAGTTCTTTTATATATCTTATACCATATGCATGTAGCTACCATATGATATTTATCATGCTAAGTTTGTTTCTAATTATTTAGTCTACTGTACTATGTCCCTAACTATATAAGTCTTAATTACTTGTAATCATTCCCCACATAAACAATTTTATCTTGTATATAATTAACATGATTGCCAACATCATTTAAAATCACCTACTATTCCTTACACACAATCAGTTCTCTGCTTCATAAGTTCTTGTTTCGATTTATTCACCATATATTGTGATATACTTTGTGCAGAAAAAAGTGAATAAATTGTTTATTATGTTTATTATTCTATCGATACTTACATTATACATAATTGAGTAACCCGAAACAGTTTGTATTATTGTCAACTCATCTGTCATCATTTCAGTCAGTCAGTCAGTCATCGTTTCAAAATGGATTATTCACTTGAAGAATATACAGATATGCATTTTTTTATGGTGAAACAGGGGGAAATTCCAGAGGCGCTGCTGAATTATATCAACATAGATATCCAAACAGACATCTTCCACATTTCACTACTTGTATAGCTGTGCATCGACGATTGAAGGAAACGGGGTCCTTTAAATTCAGTAAATACCATTGTGGTGTGAATAGAACGAGAAGAGATAATGTTACGGAAGAACAAATTCTTGAACGATAAGCCGCGGATCCTTCTACCAGCACTCGGGCTATTTCGTATAGGTTACAAGTGTCACAATCAACAGTAAGTCGGGTAGCACGTGGACAACTACTGTATCCATTTCGCCTGCAGAAGGTGATGGCCCTAGATGCTGGTGATTATGGCCCTCGTAGATTTTTTGTCCAGGGTTTTTGGGGATGTATGAAGGAGCAAACGACTTTCCTAGATATGTTCTATCCACGGATGAGGCACAGGATGTTTCACAAATAGAAACAGCCATATAAGGGATGAACAAAATCCGCATGGAATGTTTCGAAAAGGATACCAACAAAAGTTTTCAGTGAATATTTGGGTAGGAATTATCGAAAATCATATCGTTGAACCATATCTTCTTCCTCCCCGTTTGAATGGGTAGAACTACCGAGTGTTTCTTGAACATGTTTTACGAGGGCTACTTGAAGACGTACCTCTACGTTATATTATCTAAGACAGGGTCAATTGTGCGAACGCTTCGCCATCTGACGCATATAATTCAACCAACATAATATTCTTCTATTTGAATTAATTATTTCCGTTGTTTGATTCGAATGAATATTATGTTTGTGTTGAAACAAATGTTCATTCAATATGAGTTGGAGATTGTTTCAATAGATTGCAATGAGAAATCCATTTAAATTTGGTTGAATTAACGAATCCTTTTTTTCCATGCAAAACTTTGAAATGACTGAGATTTTTCAACAAGTTTTCCTGGACAATTTTCTGAATAAAAGTACTCGTCCATAAAGTCCATCAAAGCAACGATTTTTGACAAAAATGCACTTTTTCTCGACGACATCCAACCCGAGCATCCACCATTATCTAAAGTGAAAAATTTTCAAAGCCGAAATAATAATGTTATCGTCAATTCAGCAACATTTATAACTGGGATAATAATGAAAAATATAATGAAAAAAAGTCTCAAACAAAAAGTTCAGAACCTATTCGAAAGTTTTATTCGCAATATTGGAAGATATTTTTTTCAAAAGAAATTTCAAGTTCTGTAGATTCGTGGTGTTTTTGAACTGACAAGGTACTCCATTATGAAATATCGAATTCAGTCCATATTTTGAAGGATAATCACATATCTGAATCACGAACTGTGGTTATCTCATGAAACTCAAGATTTGAATCAAAATCTTCTTCACAGATTGAATGTTGAAGAGTTCCACTAAGAATTAGATTCAATGAGCGAAAATCTCCATCACGAATTATAAATTTACTTGAAAAACTCAAATCGGAAAAAATATCTATACTTATAAAAAGCAAACGAATAAACTACAAAAACAGCTAAGCATGAATGATAAAAATAACCAGTGAATAATCATGTTTAATTTCGTCCACAGATGTTTCTTTGGAATAGTTTTAATGAAAAATGAGAACCTGACATGCGATTTGGTTTTGTTGATTGGGCCGTTGTCACATAATTGTCACTGTATTGTCAATATTGTAGAGGATATTTTGGAGATTTTTCAAATGGCCAAACAGTTTACTTCTAACGAATATGCAGATATGCAAATATTTTATGGATGAACATTCTGTAATCTGCAGAGCCGCCGTTTTTATTCCGAGCATTTTTCCAATCGGTTGCTACCGGCAAAAGAAACTTTCGAGAGTGTTGATCGCAGCTTGAGGTAGATTGTTATGTCTAATAGATAATTCATTTGAGCATGTTCAAACGATTTTTTTTCGATATTATAGTTACATTTTTGCTAAAAATGGGTATTGGGGACTATACGTACCGTTGTATTGGAAAATATTTCCGAAGATCAGTTCCGAATCCAATATTCACATAATCATTAGAGAACAACTGCTCCACCCATATCACATCCAATGACACCACAGGAATATGCCAATTGGTTCATGGGTAAACAAAGAGAAGATATGACTTTTATTAAACGAATTTTTTTCACTGATGAAGCAGGTTTTGGTAGAGATGTTATCAACTCTCACAATCTCCACATATGGGCCGAAACATTCTTTTTAAAAGTGTTTTAAATCTGAATTATTAAGTTTTTAATATATTTATGGAATTTTAGAGTTAAATCATACTCAAAGAAAACCAGTTTGATTATACTTTCTTTTTTTGATTTGAATTAGAATACTTAGAAAAGTTAAGTAGGTATAAGTGAATTTGAAAACTACAACTTTTGATTGCAGAGTTGTAGGTTTACATAAAAAACAAATGCTGTTTTTGTTTTCCAATGGAAAATATGTTCCGTGATATGTCAACTCGATTGATGATCATTTCAGAATTAATACATTTTCCGATTGGCCGTGCCATCCTTTTTGTTCTGTGTCATCCGTAGTTCAATGTCTGATATTAATTTTCCACTGTTTCTTCTACTCATACTATCATTCTGGAATTGACCGGTTTTAGTTGAATCACCAGTTGACCATCTACTCTGTCACATCCTAACTCTTTATCTGTTATCTGTGGAATCAGAAAATATTGATGGACTCGCAGATTCACTAGTGGCTCCTATTCTCAAAACACCCCCTACTTCTGAAGCCTATAATTGTTATTTCAATCAGAAATGTCTTCAACATCATGCATTCATATACTATGTGAGTGGACACACGTTATGAGGTAATAACACAAAATCCTGTAGGAAGTCAGGAAATAGTCCTGTGATAAAGTGTCTTTTCATAAGTAATTCATTCGTACGGAATACGGTGAAATACGGAAGGCAATCGTTGGCCATAACTTGGCAGTTACCGCGTCGTAACTTTGTTACGATTTCTTATGTTCATCCACAGTTATGTGTACGATATTTCAGTAATAAAATACTTTTATGTCTTTCAATGAAAGAATTCAATTGGTAGATAGTTACGCGTAGCAGCAAGCACCTGTTGGGAATACGACCGTGTTTTTTGTAATTTGAAATGAAATAGGTCAGTATACTGAATAAGTGTAACATGTAATGATAGTGGCATGCTCTACAGAAAGGACATGGAAAAATTTGTAGAAATAGCGAATACATGATATTTTATATTTGGTGTCATAGTTTTGTGTTCCCAGATGCATGGTATTTAGTATAAGTCCATTACCATTTTGCATTCTATTTCTGAGAAAAGATGATCTTGTAAGGTCCACTTCGACAGAGTTTAATGGAAATTAATTCTTGGAATGGGAAAATCAGGCAGTTAAATTCAATTTCCGCCTTTCTTGGTTTAGTTTTTTCGTCAACATTCTCGTATTCCACTGACTATGTCCGGTTCTGACAAAAGTACGTACTATTGTTAGATCCTGATGATGTTATGTTTTGTCATCGTATGTTTCTGATAATATCCGATTCTGATGCAATTTCATTTTGATGGAGTTCTTTCTGATGTTGTTAATTCTGATCAAATATGTTTCTGATACGTTTTGACGTTGTTATTTCTTAGCTTTGTGCGTTCTGATTTTTATATTCTGATCATTTACGGGCAATCACACCAACGCTAACACGTTTTTGGAGTAGGCATTTTGAAACTTACAGTATGCATGTTGATAACGACGCAAACAATTATTAACACTTCACAATATTAGCGGTAGCAACACGTTCTCGCTGCCTACTGTGGAACCCTATTGTGACGTCACGCTCTCTCTCCAAGGTCATGGAGGCGTTTTTAATCTCGGGTTCTCAAAACGCTTCAACTTTCTCAAAAATTGTTTCAGAAACGTACCAAAAAAAATCAATACTGAAGTGGTATGCGTAGATTCCAAATGTTCAATAAAAAAAAAACATGTCCCACCTAATTATTAGGATATCTGAGAGTAGTGAAACCGAAAAAAAACCCGAATTGTGCGATTTATCGGATAAATATGTGACCAGAGAAGAAGACAACGATCTTGTATGCAGAGAAAATTATTATCTAACCGTTTAATCGAAGGCTGGCTTCAGTTCATTTCTTGTCAACTTTGGATGCACGAAAATGTTACCGAATTCATATCATAGCAGATCCTTGAAAAACTATGGCGAACTGCCTCAGACATACCATACCACTACTCCAACAACAATCTGCCCGGTGCAGGACTATTTAGATTCACACCTATCAGTGAAACTGACATCTATAAGCACCTTCTTTCTATCAAATCGCGAGCTATTGGTGCGGACTCTATAAGTGTGAATATGCTACTTCATGCATCTCTGTCACATTTTTAACAACTGTATAGAAAAAATACCTATCAATCTATTTGGACATATGCTGTTGTCCTCCCTTCACCAAAAATCAGTAATCCCACTGAACTCAAATTTCTTAGACCTATTAGTATTCTATGTGTTTTGTCCAAAGTCTTTGAGAAGATCATACATGCACAAATGAAAATCACAGTTGTAACACAGCACTTTTGAAGGTGATAGACGATATTCTCAAATATTTAGACGATAAAGAGTTGGTGTTACTTATATTTCTAGACTATACTGAAGCATTCGATAGAATCAAACATGACCTATTACTAGCCATACTACACTATAATGGTTTCAGTGATTCTTCTGTTATGTTTTTCAAAAATCATCTATACCATTTTTTTCGAACAGTCAAACTCGATAACCAAGAGACTGATTTCGTACACATCAAAAATGGGGTACCACAAGGATCAATTTTGGGCCCGTTGCTCTTCATTTTGTACACTATTGATTCACAGAGAACTTTACATTATTCCAGTAGTCATTTTTATGCAGATGATGTTCAACTATATCTTCCCCCAACCGAAACTAACTGAGCCCTCTCGGTTCAGCATATGAATGATGATCTGACTGCTATAGTCGACATGTCGAGCAAACTGTGTCTCTCTATCAATCCTTCAAAATTAAATGCCATACTGTTTAGCAGAAACAAAGACGTCCGAATTAGGTGTTTACCACATATCAACCTCCGAGTCAATAACGAACTCATTCCATTCATAGATACCGTTAAAAATCTAGGCTTATTTATGGACTGAGGTACACGAAACATGTGAATACTTTCATCAGAAAAGCATTTTGCAATCTGAAACTTATCTACTCCAACAGGTCCTTTCTAGACGAAAAAAGTTAAATAATCTTATGCGAAGCCCTAGTCTTGTCTCACTTAAATCACGCCTTACTCAAATCGAATATAAACAGACTACAATTCGTACAAAATGCATGTGTCCATCTTATCTGTGGTTTAAGGAAACGAAATAATATATCAACCCCTTTGAGAGAGCTGGGTTGGCTAAGTGTTCAAAAACGCATCTTTCTGCATTCATCTGTGCTGTATCATAAAATCATCCTCGAGAAGAAGCCACCATACTTATTTGAAGAAGTATCTTTCTGAACAGACGTCCACAACATTAATATCAGATTCAAGTCCAAATTGACACCACCTTTGCATAAAACCTCTCTCTATCAGTCTTCATTTTCCTACATGATATCACGGCTATACAATAAGGTACCAGATGATCTGAAAAATACTTCCATTGGACTCTTCAAGAAAAAAATGAAAAAACTTGTGTTGATGTACAGTTATCCCCATTCTACGAGTTCCGACATACTAACATATCATGACTTACATTGTTCTTTTTTGTGTCTTATACATTATTATTATATAGGTATTATTGCTAGATATTGTAATTTTTTTTTTCCTTTTCTATTCTCCATTAGCATATTAGAATAAAGGTGTAAGAAAGTACTTACCCATCTAACACATGGGTAAACGCTAACTCTGCCCTATGATAGTACTAGGAATCACATTTCATGTATGAATTATGTCCCACTTACTATCAATAAAAACGTTTATTATTATTATTATTATATATTCCAACTTTCGTACACGTGTATATTGCTGTAATTTTGTGCTAATAAATTCCAAAATGTATCCTACTGGAAAATAAATTATTCCCTACATTTGAATATATCTATTGGATGTGGATTATTTTCACTACCTAGGCATTGTATTGAAAATTATGATCATGTGAAATCCGAACCGGGAACTTATTCAATCATGTCATTCAATAACTCACCCCCGTAGTGTCATCATGTCCCCGTCATATCGTAGATAACAAAGGGCTATAAATAAAAACAAAACACAAACGGGGCAGTGCTCCGTTTAATGTTTGATGATGTTATATGATAGAAATGAATCAGCACACTTTGCATGTATGAATGTCGTCAATCAGTCGTCACAGTTGGATCAATTCGATTCGGTTCGCTCGGTAATCCCACCGTATGAACTGTATTGAAAATGAACAGCCAGTATCGATTCTCCATTATCGGGACCGTAACGCGCTAGACACGAAGATTTGTACGAATTATAATCCAATTGTACGCTACCAATATAATAAATTACTCAACATTACGCGCTATTACAATATATAATGATGATATTATTCCATAAAATTTTATTACAGGGGACTTTTATCACCCCCTCGGTTATAGGTGTTTTAAATTTGCCAAATGATGTGGGTTGAATTTTTATCTGAGAGCGATCCATGCTGACTTGTAGTAATACCAGAGCTTCAACAGACTCACTGGATGAATAAAATTAGGCCAAGCGCAAACGGGATATTATAATATCGCAATTTTATAGACTCCCCATAGTAAATGTTAGTTTCCATAATTTCAGGCTTTTTTCCAGATTATTTTGAAATACCCTTTGAAAGTTGGTAAAAAATCTATAATTTATATCCATTCAATACCAATCAATGTGTACGGTAGGGCAAGACCAGAAAATTCGTACCAACAGAAAATTGGCAGCGATGACAACACTCGCTGCACAAAGTCGATACATTGCTTCTGTAAGAAATACACATCACCAAACACCGCTCACCGATCATTTAAGAAATCACCATAATCAGTACTGAAGAATATTTGGCTATAACGAGATGCGACTGAGGCAGAAACGCTGTGATGAGAACTGTCGGTAATGTGGGAATATTGTGGCCGATACTTGATAAACATCCATTTTAAAGCAAACAAAAAACACTCACTCCAATAAATGATTTTCACTAAATAAGTTTGTATTTTCTCCACCTGAAGAAGCTACTTTATAGCGAAACACGTGATGTGGTTTTGTTAAACCAATTTAGTGAAAATTGGGTGAACTGGGTGTCCTTTGTTTGTTTAAATATCGATTTACCGAATCAAGGAATATAAGAAATTACTAAACCTCTCGCAATATTCAGCTAATTGGATTTCAAATCTCACAGATAATGAGAAGAAGCAAAGAACCACACAGTGGATCAGCGGCCTCTTTAATTAGTAGAAATATTACTTATGGCTGATACCCGCGACTTCGTTCGCGTAGAATTTGTATTTCTGTTTTTATTGCTTATGCCTGTGGCCTTACCTGCTTCCCGTTATCCCATTTTCTTTTAACCCATTGTCGCGTTATCCCGTCAACTCGTTTGGGGGTACAATTCAATTGCCAGCGGAAGTAATGTTTTGTGAGGACTATAACAAATCCACTAACCCCTTTTGGTACGGAAAGTGCTTGTCAAAAAATGGTCGCCATTTGAAAAATACTAGTTAAGACACGAAAATGTAATTTTGCCAACTTGTCTTATACCCTATCTATCATACTAGTCACTAAAACTTTGCGATTGTGATTTTCTGACATCACCTGAAGTCCTCAGATTAGTTTACGTCCGATCATGGCCACCTAGATGCAGTATTAAAAGTGACGGATTTTCCAAAACACCAATTTTTATGACCCCAACTTGAAAACTAACGGAACGTTCACCCCGGTTCAGGGGTTGAATTTCCAAAACACTGAAACACGTATTTCTTTATTTGTAACAAAGACCTCAAATACTAATTTTTATGACCTCAACTTTGGCCAGGGAAGTAGTTGTTTTCTGTTGGACATTCACAAAAAATAACTTAAATTTTATCGTGGATTTTTCAATTCACATAAAAATCTTTCTATCCAATATTCAATTGAGAATGTTTCCCTTTTCAACACCAATTTCTAACTTCAACACTAACGATACTTTCACTTTCTCCTCTCTTCGCATCTCCCTTTTCTCCTTTTTAGGGATGAAATATTAAAAAACCTTTTTTATTGGTTATCTAAGTCATCATAGGAATACGCTGTCGAAATTTTAGTTCTTTAGGTCCAGCAGTTTGTTCTGGGCGTTGATGGTAAGTCAGTGAATCAGTCAGGAGATGTAATCATATATGTATAGATTGAAATGAGCTTTCTTTGGCCGTCCGGTTTTGTTATTGTCTATGTTAAACTGATGTTGGCCGACCGGATTCCAAATTCAATTCAACTCTACAAATTCATTACTTGCATTGGCTCCGAAATGCAGACATAAGATTTCGCCAGAAAATCATAAAAATATTACCAGAGTTATTGACTTTGAAGTCCCCGGATCATATGTAAACTGGCAGAAATCTGAATATCATGTATAAAAAACAGTTCACCACTCAAACTCTGGACTTGACACCATGGTGGATTATTTGTAGTTTTAGTTACGCATCATTCAAATTCATTTTGGGTTATGCCTACTTCAAACTCTCTTGTGACATCCGCTACTTGCTTGATCTCTTCCAAACTTCGCTAGATAGTATCATGGAAACTTACTCTGATTGCACTATCATTCTATCTAGAGATATTAATTGAAGAGTGTCAACCGTCCCAGAAGAGTTGCTCGAAAACACCAACCTATATCCCAATTTGGAAACTCACCATAAAACACTTTTTCCAAAGGGTCCTCTATTTTTGGACTTCATGGAGAGCAACAATTTATCTTTAATCAATGGTCGCACTTGGAGTGATAGACCAGATAATTACACTTTTTGTTATAGCAATGGTAGCAGTGTGGTTGACTTTTTGCAACAATACAAAGCTAGCAAATATTTTTGACTTTTTGAAGAATTGCAAAACATTGCCAATTGTGACCACTTTCCCACTTGCACCTATCTGGAAGTATCAACCTCTCGTGTACAAATTCAACAAACCATGAACAATGTAAGAAAACAACCCTCGAATGGGACGATAATAGAATCATTTTATATCATGATACGATACAATTCTGTCCTGAAGTGGAACATTTTTTTTTTCTTCTGATGTTCTGGTTCCCACGAAAAGGGATATCCTGTAATGTTCAGAGAACATCGTGGGAACCAAGGGAAAGAAGGTAGGAGTTGGTGTTCTTCTTAAATTTCTGGAGGTTGTATGCCTCGGGGAACACCTCCCTAGGCAATGAGTTCCAAAGCCTCGCTGTTCGTTGGATGAACGAGTCTTTGGAAAGTGATGTTCTGCAGGTCTCCAAAGTGACCACGAAAGGGTGTGATGACTGAACTTGACGGGTTAGTCTCGAAGAGACTGCCAAAGCAGAAACGATTGTTGATATTTCAGAAGAGCATCGCCCATGAAAATATCTATAAAATAGAGACAAATCGCCAACTTTTCTACGGTGTTCCAGACAAGTGAGCGAGTTTGTAAGCGAGGCATCACCGACGAGACGAATTGCCCTTTTTTGGACAGAATCCAATAGCCTCAGGATATGTTTAGGTGCCGCGCTCCAAATATGGGAACAGTATTCCAGGACAGGTCGGATCTGTGCCTTATAGATCATAAGCAGCTGGGTGGGGGTGAAATAGCTCTTGGCACGAAACAAAAAACCAAGTTTTTGGGATGCACTTTTGGCAATGGACCTCACGTGATTTTCCCAGGAAAGGTTATTGCTGATAGTAATACCAAGCATCGATATGGATGACTTCAGTGGTATGGTTACTCCTGACAAAGTTATGTTAGGCACAGTGAGATCGACTTTTCTAGAGAAAAGACATGCTTGTGTTTTGTTTGCATTGAATTCTACCTTATTAGATCCCCACTCGAGAATTGTTGCTAAGTCCATATTTATATTATTAACATTTCTTCCTCGTTCATTTCTGGTTTCACGGGCTGATATAGGGGCCCTGGAAGAGAAAGCGGTATGGAGGGTACTATCATCGGAAAAGCTGTGTACTGGACATGAAGTTGCTTTCAACAGGTCGTTGATGTGAAGTAGAAATAGTGTTGGTGCGAGAATAGATCCTTGCGGAACACCAGCATTTATGAGTAGAGTGTCAGATGAAACTCCATCGACCACTACATGGAAGACCTGTTTGAGAGAAAACTAGCAAGCAGAGAACACAGCTGAGGGGCAAACCATAAGACGGAAGCTTGGCGAGGAGTCCCTGGTGCCAAACTCGATCGAACGCCTTGGAGATATCTAATGCCACAGCTAAAGTTTCTCCATACTTTTCAATAGATAGCTGCCATATATGTGAGACGTAAGCGAGCAGGTCACAGTTGATCTCTGATGGCGGAAGCCATATTGCCTATCGTTGATAATTCCTGGGGTCTTCCAGATATTTCATGAGCTCGATGTTGATGGCTTTTTCCATGACCTTTGAAATAATAGAAAGCAGTGCGATAGGTCTGAGTTGCTAGGTAGGGCCTTTTGCCTTTTGGGGACTGGCTGTACTCTTGCAATTTTCAATTGGACGGAAATACCCCAAATTGTAAGAGTGGTTGAACAACTTGCAAAGAACAGGTGTTAGTTCTGGGGCACATTTCTTGAGAACAATCGGCGGATTCCGTCAGATCCACAGGCTTTGTTGGTGTTGAGACCCAGCAAAATCTTTCTGATAGTACGTTGGCGAAAGGTGATCTCGGCATGTGACTGTCAATAGGTGTAATGTTCGGGGTTGTTTTCCCGATGAATCCAGAGTGGAATTTCCAGCAAATAGGTGCGCAAAAGATATTGGCTTTTTCCTGGGCAGTCGTTGCTAGTGTTCCATCTTCTTTGGTTAGAGGAGGAAATGAGCTGGAAGTGAAGTTTCTTCCCACAGCTTTGGCGAAAGACCAAAATCAACGGGATCCGTTAGGACATTCAGCAAGTTTTGATCTTATTTTGGCATTGTGGGCATCTTTTGAGCGTTCTATCGTCTCTTTGCATATGCCTCTAGCCTCGACATATGCTGCTCTGGTCTCAGGGCCCGGATTTTTCAGCCATCGATGGTATGCTGCCTGTTTGGAAGCCACAGCTCTAGAGCAGTTTCTGTTAAACCAGGTCTTATCGGATGATGTTCTTCTTTCGGTATTCGGTATGTAGGTTTGCATCCCCAACATGATGATTTCAGAAATTGTCTCAGCACATCGTGTTGGATCTACTGAAGAGAAATAAACTCTCTTCCATGGAAACGCTGAGAAAAACATACGAAGACTTTCCCAGTCGGCCGAATTGTAATGCCACATGAGACAGGGTGGTATTGTGCAGCTCGATGGTAAATGAAAAGAGCATGTTGTGGAGATGAGGGTGTGATCAGAGTTTCCAAGTGGGGCACAAACCTCTATTCTATACGGGTCAGGATTGGTGGTGAGGAAAAGATCTAGTGTATTGGCAGACTGGTTGTTGACATCAGGGATGCGGGTTGGTAGCTCGACCAGTTGTTCTAGACCATGAGTGATGGCGAAGGCCTCGGCTTGACGACCCGCATCATCTGTTTTGTTAGAGAATTTGAGCCAGGCAGCGTTATGTACATTAAAGTCTCCCATGATCATGGTTTCAGCTGTTGGATGGTTCTCCTGAATGTAGTCCAGTTTGAGTGATAAAAACTCAAAGAGGTCGTTATATGAAGGTTCATTAGGTGATAGGTAAAGGCAGCAGAGGAACTTAGTCAGTTTGGTGTCAGATAGCTTGAACCACATCACATCAAAGTCTTTCGGTTCCAAACTCTCTTCACGCTGGCATGAAAGGTTAGCCTTAGCGTAAAGGCAGACTCCACCTTTGAACCGAACCTGAATCGAGAATGGAGTTCGTAACCAGGACAAAGCATATGGACCTTATTGGTGGACGAGTTTACTTGTGTTTCTGTTAGAGCCAGAATATCCGGTTTTTTCGTCTGTAGGTGATGGTGGACGTCATTGATGTTCTTGTTGAGTCCTCTACGATCACCTACAGAAAGCCATTTGGAACGCAGCGGAAGCATCAGAGTTGATCCATATGAAAAATCCTTATTCACAAACAAATCAAAACAAACCGTGGTTCGACTCTGAGTGTTATCTCGCAAAAAAGCAATTTCAAATGGCACTTGAATGCTGCAAAAATTACAACTTTTCTGAACATTTCTAATCCGACTATTTTGTAAAAAAAATGTTACAAAAACTTGATTGCCAAAAAAAAGGAACTATGACAACGAAATATTGAACTCTTTATATTTATTGCACAAGAAATTCTGCCCTATTCTGGGCAACTCTGAAACAGTTTATGTACAGAGAAAATTACTGACCTATTTCCATAGAGCGGTGGGAGACCTTTTATAATGCTAAATTAACACAGAAAACCGTTTATGGCATCCAATTTTTTGACGCTGGAAACTTTGCTTTCAATTCGTCCATCACTCTGTGTGAAATAAATGTATGTCTTGATAGATGCAAGAGGGAAAAATCTCCAGGCGAGGATGGAATTTGCAATGAATTTTTTGAATACCTACCACAAAATTGGCGTCTATATCTTTGCAATAGGGGGTTGAACATTAATAAAACCTTGAGCCTTATGATGCTGGCATTCGAAGATGACTTAATTCTCGTCAGTGACTCTCAGCAGGACCTAATAAAAAAACTAGAGGTTTCACAGCAATATTCTTAGTAAAGGTAGCCATTTTCAAAACATAAGACACAACTCCACTTGGGGTGGAATTTTCAGCATATGCTGTCTTTCCAGAAATGACCAAAGAAGCGGTAACAAACTGCAAACAAGCAATTGCTACTGTTACAAGCCTAATGGGAAGAACAAAAATGAATTATTGGCCTTCCAGAGAAAAATTGTACGACAGTGTGATACTGCTCTCCTTAACCTACAGCATATGGATCTGGGGTTTACGATACGACATCATTGAAGGGATCCAGGTTGGTTTTTTTCAAAAAGCTCCTTTTCCTGTCCCAAAACACTCCAAATTATCTTGTCCGTCTTGAAACTAACTCGTTTAAGTCATCAGTACCAATTTTCAAAGCGGCATCATCATGGTTGTTCAAATTAACTTACATGCCTGATAACATACTTCCAAAATTTGCTTTTTAAGGCTCGAAGCTTTGAGCCACAATGGCTGCGAAAAATAAAACTGAATTCTTCAAATAAAGAAATATTTTGAACAAATCGGCTGTATAGATCTCTACAAAAGTTACCTCAATGGAACAGTACATCCTAGAAAAACAATTCCGGAGCTAACAGAAAAGTACCAAAACATCCTCTTCGAAAGGGACGCTGACACTTCATCTCGCTCATCATTCTTGTTTTTTGCTACAAGTCTAACCTACCAAACTAATTGACTATGAGACTTGCTATCCACCTTATAATAATTACGCAACTCAGAGCTTGCAATAAACTGTACTTAAAATCAACTTGTAAACAATGCAATCGTTTCTTCGAAATGAATAATATCCTATTCTACCATAACCTTTTACCATTTCTTTTTTGTACTTGTTAGACCCAAAACACGCATAATCTCTCTAAGTTCTTAAGTATAAGTGTACGTATATTTAAAAAAAATATGTGTTCTACCAAACCTTGTAATAAGGATTTCAGTTCCTTTGATGAAAGAAATGAATAAAAATTGTAGCACTTTGTAACTTACTTGAACACTTCCAGAACTGTTACTATCTTCTGCTCAGTTTCAGATTTTTCTCTGAATATTTTCTCTCATTCATCAGAAATAAAGCAATAGTTTGAGCTCATTAACTTACGAGAAACAATGAATTATTGAGCTCTGGTAACAAAATATTTTGTGGTTCTAGTTCCCTAATTTAACTGAATAAGGATAATAATTTGGTAAATTGTGTCTTTAAATTACAATGTAAATTATTCAAATAGAACATTACCTGAAGCTGTACAGTTGAATTACCAGAAAATTAAAAATAAATAAGAAAAATTCAGGTTGACAAGGGCTGTATCTGCAGAACTAAACAAAATGCTTTCGAGGGATAATCCAGTCAATATAGATAATAATTTCTATAGTATAAATTACAAACAAAATTATATGGACTTTCAATCAGGTTGGCGGTCATTAGGCATTTGTCTGCTTGACTTACCCTGTACTGATGTGAGGCAAATACCCCAAAACCGATCTACAGGTGGTCAGCCTGAGTGATGTGGTTAATATTCATCCAGTTCGCAACAAACACTTGAAAAATAATCCAACGTCTATCGAGGTGATAGCCAGGCAAGTCGTTTTTTTATAGATATTCGATTAACCCTTTGCAGCACGAATTATGAAAAATGCGGAAAAGAGTGTTTTTGTTTCAATAGTGCTTTATATTATACTCCAAAAATGACTCATGTTCTTTTTCAAAATTTTTGGATGTTTCGAATTTGGGTGGGGTGGGTGTGGTTACACATAAAAACTAGTATGCCATTACATGTAAACACCACGATGACAGGCGAATTACGTATTCGCAGTGCACGTGTCAGTAGGTTAAATGCGTTTCGCGGACTACTCGTCTCAATCTGCAATTATTTTCAGTACTATGGCAATTTCTGAAACCGGTGCTCAAATTAATCCATAGGTTATACAGGCCGAATCACAATGCAACTGCAGTTTTCACAGGGGAAAATACTGTCCGCCGCGATTGCGGTGGACCATGTTTTTGGGTTCGTTTTTGGCTTTGCTGAAAAGAGTGGATTTTCGGGCCAAGTCGCGAAGAGTCCGTTTTTGGGCTTGTCGCGGATTTTTTGCGCGGGTTGGTGGATTTTTTTTCCACTAGCTAGTCCTTGAAGATATTGTCTTCGAGATAATGGTTTCACGGGAGAAATGTCGCGAATAAACATTTCGATATTTGGTTTTAGTAATCAGTTCGGATGGTTAGGTATTAAAGTTATAAAATTTATTAGTAAGATGGTTTTATTTTAACATTTTTTATTTACAAAAATATGCAGATAGTATTTCTTCAATACATAAAATATTGAAAATTGTTATATCATACTGGTATCATGGCATAAACACCATGTTTTTGCTGTTTTTCTAAGTTAAAAAAAATATTTACTGAATTTATGTATTGAAGCAATTAGTTTTGCATTTTGTTTAGATACTGTCATAATCTTACCTCGATGTTTCGGCTTATTTCATGAGGATTCACGATTGTAAAATTGTACGTCGAAGCGTGCATGCAGTACTGAGGAGGTTAGAATAAATAACTGTGAACAGGTAACTGCGATCAACCAATAGAATAAGTTTGATTGAATTTCGCTAGAAAGGGCTTCCAGTCCACATATAAACGTGGGTATCAGGTTTTTACCGGTATGCTGGATGGGTCAAAATAAATAATTTGTGTGGTTACACCATATAACCACTATGCTCCAAAGGGTTAACATATACTTATTGGTTAGGTATTTGTGGCAGTAGTCCTGAGAAATGAGACGCTTTTAATTTTTAATGGAATTATAGCTGGCTGCTGATATGTTACAGACTCTTGTCTGTGTAGAAATGAATTAAATCAACGGAAATCATATTAATTTTCCATTTATTATCTAATTGAAAATTTTCCCCTTCCTACAGTTTCAGTAAGATATCACAAAGCAACGCCGTTGTTTGGGTATTACAACAAATATTTTTTTGACAGAACTCTTTTGACATCAATAATCGAATCATTTGCGAAATGTCAATAGTGTGCAACGAGGTATCTTTCAATGGGATATTTTTTCCATTCATGAAAACTAATTAATTTTCAGAAGTTATATCATGAGTGATGGATATTTTGGTGAGTATAATTTGCCATTTTTGTGTCAATATTGTTTTAGAAATTCACGAGACCAAATTTCTTCGAAAATACCCCAACACCAAAGCTGGTGGGATGTTTCTCGAAAGAAATTTGGTCGAGTTCTATTTTTGCAACAATATTTGTGAAAAATATCAGAGTTTGCTCTACCCAAAATATCTATCAGAAGTGGTATATGACAAGATTATATACCGAGCTACCTATTACAAACATATACTCAGATAATATAATTAATAAAAAACTTGATTTGTTGAAAATATAAACAGGATGTTCATAAAATCAGATGTGGAATCATCTGCTACTGAATTTCAGATTTTTTCTTTTGAGTTAGGGCCTTTTCAGAATATCTATCAGATGTAGTTCAATGTCCAGCGTGGCTTAAGCCGGGCAAGTAGTTGTTTTCTCTTAGACATTCACAAAAAATAACTTCATTTCAATCGTGGATTTTTCAATTCACAAAAAAAAATCTTTCTATCAATATTCAATTGAGAATGTTTCCCCTTTTCAATAATGAAAAACCTTTTTAAATACAAGCTTTTATTTAAAGTAAAAAATATTTGCTTTGGATGTGTGACGTAGGTTATTCCGTGAGTTATAGATTCAAAAGCTTATCTTGCAAAATTTTCAGTTCAAATACAAAAGCGCCAAGCTTTTGAACCTATAACTCACGGAATAACCTACGTCACACACTCAAAGCAATAATTTTTCATTCCTAAGCGCATTTGCATACAAGCTTGTATTTAAATAGATTTTTTATTAATTATTTCATTTTGTGCTTTGTAGTAAGTACGCCTTCATCTTTGTATTTTTGTTGAAGCATCGTTATTATGAGGCTTTTTTCCTGTATGTTCTGAGGTTATTTATTAATTTTGACAAAAAAACAATAATCTCGACTAAATTCATAATCTCTGACCCCCAACCCCCCCACAAACCAATTTTGGATCGGACCATGTTTGCGAAACTCGTTCGCCATCTTGAATTTATCTCCCACCCCAAAAAACCCCACATATCAATTTTGAATAGAATCGGACCACAATCAGAGAGATCGTCCGCCATTTTAATTTTATGAATTTTGACAAAAAATTCATAATCTTCACCCCGAAAATTCCCACATACCAATTTTGAATCGAATCGGACCATAATACGAAACTGGTCCGCCATATTGGAGCCGCTATCTTGAATTTATTGATTGAGTTTTGACAAAAAAAAATCATAATCTCCGACCCCGAAAACCCCCACATACCAATTTTGAATAGAATCGGTTAATAAACACAAATCTCATCCGCCATCTTGAAGCCGCCATTTCGTTTTCTTCTCTAACTATGATTACCTGTCAAATTTTATGTTAATCGGACAACTGGAAGTGGCTCGAATTTAATTCGCAAGATTTGATTGCACACATCTGGACAGGTGAAACTGAATAAAATATTGTGAAAATGGTGTTACTTTCTCTACGTTTCTTCGAATTTCTTCTGAGGACGGGATTCCGAAACAGTCGGACAGTGATTCGGACATCATTCGACAGTGACTGAATTATTTTGATAGGTTTGGTATAAATGATGGTAAATACCTGTTTTATAGCTGCGAATATACAAGCAACATGGCCGTTTATTCGATGATATGTTATGGATTTGATTGGGTAGATGAATGCATTTGATTGACTGAACTAATTTCGAGGTAAATGATCACTTGTATACTTCTGTAGATTACCTAATTTTTTTCTTCACATTGTGGAAAGTTATTATTTCCACAATCAGTATTCCGCAACAGAAAAAATATTTGAAACATTGCAAAAATATTTGAAATTATTTTAAAAAGGATTGAAATTATTTATTCAGTAAATTACAGCATGTCTAAAGGTTAGAAAAGCCAACACCCAGCTCCATGTCGAACATGTGAAAAAAATACAAGAAGCCTTCGAAAATCAACATCTCTCTACTGGAAAGTTTTATAACAACACAGGATCCCAGTCCAAAAACTTAAACAGTATGGGATGAGTGGTTGTCAATTCAATGTATTCACATCCTACCCCTCAAGAAAAAAAACTATGGTGAAATAGTTCGTAAAGATGAAACACGGGGCACCACAGAGAACAGTTCTCGGTCCTGTCCTGTTTGTTATATATGTATTGACTTATAGGGATCAAATGTCTGAGTTTGAACAACTGCTGCAAAGGAAAAACCTTGTAGAGTTACTAGGAGTCCAACAAGACACTGACGCGTATTTATCATTTGTCAAAATACGTTGTTAGACCGTTAAGATGCCAACTTACTTATGAATACCCATTTTTATGATAACTTTTTCATTAACTCGCTTTCTTGTCGGTTTTTGTGTACGGTACACATTTTGCAATCGACTTTAAACTAACTTCCCGATGAGCTACAGACTTGAAACTTCAAATATAGCATAGATTTCTTGTCTGTCTGTTCGTTTTCATGTAATAATAATAGTAAGAAGCGACCTATTTCAAACTAACTTCCTGTTGAGATGAAGACTTCAAACATAGCTCAGACCTGGATGACAATGCAATATTGACTCGTTTTTTGTTTGTGTTTGACTGTAATAATAGTAATAAGGAGCAATCAATTTTAAACTAACTTCCGGATGAGATAGAGATTCATGACATAGCTGGATGACAAACAAATAAACATTTATGATCAAGCGAAGAGAAACTGAAATAAACCTGAAATTTGCATGAATAGCTAACAATTCAATTGCACTGCAAATGATATGAACTGTTGAGTCAGTTTTCTCATAGACAGCTACTACCTACACTCCTCACTATTATCTATTGCATGCGCCGCACGTTTCTCGTTTTAGATATATTTGAGCAAAATTTTAAACGGGCTTTCTAATATAAGTACACGATTCATGTAGGAATATACATATATTATATATATATATATATATATATATATATATATATATATATATATAAATATATATAAATATATATATATATATATAATGAGTATCACTATCAAAAATAAATATGTACATGAATATGATGCAAGAAGAATAATAGACCGAGGATCACACATATAATAGAAAAATTCAGTGCTCTCTCAAAGGATCTCAGAAAACAATAGATTGGTCTAACAAAATTGAAAAGCGGAGTTAGAAAAATCCTGACAAAAAAATTGTTATGCGTTTGAGGAGTTGGAAAGAAAAACATCAATTAAATATTGAATAGAAAGATGTATGAATACCCCGTTCATATTTTCAAACAAATCAGTTTGAGAAGTTGTCTACATTATTTTAATATCCAATAGAAATGTTTTGACATATTTATAACGTACCACAAGGAACATATATATATATATATATATATATATATATATATATATATATATATATATATATATATATATATATATATATATATATATATATATATATATATATATATATATATATATATATATATATATATATATATGTATATATATACTAGCGGACCCGACAGACGTTGTCCTGTCCAAATTTCTATGTTCCCTAAAATGTTTTTCCCGAAAATTTTCCCGTTATCTCGTTATCCCATTTTCCTGTTACCCCTTTTTGTCTTCACCCCGTTATCTCGTTTTCCCGTTTTCCCGTTATCCCCTTATCCTGTCATCCCGTTATCCCGTTTTTTCGTTATCCCGTTATTCCCGTTATCCCCCTTATCCCGTTATCCCGTTTTCCCGTTTTTTCTGTATCCCGTTATTCCCGTTATCCCTTTACTTTCATCCCTTTTTTTATTTATCCCGTTATTCCATCTTCCCGTTATTCCCTTATCCGTTTTCCCGTTTTTTCGTTATCCCGTTATTCCTAAAAAAAAATAAAAAATAGGGGTTGATCGTAGAAGGGTGAATTAAAAGTAATATGAATTTTTTATTCTAAATCATGAAAAAATAAAAATAAAAATTTTGTGAATACAGGGCGTCACCCAAACGCATACACGAAAATTCATTCAAATCGGTCCAGCCGTTAAGGAGGAGTACAGTGACAACACACGTACAGTAGAATTATATATATAAAGATATATATATATATATATATATATATATATATATATACCCAGGGTGTAATCTAACTTCTTGCACACCCGTGAATGACGAATTACAGTGGTTGAAAATCTGAAAAAAAACCTTAAAACAGGTTTTCTTCTTTGTAAAATTCGACAGAGGAAAACATTTCACTCGACATTTGGATAATGTAGAATGTTAAAGTGATTGTGTGGTAAATGTAACCAGAAAGTACATTTTCATTGCGGGCTGCCTGAGCTAGATAATCAATTTCAAAGTGAAGAAAACAATACTAACCTCGTTATATGGTAGATGAAGTAGGAACTGGTAGATGAAATGAACACAGCTTTGAGGCACTTATCGGATCACAATTATGAAAAAAACAGTTGTAAGAACCCAAAAGGAACAAAAGTGTAATTGTTTTCAAAATATTATCGGCCATCATTGTGACCCAGTGATTCAGAATAATATTCGTGAACACTGTTGACAGGGACAGGTAGTGTTTCCGAGATTCCCGCACCTCAGAGCAATAAGAGTTGCTCGGAGTCTCGCATGCACCTGTTGTGCAGTACAAAGTTGTCTACGAACAGATCCGACTACTGCTTTATGATTGGCTGGTAAATGAATATCTCACTCAGCAACCAATCAGAAAACGGTACGCGATGATCAGGAGACTGAATTTGAATATTCTTGTCTTTTGCTGGTTTGAACACCGAACTGTTCCGTGCGTATTTTGAAGAGTAGAAATCGAGATAAATCACTCGTCACATTCGTGAATGAAGTAGTTAATTCCAATTCCGGTGGGATTCTGGAGTCGCCAATCACGAGTTAGGAAAATACTGTGCATATCTTAAGTGAGAATACGCTTCGGACGTTCGTACTAGAGAAATTAACTTTTTTTTAATATTAAAATAAAATGATTCCATGTATATTACTCGAAAATAATAAATACCATTATTATTATTATTATATAATTATTTTTTATAGAATGCCAAATTTTTCAAATTATATCGCAATATTATAGCTCCAAATTGACTTGAAGATATCTACAATTCCTTTTGTCAGAATTGCATGATTCATTATGGTTAGCTTTGGCTCAAATAACAGTCGAATGGTTTTACATATCTGCTACAGTTTAGTTTTGTGATTTGCTCATATTATTGAATCTAAATAGAAACATGGAATTATTGATGCCAATCCATATGAAATGATAGAGGATCCATTATATCATCGGCGATGAATACTTCTGATTTAATTCTCAGGATTGAAGTTATTTAATTATTCTCAAAGGATTGGCAATGAATATTTCATGTTTCTTATTTCCGATTCAATAATATAGCAATATAAACTAAACCTGTAGCAAATGTAAAACTCTTCGTTTTAAAAAAAAAAAAAAAATTGTATATTCTCAAATTTGGAGTTAATATCGCGATATAACGAAAACAATTGTCATTCCATAAAAAAATATTTATATTATGTTAACATATCCAGTAGAAAACGCTCGAAGCGTTTACTCATTTTAGAAATGCACAGTATTTTCCTGACTCGTGATTGGCGACACCAGAAACCAACCAGAATTGGAATTCACTAATTCACTCATAAATGTCTTCCAATACACACAGCACAGTTTGGTGTTCAAACTAGCAAGAGACAAGAATGTTCAAATTAATTCTCCTGATCAACGCGTACTGTTTTCTGATTGATTGCCAAGAGAAATTTTCATTTACCAGCCAATCAAAAAACAGTAGTCGGATCGGTTCGTAGACAGCACAACAACAGGCGCGTGCGGGAATCTTGGAAACACTACCTGTCCCTTTAACAGTGTTGTATTATTCTGAATCACTGGTCACAATGTGGTCCATAATATATGAAAATAATACAATACTGTGTATTTTGTGTTCTTCAATTGATTTTTTGATAATTGTGATCGATAAGTGCCTCAAAGTGTGTTGATTTTATCTACTAGTTCTGACTTCATCTACCTGTTTGGATATATTGTATTGTTTTCTTCACTCTGAAATTGAATATCTATTTCAGGCAGCCTGCAACGAAAATGTACTGTTTGTGTACATTTACCACACAATCAGATGAACATTCTACATTATTCAAATGTCGAGTGAAATGTTTATTGCATTCGGCAGGTCACCTGAAATTAAGCGGACGGCGCAACCCAAAATTTTGTCGAATTTTACAAAGAACAAAACATGTTTTTTTTTCGGATTTTTAACCACTGTAATTCGTTATAAAATGGCACTACATTCGTCATCAACGGGTGTGCAAGAGGTTAGATTACACCCTGTATATATGAATAATCCACGTTCCTAGAATAGCACTTCTTAATCTATCAATATCAACATTTTTGCGTAATTAGAAATAATAAACATGCTTTCACCAAACAATATGGTATAAAAACTACGTTCTCGCGTTTTAAGTCTCCACTATTTGAAAACCAACTTTCTACAAAAATACTATTATCCATTATTTTCAGGGTGATATTCGCTGAACTGGGGGTATAAACCATGAACATGTCACTAACAAGATGAGGACAATTCAATTTTTCTCTATTAATGACTCTTTGAAATCCTACAGGCAGATAGGTATCGACAAGTACATCATTTAACTGTTTGTGAATTGAATCTCTCGGTGACTTGTAAAGTAGCCAGCTATTTGTGAAAAGCAGGTGTTTTATCAGTGGATGTGTCAAAAGTATTATATTCAATGCAGAATAAAATATAACGAACCATTATCGCTGTGAGATAGAACAATGTTGTGGATGACGGCTTTAGACCTGTCGATAGTTGGACGTCCATCGAATACTCCGGTGTATTGTTACCTTGTTGGTATTTTTAGAATTTTTCCATGCAACTATTGTTTTCAGTACGACAGTGCGGTTTTTCCGTTCGAATGCGACTTTCTGGATTTGTG
This sequence comes from Gonioctena quinquepunctata, assembly GCA_018342105.1. NCBI lineage: Eukaryota > Metazoa > Arthropoda > Insecta > Coleoptera > Chrysomelidae > Gonioctena > Gonioctena quinquepunctata. The sequence continues at coordinate 83,981 of JAFIRS010001612.1, forward strand.
TGGGCAACTGTCATATGATTCTCTGAAAGTTTGTTGTATGGGTACTGGCGTATCTTTCTGAGGATTCCGAATGATTCGTTATCGAAGATATATAGGGCTTACGGAAAAACATAGACGTGTTTGAAAGAAAACTGCAATCGACTAAGTAGAAGACATAGCACAAAATAGGTGGCATCCTGTTTTTCATTTCTAATAATAGAATAAAATATACTTCTCATTGAGCACCAACTTTTTGGGACCACGAGGTGTGCTCCACATTGAGGATCCAGTCTGGAAGCCTAATTTTGCGATCTCATGGATTAAAAGAAATATCCGAATTATTTTTATTCGATCTTTTTTTTTTCGCAAAGTTATAACGAATGAACGATATTCAGTCGAATCAATCCTTGAGAAATTCTCCTACTCGCCATCATGGTATCTTTCTCCTCTTATTTTTTTAGCAAAAGGTGGGCTGTTCACAGAGAATCCAGGGCACGAAGGACACTCGACTTGGGCCCATTGTCGCCCACATTCTGAGGTTCTTCAGCTGAATCTCTTTGACATCCTCTGGTTTCAGAATGATGTTTCCCCAGTTGGTCTTTCTCTGATGCGCCAGGGAGGGGCACTCAGTGATGATGTGTGATGATATCGCGCTTCCAAGCACCATCCGTACAGAAGATCCTCTGTGATCCCCCCAAGTTCCATGTGCTTATCCAGGTAATTGTGCCTCGTCCGAATATCCCGTCTGTTGAGTAACATAATATCCTTCGTCAGTTTCTCCAAATGCTTCTCTTGTGCATAAAGCCTTTTGCCTCATTTCAAAGCACTTCTTTTGGCAGTCACTCCATGTTGCACATAGCCATACTGCTGGGTATTCCCCAGGATGTTTCTCGTCCGACAGGAGGCTTTCCCGTTGCCATCTCGGCAAGAGTGTATGTCTTTTCGTGTCCAAGATCATCTGAGTGTCCTGAGACCCTTATGAGGCCGACATCCCTTGTTTTTCCTAAACTTTCCACACTCGGACCTCAATTCGGATGAAATTTCATAAGATCTCAACGCCAAAATCGCTGCTTTGGTGTCTGAGTGGATGGCTATAGGTACTCGTTTTTTTTTGACGAGGTAATTTTGGATACAGCAGTACAGCATTTACTTCGTCCTGGAACACTGAGACCTATTTGCCAACTGATATTTTTCTCTTTATTCCTTCTTCGTTTACCACTGCACCAAACGTTCCCCCTCATCTTGATATATTTGTTACCTGGTTGATAGGGGACATATTTAGTGCTGCTCTTTCCATTCTTTCCTCGTGGGGATTGCGATGTCCTTTTCTGAAATATAAAACTGGCGGAATGCTATCTCTTTCCATTAATAGGGTTGACCTTGTTCCAAATAGCAGAGTATCCATAGTCTGCTCAGTGTCGATCCATTAACTTGCGCCTTCAAGTTTCTAGGCGGTATGCGAGGTGCAAAGGTGGTAGTCCTTCTGGAACTTTGAGTGCTCTAGTAGGCGTCGTCCTCATGGCACTTCCTTATCTATGCAGTTCATTTCCTAATGGAACCATATATTGGCCGCATATATCCGATTCGTATCATATCACTCGGAGCATAAACACCTGTTCTGTGCTCCCAGCAATTGAATTTAAAAAACGAATTGAACTGTTAAAAACACTTGCGTTGTTTAAAGTGGTTGAGAGTGAAACAAGTAAACAGTGCATGATGGTAATAACATATGAAATCAAGGATGAAATAAAAGGCTTTGTGGATCTAGCTATCCATTCAGTGTTGAAAGACGAGACATTCATGAAAACCCTATTAAATAATGTGTCGGTAATAACAAAAAAACTCACAACATTGAAACTTAAACTGAAGAATTTAACCAAGGATAGCGTGGAGAAAAAAAAAATCACATGACTTGAAAAATTAAATAAGATTAAACATTAAAAATGAAAAAAGAAAAAAATTTAAAAAAAAATGGAAATGATAGACCTATTCAATAAAAAATTACATGACAATATCTAACGAAGATATTCGAGGTCCGTCGAAGAATTGGAAAAATTGGAACTGAAGCAGGAAACAAATAAGAGGAATATTCATGAGGCTCAGAAAGCGAAACAGAAAACACAATATTTATAAAAACAACTAAAGGAGACTGGTGTAGTGATTAGAGAATATCTAACCCACTGGAGACTTGAACTGATGACAAAGGCCGTGAATAAATCATCAATAAAATCGGTATGGACTGAATATGAAAAAATCCATCCTATCAACAAGGAATAAGACTTATCCGAATTGAATGAGGTTTGAGAAACGTAATATATATATGTATAATATATATACAGTGTGTCCCAGCTAAAACTTGTCACCCCCAAATCTCCGAACTCGTGAAAAAAATTGAAAATCGCTCAGACCCGTCGATTTTTATTCCAAGGGGGAACACTTTCACCAAATATATCATCATTGTGTTGTCAACCCCCTCAGCCCCAGCACCCCCTACTTCAGAATTTTCAATGGGACTACTATACTTGTGATACATCATTTTGAAGGGAATTCAATCCCAAATACATCGGTGTACTGAAATTGAGGATCGATCAAGTGTTGTTGAAGTTTTAATGAAAACTAAGTTTTATCAAGATATTTTAATTTTTCATCACCTTAAATGTTATCATCGTAAGAAAGGTTCAAAATGTGAACCATTCAGTTCCATACAGAAGTATAAGCGATTTTCGAAATGTCTTCGCACATTGCTCAACATTTCTGGAGTCACTGCACGACAACAATTCTCCTGCGTAGATCATCAAGAGAAGTTGGCTGTGTAATATAAACTTTGGATTTCAAATGACCCCATAAAGAGAAGTCTAGTGTTGATAAATCAGGAGATCTAGCCGGCCATTCTATTGGTTCTCGCCTTCCAATCCATCTCCCTGTGAAATTGTCATCTAAAAATTGACGTACAGGTGAAACAAAATGTGGAGGAGCTCCATCTTGTTGAAAGGTGAGCTGACCTTCAAGTAGCCTATCATCGTCTTTAAGTAACTGAGTGATTCTGGGGTTCACAGTTGTATCAAGAAGTTCAAGATACGTTTGTTCGTTGAGGTTACCATCAATAAAATATGGACCCACAATATGGTCTCCCAGAATACCAGCCCAAACATTCAATTTCTGGGGAGTTTGTGAATGAGTTTCCCTGTACCAATAGGGATTTACGTCACTCTAGTATCTGCAGTTGTGCATGTTCCCATGTCCATTTAAATAAAAAGAAGATTCGTCAGGGAAGCACACATTGTAGAGGTAATTATTATCACCAATCAATAATTGACTCATGATTTCACAAAACTCTGTACGTCTGTCAGGATCATCTTCATTTAATTCTTGTACATTCCGCATTTTATAAGGATGGAATTTTGCTTCTTTCAGAATTCGATGTACGCTGCTTTTCGAAACTCCAGAAATAGTCTCAAGTTGTCTTGAAGATTGAATTGTCCATCACTGCATGTCCTACAACTGCAACAGCGATCCCTTCATTTCTCACAGGCTTCTCTCGTTCATGTTTTTTATTCAGCACTGATCCCGACTCCATGAACTTATTCATCAATCGAAGCACGTACTGATATGATGTGGTTTTTTCTGGATGAATTTCATTGAAAATTCGAGCCGTAGCTCTAGCACATCGTCCATTTTCAAAATACGCAGCTACAATGGATATTCTCTCTTGTATAGTATAAATCATTTTCGAAAGTTTTCAAATTGTTGAATGAAGTGACTCGAATACATCAATATACCAAGGCGTAAACAAAGATATGCGTATTCAAAAACACATGGCAACAATTTTTTTTTCATAAAAACGCCTGTCTCACCTTCTAAACTATTATTTCTGACAGCATATTATTTTTCAATACAGTGGCGTACCCACAGTGAACCTTTCTTACGATGATAACATTTTAGGTGATGAAAAATAAAAATATCTTGATAAAATTCAGTTTTCATTAAAACTTCAACAACACTTGATCGATCCTCAATTTCAGTACACCGATGTATTTGGGATCGAATTCCCTTCAAAATGATGTATCACAAGTATAGTAGTCCCATTGAAAATTCTGAAGTAGGGGGTGCTGGGGCTGAGGGGGTTGACAACACAATGATGATGTGTTCCCCCTTGGAAATAAAAATCGACGAGTCTGAGCGATTTTCAATTTTTTCACGAGTTCGGAGATTAGGGGGATGACAAGTTTTAGCTGGGACACACGGTATATATATATATATATATATATGTTTATATATATATATATATATATATATATATATATATATATACATATATATATATATATATATTGAAGAAGGGTAGTCTCGTGACCGGACTAGTTGAAAATAACTATGAATTTGAAATAAACTTAGTAGAAAGGATATTCCTGCAACCTCAAGGAATATCCTTTCTACTAAGTTTATTTCAAATTCATAGTTATTTTTATATATATATATATATATATAATATGGGGAGATTTATGGAAAAACTAAATGCCACCATTGACTTTCCTCTCGAAGGATTAGATTTGAGAAATTTTGCAGCAGATAACGTAACACCGTGTCTTTACAACTTATATGCTGTGTCCAACCATAGTGGAACAATCTATAGCGGACACTACACGGCTTACTGTAGGCACCCTTATGCAGGCACATGGTACAAGTACAATGACTCCAGAGTATCACCGATATCCCCAAAATCCCTTATAAGTGGAGAAGCATTCGTCCTCTTCTATGAGCAAGAGGACACCCAATCACACCTTTAGTTTTTCAGTTTTCCATTTCATCCATTTGTTAAAATATCTTTTTATATCTTCAAAGTAATATAATAATATACTATATATATAAATATATATATATTGTTGTTTGGGGGTCTCGAACCTTGTTGAATATTGTAGATTGGGGTAGTCTTGGGATATAGGTTCAATAATGACTCTAGGTGGTGGCCTAGTATTACTATTAATTTAAGTTCAACGTTTCGATGAAGGGCCCCTCATCTTCTTCAGGAACAACATTCAAAAATTTGGAAACAGTTTTATAGTATGAGACAAACGTCAATCATGCTTTCAGCAGGGTGTGACTGTGTATGATCCTCTATTATCTTTTTAAAAGTATGGGCCATAATGTGGCTATTCATATCGATGAAAATATGAATGAAAGTAAGTTTTATGGTTTGTAACGCATGCAGCAGATAGCGAACGGTAATGGCTGTCGAGCAATACGCACCACCTAGAGTCATTATTGAACCTATATCCCAAGACTACCCCAATCTACTATATATATATATATATATATATACATATATATATATATATATATATATATATATATATATATTACACACTTTTCTTGGTTTCAGTTATGAATAATAGCTTTCTAAATCTTGTTAGTCCAGCAGTATTAGTAACTTTTTATTCACAGAAAAGTAATCAGAATGATCATAAGCGATTTTTTAAAAGAAATACAATCTTTATATCAAATCTCACCCCTAAGTAATATCAACAGAAGTATAATGCATGTATGAATATATTATATTATTGAATAGATGTATAAATACATTAAGAGTTAAGTATTCGGAACTGGAAATTAACTTTTTAAAAAACACAAGTTTGAAAAACTGAGCAAACATACAGCTTGGTGTCTCTATGTGAACTGATTTATTTTCATCATTCGAATACATTGGAAAGAAGCACACCTGCTTATCTTAAAAGTAACATTCAGCAGTTTATACATTCTGCGCTACAAATAAACAGATATGATTCATCTTAAATAGCATTATTGTTCCTATAACTCCTCCATCCCCAGAGAGAAAATCGTGGGTTGAGCACAGGATTTTGGATCATCGAGGTTTCTTGAGAGTTCAATGGTTCCTCTGATGATTTTTTTAAAATATCTTCTAAAGTACACATGATACAAAGCATATAGTACAGATACAATAATTAATATATAGATTAATACAGTCCAAACACTTATTCTATGAATATTTTCAACTTTTGGTTCGAATGGTATTTTATTATTATTTGTTAGTTGACTAACAATTATTTTTAATTCTTGCAAAATTTCATTTGGTTCGGCAATGGAATTATGAAAGGTATTTAGTTTCGAAAAAGTAATTGCGATTTCGATTCTTTCTAAAATATCGTAAATTACTTGAAAAGCTGTGGTCATCTGAGAAATCATTAGTTGAATGAGAAAATATTCATAAGTTTTGAAATTTTCCATTTTTATAGTTTGTAGAATTTTTTCAATCTCAGTAATACGATTTTGCATTGAAATCTCATTATGTGCCATAGTTCTGTAGTAATTTGAAATTTTCAATAGATTTTTGAAGATGGGTGATTTGATCTTTCACAATGGTTTTTAATTTCGATTGATTTTCAGATAATGTCATAATAGCTTTATCATATTTTTCAGCGTCATTCTGGTCTAAATTTCCTGTTAGGGATTTGATAATGGATCCTAATCCATCAATTAAACCACGTTTTATTCTTTTATCATTTAAAAGGTTTAGTTGATTGATTTGAGAATATATTTTTCGTTCAATTGTTTCAATTAATTAATATGAATTATATAATTCTTTTTTATAGTTGGCTTCAGTGGTATTTAATATAAAAGTATCTTTCAATGTAGTAAATTGTTTTTGAAGTACATGGAATCCTTCGATTATGTGATTGATGTCAAATAATTGGATAAATGACCAGTGGTCAATCTTATAGTGGGCATTTCCAATTTTGAAAGATAGGAGACCAGGGTTGTCTTCTAGGTGGTGGAATCTTGGTTGGATTAATTTTCTGTTGGTGCAGCTGATAAGCAGTAGTGTGATGATTGCTTTCATCTTTTTCTTTCTTCTGTTGGTTCCTTAAGCTACTGCCAATGAGATTTGGGCGATGCTTTCCCTCGTCTCTGGACTTCCTATGGCTAGGCTGGCTTCGACGATGTGGTTCTCCACCAGTTTTTCGAAACTTCGGCGATTTGGGTCCTCTGCTTCGAATGTGTTGAATTTGGCGATGTAGTCCTCGTCCAACACTGCTTTCCACTTGGTTTTCTTCGAGTCTTTCGGCTCCGAACACACTTTTTCAGAGTTTGTCAATAAACTGTCTATACAGAACGATTTCGCGATTTTTGTCGAATCGTTTGACTTATCCTACAACGTCTGCGCCAGTTAAGTATTCGGAACTGGAAATTAACTTTTTAAAAAACACAAGTTTGAAAAACTGAGCAAACATACAGCTTGGTGTCTCTATGTGAACTGATTTATTTTCATCATTCGAATACATTGGAAAGAAGCACACCTGCTTATCTTAAAAGTAACATTCAGCAGTTTATACATTCTGCGCTACAAAAAAACAGATATGATTCATCTTAAATAGCATTATTGTTCCTATAACTTGAGACTAAAATATGTAATGATATAGCGAATGTTTTGGAAATGTTACGATAGACTACATTTGAATGTGATACATTTCAACATGAAGTACCGAAAACACTTGATATACTTGAAACACGAAATTGAACATGTGGATGTAATAGTACTTTCGGAAACATGGGCCATAGAAATGGTGAAGGACTTTAATATTCCAAATTTCGATGTTTATTATAATGAATCGAGCATAAATGAAAGTGATGGTTTAATTTTTATGTCAAATAAGATATTCCTAAACATACAACTACTAAACCTAACAGAAACAAAGTTACTAAGGATAATTCTGAATGAGAACCATATCACTTTTGGTATTGCGGCCCCCTATAGACTTCCTTCATCGAAAAACCTATCTTTCAAATATAAACACTGAACATAATGGAATGTTTCTTTGTGATATAAACAGAAACCTTCATGATACTACTGCGAATGACGTTAACACATACATTAATAACTTTGGAGAACTTGGTTTTGTCTTCTTTATAAATACATTCATAAGAGTATCTGAAAACTCTGAAAGTAGGTATAGTAGACCCATTTTAAAACAAGTCAATAAAAATGTACTTAAATCAAGCCATGGTAATAAGACGAATACTGATCACTATACGATAGCTGTCGCCATCGAATTAATCAACAGTAATAAAAATAATAAAAACTGACTCCATAAACTCAAATCATTACTTTAAACTGAATCATGTTCCCAACAGTAATAACATACAAGAAGCTCATGACATATCTGATAGCAAAATACAAAACTGCATTAAGGAAGCATCATACACAGAAACTCCTAAAACCTCTGAACAAAGGAAAATCAAACTTGGATAACCCTAGGGCTAATACAATCTATAAAACATAGAGATTCTCTCAAAACGGTTATTGAATGATCATTCTGAAAAAACAAGTTACTTACACAAATACAGAAATATATTGACCAAGCTTATAAAAAATATTAAAAATGATTATTATAAAGAAAAGATATCTGTAGTATACGGTAACACTAAAAAACCTGGCACTTGATAAATGAGTTGACGCCTCATACAATACGGGCCTAAAAAACTGTAAAACTTCGTGGAAAATGATACCAAATAATAGCCAAGAAAACATTTTCAATGAGTATTTGTACAGAAATGGATGAATTACCTAGACAATTCCTGAATGAAACTTCAGCTCTCTCTTCTATATTTTTATCTCCAATTACTGAAAATGAAATAATTGAAAAATAGCAATGCTAAAAAATAATGTCTCTCCTTGTCCAGCAAAAATCATAAAAGATAATCATGGCACTTTGATAAAACCGCTGGTATATTTCATAAATTAAAATTTAAAAATGGTATGCTTCCCGGGCAATGGAAAATATGTATAGTAACTCCTGTATATAAATCCGGTAGGCATGACGAACTAACAAACTACCGAAGTATCTCAGTAATAAACAACTTTGCTGAAATATTTGAACAGTGCATGAAAGACTTTTGAGTTCCTTCAGAGATCATTCAATAATATCACGGATTCAATTTGTTTTATAAAAAAAATATTGGCACCGAGAATGCAGTTTTGGAAATAAACAAACAGATAAATGTTCACTTTGAGGGCTCAAAAAAATGCGTGGCTGTTTTTCTCGACCTGGCAAAGACGTTTGTCACGGTGTGTTAATTAATAAATTATATAGGGTAGGAATACGTGGGCCAGCCCTTGAGGTCATGAGAAATTACTTAGCACATAAGACTCAACAAGTGAAAATTGATTAACCAGCTAAGTGATTCATTAGAAATAAACTTCGGAGTTCCACAAGGTACCATAATAGGACCTATACTATTTCTTATATATCTAACAGTATCCAAGGTAATTTTATATCGTATGCTGATGGTACTGTCATAGTGTTCTCCGGTGATTCATGGAAAGAATTGTATATTGTTGCCGAAGAGGATCTTAAAAAAATTCAGATATGGCTAAATCACAATCTGTTAAGCTTAAATATGAAAAAAAAAGAAATATATCACTCTTCAATTCAGAGACCAACCTAAGAATGAGCTGTTGAAAATATATAAATTCACCCTTTAAAAACAAAATAGTGAATGTTCTTTTTAATTACTTAATTTAACGTCGGCCTATTTCTGCGACCAGGGCTAAACACCGACGCCGGTAGCACACTCCCCCCAAACGGAATTTTTGAATCCTCTGTTGTTTCAGAGGTAGGGATGTTAACAGCTCAACATCCATGAACTCGGGACCGCCATCTCAACGTCCCCTCCAAAGGACGGCATATCTATCGTCATATCTCGTGCTCATTGATATGATGCCTGCAGCTGCGAATATGCCACTATGCTGCAGTTGTTCGGGGCATTTTCAACGCGCACCTTCCCTGGCAGGCCGTGGTCACCCATCCAAGTACTTAACGCACCCGACGTTGCTTGGCTCAGATTTCGATAAGACTCTCGTCAACCTGACCAGCCGCCGGTAATCCCAAGTAATGGATGTAACTTTCCACAAATTGAAAAAACCACCTCAATGAAATATCTTGGCATTTTCTTAGATCAGCACATGCGATGTAACGATCAAAACGAATCAGAAGTCTTTACCACAAATTGTATACTTTAAGAGATATACTCAATAAAAACAATATAATATTACTCTATAATTCACTAGTGGAATCTTTGGTAAGATATTGTATCACTATCTGGGGTGGCCTCTATAATAATATTCTAAAAAATATCAAGCTTGCATAAAACTCAATTATAAAAATATTGCTAAAAAACAGACGATACTCAACGCAATCTCTGTATCAGGAATCTGATCTTCATATGATTGGAAACAGTTATGCTTATCAGTGTTTGATCTGGGAATTCAAACAAGAAAATAATTTCTCTATAAATCATACACAATCCCCAGATTTACTGAAAATGTATCAGTCAAGGTTCCCTTCCTGAGAAAAAATCACCACCCAAAGAAATATATTTTACTATGGGCCCACGTTATACAACATGCTTCCCACACAATACAATTTTTTTTTATAAATTGAACTGCTATGAACGTGCTATCAAGAATATAATCGAACAAAATAAAAAATGTATAATAACATATTCGAATAGTTATTACAGAAAATATACAATTACTCTACAATCTGCTCCCCTATTCAGAAGTCTATCACCTAAGTAATATTTCCTTGTTACAGAATTATCATTCATCAATTAAATCAAATATAACTATAGACAAGTAGGTATAAAAAAACATTTGAATACAATCGAATGATATCAAATCGCAACACAAGCCGATGAAGCTTTTCTGTAGCTTATTATTACTTATTATTTGTAATTGTATATGTACAGAAATTGTATAAATAAACATTTGAATTTGAATATGCAATGTTTATCTCAAGGTGTCGTGCACTACGAAGGCTCTTCTTCATGCACAGTAGTAATGTGCTCATCCTATGACAACTTGGAATTGTGAGGTATTGGTTGGCTCTAGGTGGGGAAGGCGTCTTTCACATGTTCAATTAGTGAGTTAAGGTAGTTCCGCCACGAGACAGTTGAATTAGGAAATTATTTTCGACGGAATCGAAAAATTTCAAAAGAATTTTCGATTTGAAACGCGAAAAAAAATTTTTTTTGAAGGGTGGCACTTGCCCTCCCAATCGACTCTAGAAAATGTCTTCGTTATAGAAAGTCGGCGACTCAAAAAATTGATGTCCCCGAAAAGCGCAGCAAAAATAAAATTCACACCCGCCCCCCCCCTCACTAGAAATCATACGTCATGGGAAAAAATTATACTTTTTCGATAAACTTCAATGGACTCTTCTTGAACAATTTTTTTTTGGGTGGATGGGGGGTGGGGGGGTTTCGTTAAAATCGATGGGGTCAACTAGGAGGAGTTTTTTTTTCGCGTTCAGACCGTCGAGTCCCCCGTCCTTCTTTAAAAAGTCCCCTGGCACAATCCGCATTTCTCTACGACCCCCCGTGGACTATTTTGAATAACGAGAGTAGTTTTGATTATATCTGTCAAACTAGATGGTCAATTACTTTGATTTTTTTTCACAATATCTGTGATATCCTGGTCTAGCTCCTTCTCGTTTTTCATTAACTTTTTAATTTTAGTACTAACAGTAGAATTAATAATGTGATGTTTGCCTATGCATGGTGTGCATATGTTACGTGTTAATTGAGTCAATTTCAATTATCTATATCTCGGGTTCGGGATAATGAAACTTGCTAAAATTTTATATAGGTTTTGTTCACATGTTAAACAATATGTATGCCAAATTTTAATAATTTCCTAATTCAACTGTCTCGTGGCGGAACTACCTTAATATCTGACATTCACAGTCCACGTTGCAAAATAACATGCCGATTTTGTTTGGAATCAGGCTATAACTCACATAATTTACCCACCATCATTTCAAAGCGTGTTGAATGCTTTTTTCCAAATTAAACCATTGACAGACAGTCAAATAAACGGAAATATAAGAGAAGTTGGGTGAACACTTTCAAAAATGAAGGTATTGTCTTGAAACTGGTAAAGAACGCTTTGGAAGGATTACAAATACACAATGGACACTATAGATTCCACATCGTGGGTGAACTAGACTCACTTCGGTTCACATTTACGGAGGAATATGGAGGAATGAAATATAAAATAAAATAAAACGTTAATAACTTCCAAGGTTATCAATTTTAGTTGCCCAACGAAATATCCTTTAAGATCAGTATTTATCAATAAGTTAATTTCAAATAAGCTCCACATCTCCCATCCTTCCTTTTCATTCATAATTACGAGAGTTCTTCTGAAAAACTTTGGTATTTGTTTATGTCTTACACGCGGTTCGATTCCCCAATGCTGAATAAACGTTAACTTCACGCAAAATATTCCTTTTCGTTATCGAATTCGATAATTACTTTTGAATAAATCAAATGACGTGTTATTTCGAGATCACTACATATAGTGATTTGATATTGGAATTCAAAAATACCTTTGATCGTATTGAATAAGCTCCAGATCTTCATGTTTCTGCATAAACATTCCATATTCAGAGGTCTGCCAGAAAAACAGTTTGGTTCAGGAAAGGCAGCAAACGGTGGATGCCATGAAAGAGGTCCTGGCGATCGCCAGGAAAGCACCAGCCTACTCAGCTAGGCATCGGAGATTATGTGCGGCAATAACACTGGATGTGAAAAACTCATTCAACAGTGCCATGTGGCAACTGATTCTGTGAGTACTTAGGAGGAAATGTATCGACGAAAATCTGATTGGCATTACCATTCAGAAAAGGAATTCATATTGAAATCAGAAGGCACACCTAAGACAGATAAAATCATCAGTACTGTCCCTCAGGGTTCGGAACTCGGTCCGACCCTGTATCATGTATGATTAGATACTTCGGATAGTTCTACCGGAAGGGACCCCACTGGTCGGCTTTGCTAATGATGTGTTGATGGTAGTTACTGCCGAATATTGAGAGACTGATAAATACTGCTCTCAAACGGGTGTCAAATTGGATAGGGGGAAGACAACGTCAATTGGCTCCGCATAAAGCCGATGCAGAACTCCTCACTACCAAGAGGAAAACAATTCCAATCCACTTTACTATTCAAGGGAAAGTGTTCGAACTCAGCAATGCGTTGAAATAATTGGAGGTATAGCTTCACACTGAGCTTACTTTTGCTGAACACGTCACACGTAGGAGGATCCAGAGCCTATGCTTTCCAGGGCATATATTGCCAGCGTAATTCACTTCCAGCTGATATATGCTGCACCGGTATACAGTTAGAAAAAACAAGAAGCCTACTCAAAAACGGAGTAGAGTACAGCGGCAAGTGTGCATCCGAGTCTATAGCGCTTACAAAATTGTATCAACCGAGGGTGTGAATGTTATCGCTGGAATCCTTCCAACAGAACTCCAAATTAGAGACTTGAAAAATACAACGCAGTTTCATGAATAATTAGCAGAGTCAACCTCGTGACCCAATGGAAGCAGAAGTGGTATGGGCGCTGGATTCCGGATATTCACCGATGGCTCAAAAACCCTACGGCCACGGTTGTTTTAGAAAATATATTTTCGAACGGGAAAGAGCCGAATCGAACGCATGTGTTTATTGCCAAGATGATGATGTGACACATACTCTGTACATGTGTCCTAGATGGGAAGAAACGCATAACCAAAGAACGGATAACAACACAATTCAGTCTCTTTCAACATTACGAAAAGCCTTACAGAATCAGAAGAAACCTGGAAACGAGCCTATCAAGTTGTCAGGTTCATAATATAAACTAAAGAAAGAGAGGCTAGGAATTTATGGACAGCCTTTACATTGAAGTAATGCGCAAGCAGATGCCGATGTGAAGAGCTAGGTATAAGGATTGGGGGTTTTATTCGGTAGGCATTCGACACTACCACAAATATCTTATGCAAGATTTCCCCTCCTTCAATAAAAAAAAATATCAGAAAGACATGTCATATTCACTTCACATCATGATAATCACTAATAACAGCTTAATTCGAAAAAGGTACAATTACGTTTCGCCTGGGGGCCCCTAGGCTCCAACGGATTATAGCTACAATGCGTATAAGGTTAAGTTACATATATTAACCTTATATTACCTTCCAAAACAACTTCAAAGGGGGGATAGGTACTTTTTCCATTTTGTTTTATCTATAATTTTTGTTCATTTCAATATATATTATAGGTGTGTTTTTTTATATGCGAGTTCTTGAATTCTGGTGTATATATTTAGTTTGGAGGTGCTTGGGGTTTGGATTCAGAAAGTAAAATCAGGGAATGAGTTAGTCGTTTCGCCCCTGGAAAAACTCGTATGGGGGACATGTTGGGGTAATGGTTACATTATAGGTATAAAAGTTACGTACCTTGGCAAACATTGAACTTATTACTAGGGGGTTTCATATTCTTTCATTATATTTTGAATGGCTTTTATTTTGTTGAATGTTGGGAATAATATTTGTCAAGGTGTCATGGAGGGTGTTTCCTTGTTTTAAAATAATGGACTAATCCGTGATGAAGGAGTTCAGTGACAAATTTGGGGGATTTCGTTTCATATCGATGTATGCTTTGAATTGGTTTCGGTTGAATAGTTTTGAGAATGTTAGGGATGATAGAAGCTCCATTAGTAGTAGGTGTGTTTCGTGGAAAGATAGGCGAAAGACTCGTTTTTAATAGCTTTTAATTCATTATTAATCATTTAAATGGTAGTTTGATAAATTTTGCTAAGGTTATTAATGTGTGTTCTGTTGTTCATGATATATATATATATATATATATATATATATATATATATATATATAAAATATAATATATATATATATATATATATATATATATATATATATATAAAATTGCTTTGACGATTCTCTTGTCTTTGTTGTTTTCATGAGTTAGTATTTTAGTATTAGTAAAATACCAATATCGGTTCGGGGTGATATGTTGGTTTGGGCGATACTTGAATTTTTCATTTATTTATGACCATCAATTATATTTTCTAATAGTTGTGATGTCATACCAACGTATTCCATATTGCAGTATTTGCATAAGGTTTGACTTTTTCATTTTGTAGTCTTTAGTTTTTAACGGGGATATAGTTGTTTGATTGGTTGTGTGATTTCAAGCATTTGTGAATATCATGGTTCTTTCAAATGTTTTTGGTATTTTCGGATAGGTCAGGGATGTATGATACTGTTGTAAAGTTTTTTGGTAGAGTGTTATTTTTGGATCATTTTGTTGTGTTGCATAATAAGCACGTGTGTTGTTTTATGATTTTATCAATTAGATTTATAGGGTAACTATTGTTCATTAATAATTAACGGACTTTTTCTAATGCGTCGTTTCTAAAGGGTGGGCTACTTAATTGGAGAGCTCTATCTGTTAATCCGATTATTACGCTTCTTTTCAGTGCTAACGGTTGATTAGGGTTATAATTTAGATATCTTCCTGACCAGGTAGGTTTTGTATACCATACTATAGTTATGTGGTTAATCTATTTTATGCGTGTCATATCTAGAAAATTTATTCGATTGTGAACTGTAGTTTTGGGTTTAACAATTACCACCCAAGCGTCTAACTAATTCCCTGATTTTACTTTACGAATCCAAACTTCAAGAACCTCCAAAATATATATATATATATATATATATATATATATATATATGCAGAGTGGGCCATTGAAATCGAAACAGCGGCTCTGTAGGTCGGCAGAACCGAATCATATTAGAACGCTCGGACATGTCAACTACATTTTCGAGGGGGACATGTCAACTATATTTTCGAGGGGGACACCGAAATACATTCCATCCTTCGGAGTTGTGACCGCCACCCCTAAATTTTTAAATGACAACATATGGAAAATGATACCTCATTTGAAAGG
Source organism: Gonioctena quinquepunctata (assembly GCA_018342105.1). NCBI lineage: Eukaryota > Metazoa > Arthropoda > Insecta > Coleoptera > Chrysomelidae > Gonioctena > Gonioctena quinquepunctata. Next base: position 99,768 of record JAFIRS010001612.1, read on the forward strand.
TATTTTCCTTCTCAATATCAAACAACAAAAATAAATTAATTCTATCGATTCGTTTTCGAAATATAGGAACATGAAGTTGTGAAATCACTTTTTATTCACTCAATCAATAAAAACAATATCTGATAAAACAACTGTCGCAATAATTATTATTGTCAATGAACTAAATGTTCAAACTGTCTACCACCCATTTCCATACAATAGTACAAGTTCTGTTCAAAACGAGACCTCACATTTCGTAGCATTTCCGGCGTTATTCGACAGCATACTTCAATAATTCTCCTTCGTAAATCTTCAAGAGATTCTGGTTCGGTTGCAAAGATTTTGTTTTTCAAGTGACCCCACAGGAACAAGTCGAGTGGGGTTAAATCTGGAGATCTGGCTGGCCACTCTATAGAGCCTCTTCTTCCAATCCAACTTCCAGGAAACATTCTATCCAAAAACGCACTAACAGGCTGTGCATAATGTAGAGTTCTCGTTGAAATATCAAGTGGTCTTCATGGTAACGATCGTCGAGAAATACTGGTCCAATCAAACAGTCCCCAAAAATACCGGCCCAGACATCGAGTTTTTGGGGAGTTTGAGTATGGACTTCTTGGAAATCATCTGGATTGGCATCTGACCAATAACGATAATTATGACGATTCACAGACGAATTCAAAAAGAATGTATACTCCTCAGAAAAGCAGATGTTGAAAAGGAAATTCTCATCAGCATCTATTCTCGTAGTCATAATTTCACAAAATTCCTGTCGCCTATCAAAATCATCTCCATTCAATTGGTGTACAAAAGTATTTTGTAGGGGTGGAATTTATAATGTTTCAGGATTCGGCGGATACTGGTTCTACTGATATTGGTAACACTAGCCAATTTCCTTGTGCTCAATGTTGGGTCTGCATGAACTTGTCCTAAAAGTGCAACTTCAACCTTCATTTCTCAACGGAAATTCACGTTCTGAGTCTCGTTTCTTGTTGGCTACTGATCCAGTTTGATGAAAGTTTTGCACTAATTCTAGAACGTATTTTCTAGCAACAAGTTTATCTGGATGCGTTTCATTGAACAAATTAGCTGTACGGTTACCGCACTGATCATTCTTAAAAAAAATTGTTATTATTTCAACTCTTTCCGCGATCGTATACACCATTATTGCGGAAAGATATCCAGCAGCTTTGGTCAAGTAATTCACTCTAATGTCGTTCAATCAAAGATCAGTTTGACACTGATAGACGTCCACAATTGCGATTTGGCGAAAAAAATTATCTCAAACATGTTTTTGTTGTACTCGCATTTGAGTCAAATTCGAGAAAACGTCTTTTTATCATTTCTTAAGAATCTTAAATTTTTTTCGATCGAGTAAATGAGGATGAAATAAACATTTGAAACGGAATTGCATGTTATTCATTGGTAAACAGTTAGATCATTTGATTCCTTGACAATGATAATTATCTTTAGATTGTTAGATGTTATTTTCATTGATTGAGTGAATAAAAAGGTATCTCCCAACTTCAATTTCCTATATCTCGAAAATGAATTGATAGAATTAATTTATTTTCGTTGTTTGATATTGAGAAGGAAAATACCTTTCAAATGAGATATTACTTGCCATATGTTGCCATTTAAAAATTTAGGGGTGGCGGTCACAGCTCCAAGGGATGGAATGTATTTCGGGTGAATTTCATCGCGAACGATGTCCCCCTCGAAAATGTAGTCGAAGTGTCCGAGCGTTTTTATATAATTCGGTTCTGCCGACCTACAGAGCCGCTGTTTCGTTTTCAATGGCAATGGTATATAAATACATATACATATAGATATATCTAAATATATATATATATATATATATATATATATATATATATATATATATATATATATAATACAGGGTGTAATCTAATTCTTCACAGTTGATAGTCCAACAAATAAAAGATTTATATTTAAATTTATATATAAGTCCTAAGTAAAAATTTATATATATTATATATATATATATATACATACAGGGTGTAATCTAACTTCTTGCACAGTTGATAGTCCAACAAAAAAAGATTTTTACCTTGAAAGTTTTACGATAAGTCCTAAGTAAAAATTTTCGAATTTTACTTTTTTCAATTTTCCGTCTTAATTTAATTTTGCTATATAAAAAAAATGTGATAAATTAAATTTCTTTTTTTTTACTATTCGGTTAATGTGAATTTACATTTAGTGCATACCATAACACGTACCTTTATCCAACAAGACATCTATATCAAAATATGTTACACACCCAACACACGTATATTTGGGATAGACTAATCGACAACTTTTTGGTTGGTTTAGGAGTACTTAACAATTTTCAGCATAGCTTTATCTATTTCTAGTATAATTTAATAGTTCCCTACTGTTCTGTGTAAATTACATATATGATACGTCTGTATGAAACAGGTATGAATTTCTTTTTTCTTCTCCTTTTAAATGTTAAATGTTGGATATATAGGTACGAATAAGTGTAATACGTAAGGTGTATTTCATGTAAAATTATGTCATAAAATATTTTATAGTTCACCGGATATAGTTACTGCCACACCTTCACTGTACCCTTTCACCAGTTATATTGCATCGAGATTGGAATCCTTTTTTTAATAACTCGACAAAACATTTCATTGCTATAATCAATATTAGTGGTTTTATTCATTGCAAAGCACTAATCGAAACATTCCGTAGAATCAGTATCTCGTGAAAATATTATTTTTTTGTAGAAAGGTGGTTAAAAAACTATTCCTGTGTACTAATATTGCTTACGACACAACAAAACATCATTCAACTACAAAAATATATTTGTATGAAAGAATTCAAGTAAATATTGTATTGGAATCTCAAATTGAATATTCTGAACATACTTGACTACAGGTAGTCAATAACTTCACAAATGAGAAAAATCTAAGATTTAAATTTTCCAGGTTCGGATGATTTATTGTTTTTGACATTTTCAGATATTTCTTGGAATGATTTCAAATTGGCCTTTACAAATATTCATCTGGAAATGAGCATAAAAAAATACGAAAAGTAATTTTCCTCCTGACCAATCTTGGCGCATTATAAATACATTCCTTAGGGTGAAAATAAGTAGGTATCCATGTTTCAATGGGTCCAAATCGTTGTCAAGCCGCAGGTAAGTTTTCCGAAATTGCTTTACATTATATTTCCAGCTTGGGTTCTCCCCACCCCGATCAATATGTCTAGAAAATAAGTTATTTTGGGAACCACTATGAAGTTAGCAGCCACTGTTCAGCAGACATTTCCTCCGTAGCAGCCAATCGACCAGTGCGGTTATAAATAAAATACATTGTATATATTGTATCGAACCATTGGTGATGAATGTGTGGCCCAAGGTATGTCATATACGTTGCCCATTAGTAAGCTTCCAGTTATACTCTGAAATACTGAAAATTGGAAAAAAAATATGTAAAGGAGAAAAATAGCCGCCTTCATATTTTACAGACGGTGTTTGATACTTTCAAAGCGTACACTATACAAACGAGTTCAATTAAACTTGAGAGCTCATTTTTCTGTGAAGGAAAACATAATTCGCAGAGAGTGTTTTGTGTATCAGAAGAGTGAACTGTACAAACGACTTGGATTTGGGTGGCGCCCAAAAGGTGGTTCGATCCTCCTAGAAACTTGAAAAGTTGATTTTTCTGTGGGAGAAAAAAATAACCGTGTTGCAGAGATTGTTTAATGCATAAGAAGAGTACACTGTACATGCACAAATACAATTCGAAAGGGGTCCAAGAGTAATATCACCAAAATTGACCTTCCTATGAACGAAAAAAATAGCCGCGTTCATATTTTGCAGAAATTGTATCGGGCATTAGAAGAGTACATTGTATGAACGATTTCCATTTGGGAGGCGTCCAAGGAGTAATTCCACTCTCTTGGGAATATAAAAAATCGATTTTTCTGTGAACGAAAAACATTGCCACGTTTATCTTCTGAAGAGAGTGTTTTGTACATTGGAATAGTACACTGCATAAATGACTTGGATTTGGTAGGTGTAATTCCAACATCCTGGAAATTTAAAAAACAATCTGCGAAGCAAGAAAATACCCGCGTATATAATTTGCAGAAATTATTTTGTGCATCAGGAGAGACCACTGTTCAAACGACTTTGATTTGAGATACATCCAAGAGGTGGTTCCTCCTTCCATCGAAACTAAAAAAAATGGTTTTTTCTGTGTTGGAAAAAAATTGCCGTATTCATACTTAACAGAGAGTGTTTTGTGCATTACAAGATTACATTGTATTAACAACTTCGATTTGGAAGGCGTCCATTGGGTGATTCTAACTTCTTGACTATCAAGAAAATAGATTTTTTTAATTTCTAGGAGGTGGAACCACCCCTTGGACACCTTTTAAATAAGAGTTGTTTTTACAGTGTACTCTACAGATGCAGAAAACACTCTCTGCAAAATATGAACGCTACTACTTTTCCCTTCGCCGAAAAATCATTTTTTTTTTTCATGTTCCTAGGAGGGCGGAACCACCTTTTGGACGCCTCTCAAATCCAAGTAGTTTGTACAGTTCAGTCTACTGATACATGAAACACTCCCTGCAAATATGAAAGCGGCTACTTTTTTCATTCACAGAAAAATCTTTTTTTTCTAAGGTTTAGGAGAGCAGAACCACCCCTTGAGCGCCTCTCAAATCGAAGTCGTTTATACAGTGTACTCTTCTAATGCACAAAACACTCTCTGAAAAATATGAACCCTTCTCTCCTTCTCAGAAAAATTGGTTATTTAAATTTTCTAGGAGGGAGGAACCTTCCCTGGGACGCCTCTCAGATCCAAGTGGTTTGTATAGTTCACTCCTCCGAGACGTGAAACACTCTCTGCTAGATTAAACGCGGCAATTTTTTTTTTTTAATTGGGGGGGCCCCTAATGCACAAAACACTTTCTGCAAAATATGAACGTTGCTATTTTTTTCTTTCACAGACAAATCGATATTTTCAAGTTTCAGGTAGGTGGAACCACCCTCTTTACGTCTCCCGAATCGAAGTCGTTCATACAGTGTAATCTTTCGATGAACAAAACATTATCTGCAAAATGTGAACTTAGCTATTTTTTTCGTTTTCAGAAAAATTGTTTTTTTATGTTTCCAGGTGGGTGGAACCACCCCTTGGCCCCCAAAAGTACTCTTCTGATGCACAAAACACTCTTCACGAAATATGAAAGCGGCTTTTGTTTTTCTTCACAGAAAAATTGATTTTTATGTTCCGAGGAAAGTGAAACTTCCTTTCAAATGGAAGTACTCCATACAGTGTTCTCTTCCAATGCACAAAACACTATCTGCAAGATATAAACGCGGCGTTTTTTTCTTTCACAGTATAAACGATGTTTTTTAAGTTTCCATCAGGGTGGAACCACCCTTCGAACGCCTCCCAAATGGAAATCGTTTATACAGTGTACTCTTCCATTGCACAAAACACTCTCTGCAGAATATGAACGCGGCTATTTTTTACTTTACAGACCAATCGATTTCTTTGAGTTTCCAGCAGGGTAGCCACTCTTTGGACACCTCCCAAAGCGAAGTCGTTTATACAGTGTACTCTTCTAATGCACAGAACACTCTCTACGGTTAATAAACGCGGCAATGTTTTTCCTTCACAGAAAGAAAAGATTTCAGGAGGGTGGAACCACCACTTGGACTCCTCCCAAATCAGAGTCGTTTATACAGTATACTCTTCTGATGCACAAAACACTCTGCAAAACAAGATCGCGGTTATTTTTGTCCTTCACATATAAATCGATTTTTTAAGTTGCCAGTAGGGTGGATCACCCCTTGGAAGCCTCCCAAATGGAATTCGTTTATATAGTGTACTCTTCCAATGCACGAAACACTCTCCGCAATATTGAACGCAGCTAGTTTTTTCATTCAAAGAAAAATAGATTTTCCAGGAGAATGGAACCACCCCTTTGAAGCCTCCCAAATCCAAGTCATCATCACAGTGTTTCTAATGCACCAAACCCCATCTGCAAAATATAACGAAGCTATTGTTCTCCGGCACAGAATTTTATTATTCAATTTTTAGTATTTTAGAGTATAACTGGAAGCTCACTAATGGTTCGAACAGCCACATATCGTGGGCCACGCGATAGCTCTGAGAAACTCTTTATCAATGGTTCAATACAGTATATGCAATATATTTTATTTATATCCGCCGCCACTGGTCGTTTGGTTGCTGCGGAGAAAACGGCAGCTGGAAAGTGGCTGCTTACTTCACACTGGTATTCTTAGATATCAATATTTCTCTTCCTGAAATATAAAGAAGGCAAAATCTAATTGAAACGAAAAATAATGAGTGTTTGATTTATACTGAATACTCAAGTTGAATGATAAAAGTGAATTTTGAATAGTATATAGCTGGTAATTCACGATGATTTTATATTAAATTGAAATCGTCAGTTGAAATAGAACAATTCTCACATACGTCAGACAATAGTAATTCTAAATTACAATAAATAACTTATCAATTTTTCAATAACACATGGAAAGGTCGAAACATTTATCTTCTGACACGTCTACTTGTATGAACGAGAAGTCATAAATATTAGTGTTTTCATGCACAGTACGTAGATTTTCAATGAATCTGGGGAAGTTTTCACCTCGAACATTTATCAGCTGAATAGATTCCAATAACTTATATTTCAAACAATTGAGTTTTAAAAATTAACAGTTGAAGAAATAACTATCAAAATACACCAGAAAATGCAGAACATTATGGTAAGAGTTATCAGATTTTCTATATTATTACAAGATCGTTTCTTCGGGTTTAAACATCGAGAATAGTTATTCATACAAGAATATAAAGCGACTAGCGAGGTTTCATAACTCGCCTACGGCTCGTTATGCAAACTTCTCGCGCGTGCAAAAAAGAGGCTTCATATTCGAGTTCTATACATGATTTTTTCCATTTTTTTAATGTAAAAATGAAAATACCCTTTATTATTAACGTTTTGAAAGCAAACGTCCGATTTTTATTGTTTTGGCAGTGACAGTGACGTTGAGCAAAATTATTTCAGTCAATCGCAATACATACCTACTAGGAAATATTTGAACAAATATTAGGTTGTCAGGGTGCATAGTAACAATTCATTATTAATGTCGCCATTACTGTAAAACCATAATCGGATAATTTTCGTAAATTTATATAATATCGCTTTAATTATAGATGAAGAAAGTTATTTTAGTGATGCATCTGATATTCCTGCCGATGTGATGGAGTCAGCAGAAGCAGTTAGAACTTCTACCAGTGAAGTCCAGACTACAATACGAAGAAGAATATAATGCATTTGATAGTTGGTGTTCTCAGAAAAAAATATCTAAGGTATCAGAACCTGTCATTCTTGCGTATTTGGGAGAAAAATCTAAAACTATGAAGTCGTCAACCCTGTGGTCGAAGTTGAAATCGTCTTTAGCTGTTAACAGAAACATATACAGTGCTTCTCAAAAGTCCCCTCCCCCCCTCTTATTTTTGGAACGATAATACATGAACAAGTGAAATTTGGGAACTGAATATTAAAGATTGTAAACTTCCCTATTAGGGATGACAGATGACGAAATCGTCAAAGATGACGTCACAAGGCCGTCGTGACCAATAATTTTGAATGGAACCCTACGGCAAGCGACACCTCTTTTAAAAGGTATCGAAAAAACCTATTCAATGATACTAATTTTGTTTGTGTTTATGGCAGTTTTGGCAACTACTCGCTTTTAAAAAACGCAAAGCTGTGATGAATTAAATCAGTTAATACTAAAATTCCAAATTCAAGCTCCGCCTCTGGATAGTTGTCAAATAAGCTGACGATTTTGTTAGTCTCCCCAATTCGACGTTTTTGTAATTGTCCAAGTTTTTGTACATTTAATAATTTGTGTATTGTTGATCGAACGTTTAACTGTTTTAGCAGCTTTTGGTACTTCTAATATTTTTGTACATTTTAATAATTTGTTAAACTGTTGTGAGCCGAACGTTTAAGTGCTTCAAGAAGCGAAATGGTACGTGCTTTAGGTGATAAAGTAGCAGCGATCCTAATTCTTGGTGAAACTGGACAAAATATTCATGCAGCAGAACGCATTTTTAATGAGAGGTTTCCCGATCGCCCTGTTTCGAGGACTTATTTAAGGGAGCTTCTTCGTAAGTTTGGAACGACGGGTAGTATTAATGATGCGAAACAATCTGGCAGACCACAAATTTCTGATGAGAAAAAAATTGATATACTGGCAGAAGTAATAGTTAATCTTACTTCTTCAACAACTCACGTTGCATCTACCTGTGAAGTCAGTCGAAGTACAGTACACAGGGTGTTGAAAAAAAACAAATTTCATCCATACAAAATAAAAATGGTTCATCAACTCTCAGACGACGACCCAGACCGAAGACTAGAATTTTGTGAAAATATGGAAACTGAAATTAACCAACAGCCAGACTATGTCGAAACAATTTGTTTTAGTGACGAAAGTACTTTCTATCTAAATGGAAATGTAAATACACGGAATGTGAGGTATTGGAGTGACGCAAATCCTCACCTGTTTCGTGAAACACATACCCAATTTCCCCAGAAGGTGAATGTTTGGGTAGGTATCCTGGGAAACCACATCGTTGGGCCTCTTTCTTCTGAATACTTATTAAACTGGTGAGGTTTATCTGGAGCTGTTGCCAAACGCAATAGAACCGTTAATCCTTGAAATTTTGGAAGATAATCCAAATGAATTCGGCAATTTGGAAATAACCTTCCACCAGGATGGTGCTCCTCCACACTATTACGGTGCTGTGAGACAGTATTTGGATGAGGAGTATGGCCAGCTCGATCACCAGACCTTACACCTTTGGATTTTTTTCTGTGAAGGTACCTTGAATCGAAGGTTTACGCCACGATATTGACGTTTCAAAACAACGTATTGTTGCAGAATTTGAGGCTCTTTCTGCAGACACATTTGCAAAAGTACGAGAAGAGTTTGAAAATAGGATATTTCACTGTCAGGAAGTAAATGGAGGTTACTATGAGCAACTTCTTTAAGTAGATACTGATTCTTAAATCTGTAATTAATATCATACTGAATGGAATTTAAATTTCAATGTTTACTAATGAGCCATTAAAACTGCCATAAACACAAACAAAATTAGTATCATTGAATAGGTTTTTTCGATACCGTAGGGTTCCATTTAAAATTATTGGTCACAATGGCCTTGTGACGTCATCTTTGACGATTTCGTCATCTATCATCACTAGTAGGGAAGTTTACAACCTTTAATATTCAGTTTCCAAATTTCACTTGTTTATGTATAATCGTTCCAAAAATAAGAGGGGGGGAGGGAACTTTTGAGAAGCACTGTATATAGGTGATTATCCCAAAGTGGAGGCATTTCTTAAAAGAAAAAGTGCCGGCAATAAGCCGAAATAGGCAAACGTTTTCACGAGAGAAGAGGTAACTAAATTTTTGCTTGATGCTGCGGATGAAAATGTTTTATTGATGAAAGTAGTTATCATCATGGGATTGTCAGGCGCCTGATGCCGGGACGAACTTTTTTAAAGGACAATACATGATATTGAAGACAAGGATTCTTATATATTTGTAGTTCCAAATAACAATGAACACAAGTTCAATCCAGCTGAAATTTGCCGTAAGTACATGTCACTGCGTCCTAAGATAGCAGAAAACCTTAGATTTTTTCTTCAGTATAGGAATGGAAAATCAGTTAATGGGGGAAAATTATAAATAAATCGCATAATAATCTCTTATATCAATAGCTATAAAAGTTGATTATTTTGTTAATTAGGTATTTCTAAAGTTAACAAAATATGAAAAATCAAGTAGATATTGTATTTTTTTTAATTGATATTTCACATTATTATCAGTTTTATGTTTAACAAAGGCATTTTACGTTTTGAAAAAAATACGCTATTTGTTTATGAAATATTCATAAACAAATGGATAGTTGAATATTTTTCAAAAAATGTTTTTTTGCATTAGGTTAAGAGTTTATAATGATTAAAAAAAAATAAAAAAAATATTTTTTAAAATAATATATTAAGAATTTTTTTCTTTAAAATTAATAATTGGTTCTTCTCTACCTAATAAGAATTTTTTCTATGAATAATATATTTACTCAACAATTGAACAAACTTTGAAAAATAACAAAAACAACCATATACGGCCAAATGTTCAAAAAAATTCGTTTGTAATTTCTATAGAATTTTGTATAAAAATTAAAAAATTAAAATTTTGAACAGTTTGTCGTATATGGTTGTTTTTATTTTTTGTTCCATTCAAAAAAAATATAATTCCATTAAAAAAAAAATATAATAAGTCCAATCAAAGTTTGTTTTTAACATATTGTTTCAGGCAGGTTAAGTGAATAAATTTACATAATGATATGAACAATTTTTTCATATTAGTTGAAGAATAACCAATTATTAATTTTAAACAAAAAAATTCTTAATATATTATTTAAATAATAAAAAAACAAAAAAAAAACTATTATAAATAATTGAAAATAATTAGGATATTTTTTTTTTCAATCATAATAAACTCTCAGCAAACCTAATGCAAGGAAACAATTTCTGAAAAATATTCAACTTATTCATTTTCTACGAATATTTTATAAACAAATTGCGTAATTTTTTTTAAATCATTGGAAAATGCCTTTGTCAGACATAAAACTGATAATGATGTGAAATATCAATAAAATAAAAAATATTTACTTAATTTCTCATATTTTGTTAACTTCAGAAATTTATAATTGACAAAATAATCAACTTTTATACACTTTTATAGCGTGATATTATCGAGTACACATGTAAAATGTGCTCCAGGAAGCAAAACAGAATATGGGGTCATTGTGTGAACAATTATTAGGTTTTTAATAAAATCAGTGGTTCCAAAAAAGTTACTTAATTAACAATAGCCTCACATTATCAAAGTTCAATTAAAAAATTATTTTCCATTGAAATGACATTCTTTCAAGTGTTCAGCTGATAGCATAATTTTTTTGATTTTTTTTTCTTCTAAAATTTTGTAACATATTTCCCTTGTGTCTGCATATTTTAAATATGAGTGTGGTTGGTTGGATTAGCTCTACTTCATGTTCATAGAGATGTGCAAATAGATGTTTCAAATGTTATTGAAAGGTTTGCAAATAAGAAATACAGGAGACTGGATTTCAATTTGTGATTTTTATTTGAACGAAAGAAATCTTTGTTTTTGTACATACTTATGAGTATATACATTTATTTCATTACATTTTATATGTTTGTTTGAATTTGAATGAAAAAAAAATTACCTATGTTTTTTGTACCTATAAGTAGAGGTATTTAACTTTTATATGTCATGCCTCCCCCCCAAGCATAATTCCTAGATACGCCACTGAATTGCATCATTTCTTGGATTACCTAATACTGCAAAATATAAGGTCCTCTGCGTCGCTTTGTCGCTTTTAGTTGGCTCAGGGGCTGATATTTTGAGACTTAACATCATGATGGATGGCGATCGTCAACCGTTGCAGAAGGCTATGTGGAGCAGTCCATGGAAGAAAAAGTGAAAATTGGAAACGGTGGTGATATCAAGAAAAGAGGAAATGTCGAAGTCGAGAACAAGAATACTTCTAACATTATACAAGAAAACCCATTTGATTTAGTATTACCTAAATCATCGTTTGCATGGAATTAACGTACAGAATAACAGCAATTGTACTATTAATATAAATCTTGTAAAAAATTAGTATGGATGGAATATGATTGTAATAAGTTAAATAAAAAACGATTGAAATGAGAACGATGATTATTGTGTATTACCTGTATTTAGGTCTGTACTTTTTCTGACTATTTGTCGTGAATCCATCAATGGGTCATTTTGAATATTTATTATTTGAATTAGTTTTTAATACCACCTCATTTAAGGAATCCTATTTCAATCGGGGCTATTCAGTATGGAGATTACATCGAAATAATCGTTCAGTTTTATGACTCGATATATTACTGGACATGTGTTGGTGTTGTCGTGATATCGAGATGAATAATAAAACCATTAATCTAACGATTCCACGATGGCTCCGTCTCAGTCTGCGATTCCTCATGAACAATTATTAAAACATCAAATGAGACGTATCACACTTACGAAACGCCATAATTTATTGGTATTATTTGAATAATCAAATGACAGAATGTTTTATAGGACATCTGTGACATATTTCTGAATTTAGACATGACAAACAGTCAAGAATAGTACAATGGTCGTTTTTAATTATGTCTTTGATAGATTTATGACGAGTGTTGGACGCGGAAATGTTGATATGGGATAGGGTGATTGCGCCAGTTTGCCGGCCACTTCCAGTTGTCGGCCGTTTTTGCCATTTTCATGAAATAATAAGAAAGATACTAACTCTACATATTTGAAAATTCCGCCAAAAGTTCTCTCATACTTTTCCCGCCATATTCCTTCATAGATTTACCTGTTCAGAGACTCATCATTCTTTCCCTGCCAGTTCAAGAGATGGTGGTCGAAGTGAACGTTGTTTGTGCGTTGGTCAATTGAAAAAAAGTAGTGGGACATAACTTCTTCAACGGTAAGTTCAAGTGATTTTTTTCTAGATCTACAAGAAAAAACTCATGTAGGGGGTATCTTTATTTGTTGAACTACCATTTCAATGCGAGAAAACTGTAAATGAATGATTTTTTCTTTGAATTGAGGGGTGGCCGGTAGATTGGAATCTCAAAACAACTATTTTCCATTTGTCGGCCATGGTGGCCGAGAACTGGATCATAGAGCTGAGTATTCGTGGTCCTTTAATGACACGGTCCAATGCTATGGACATTTATCGTTCTGTCCTTTTTGAAGTTCTTATGGAAGTTGATTCTGTAGCCAGTTTCCGGCCACTAAAATGTCATATATAAAATAAATATAATAACTTGCTTTTATATGGCCGAGAATTGGTATAATGTGTGCCAATTGTCGGCCAGCACATTTTTCTATAGAATATTTGCGGTCGACAACTAGCATCAAGAACGCCTGTTCTCGGCCACTCTATCAGACCAGAAATCGCAATCGATTTTCCACTTTGTTTTATTGAATTTCAACAAATTTTGCTATGAAAAGAAGAGTGCTTCCAACAGTATGTCCGATAATACCTAGGTACATATTATTTTACTACAAAATATTTAAAAAAATTGATGCCTCGATAGTTGGTACCTACCTATCTAGGTAGGTAGGTGCCTTTGTAGCAGCATTTTACTTAAAGAGGAAGAGAAATTGAAAAAACCAAAGACATTGAAAATAGACGCAAGATAAGAGCAACTTTGAAGGCAGAAAGAGAAGTGAAGTTGCAGGAAAAGAGAATGATTAGGAGGAAGGAAATTGTTGAAAGGAAATCAAAATTGAAATCCAAACCAAAACCTAGGAAGCCAAAGCAAAAATCTTCCACGTGTGACGATGTTCTGATTAGCGACATAGAGGATAAGGGAGAGAAGAATATTGGCTGCGACAGCTGTATAAGGTGTACCAATCTTTCTTCTCTACCTTAGTCTGAGGCTGGGAAAAAAGATTATATATGCGAAAATTGTACCTGATCGCAACTCCATACTTTTTTATTTAGATGTTTCTTTTCTGTGATTTTTTGTTTTAAGAAAAAGTATTTTATTTTTTGACGTTTTTATTTTAAATGTTTTTTCATTTTATTTGATATATTTTATATTTTTCTTTTTGTAAACTGTTCTGTTTCATTAAACTCAATAAATATGTTGTGTAAGCTGTTCATTCGAAAAATTGCTAATATCAACCTTATTGATGGGGAACATAAGATCCATGGCCGAGAAAAGGCATCAATGGACGACAACTGGGTAGGTGGCCGAGAATTGGTGCACTAGCAGGTCGAGAACTGGAATTTGGTGGCCGAGAACTAGCAAAAGTGTACTTTTTGTAGATATTATTTTTTTCTTGAAGGTGTGGAAGCCCTATGGTTCTGTAATTTTTTTTTTCATATTACTTATATCTTTTTCTATTCGTCATATTTTTTTTTATTTTCTATCTGCGAATATGTAAATATGGAACCGTATCAAACCTACTGTAGTGGCCGACTACTGGCGCAATCACCCTACATAGATAGAAAATATGTCAAATAATCACTAGCGCAACATTGGGTTTTTTGACAGTCTCGTCAGAGTAGTATACAGAAAAAACGAAATGATAAAAATGTTTTTTTATACTTCTAGATAATTTCGGCATCAAACAACCGCTAGTGCCTGAATATTCATATAAATCATTGATAGAAATGCAGATAATATATTATAGAGTATATAATTCCAGTACTTTTACAAGATTAGATTATTATTTTGTCTCCAGAATGACAGTATAAAATTATTATATTCGCTATTTAAAAATGGAAAAGTCTCATATTGTCTATGCATAAAGGGAGCCCAAAATATAAATCTAAAAATTCGGTCTAACTCTTCTGCAGCAACTGTAGAAATTTCAGGACATCTAAATGAAATTTATTCACGAACTTTCTCAGGGTTCTGAAATCTTAGGCACTGTGTTTTCTCGATGTTAGGAAGGAGAAATTTAGCCGAAAACCAGTTATGTATTTCATTCAAAGTGATTTCAATTTCTTTCAACGAATTTTCTAGAAGATCAGATATGATGAGGGAGGTATCATCTGCATAAATAGTGAAAGAGGCTGGCACTTGGAACTTATCAATATCATTTTAAGAGGTCATATTTTATGTTTCCATGAACATTTTCGTTGAACATCAAACAGGCGATTAGCCAACGAGTTAAATGTCAAAAGTTCTTACTTAAAATTATACTACTTTTTGTAACAACAAGAGATTTGAAAGTGAAATGTGAGTTGTTTGAACATGGATTGCTACATTGAATGTACCACATAATTCTTCACTTTGTGGATTTAGGTATTGCTAATGCGTGGATCCTTTATCGGCAGGACAGAAAAAGAATGGGCAGAAACCAAACCAAATTTTTCAGTTACTTGGTTTCAAAATTGAATTGGCTGATTATTTCCTCAAGCAGAATAGGTCAGACGGAAATCAAGAGAATGTTACTTTAACGGCTGTACTGAGGACAAGAAATAGTCCACAGGGTTATGCATCTTCACAAAGTGGTACCACTTCTACTGCTTCAAAAAAAAGGAGTCGCCATTTGCCGCAAATTCCTGGAAATTTATAAAAATTTGTAAGATGCAAAAAATCTGGATGTTCCAAAAAGACGAAGTCTTTCAATCAAGTATTACTGTTTCCCAGTGATAATTTTTAATGTCTGTGAATATATAGAAAATAGTAAGGAATTTTATGGAATTGCAGACAAATTTTTAAATTCCAGATAAAACCATCTTCGAGCAGAATTCGAACATACGACCTTAAGATTACAAGTCTTATGCTCTACCAACTGAGCTATCGAACACCCTGGATTCAACATCTGCTTTTCGCGACATCGTTTTTTGCCAGAGTTTAATGTTAGTTGTTGAAACATGGAAAGTGAGAATAATAAATATAAAATATACGTGTGTTGTTGATGGTCATCAAGAACAGATTTTACCTATCGCCGACGTCGCCGAATTTGTCGATTTCAGTCGATGTTCAGGCGGCTGTGATCTCCTGTCAATGAAAACGAGATTATTTTGCCAACTATAATTACAGGAGTGAATATATTGGTAGACAGAAAACATATAGCAGAAGAATTTAATTCCAGGTTTGCAGAAATCGGTAGAAAATTAGCCAGTAAAATAAAAAAAGACCCCAATTTCGTTCCAAACAAGCTCTGAATGAAAGTACTCCATGTCTGTGCATATTCGTAGATTTGTCAAAAGCTTTCGACACCGTTAGCCATGGTCTACTCTTACAGTCATTGGAAGACGTTGGTGTTAGAGGATTTGCTTAGAACTTTTCAAGAGCTACTTGAGCGATAGAGCTCAGGCTGTGAGTGTTGATGGTGTGGTTAGCGATGCCGAAAAAATTGACTATAGTGTGCCGCAAGGAACAATCCTAGGACCCATTTTATTCAACATTTATATAAATTTTCGGATTTGCTGATGACACGGTAATTTTTTATGGGTCTGATAACTGGGAAAACCTGAAACAAAAAGCCGAATCTGACTTTCATTCTATAAAAAAATGGTTCGAATATAAATTACTTACGATCATCATGGAAAAAACAAATTATTTGCCTTTCAGTTGTAACTCTCGTGGCCTAACTAGTCTTAGCAATCTTGATATAAACATGGACAATGTACTTTTTTCTATAGAACCTGTGAAAAAAATCAAATATTTGGGCGTGATCATCGATTGTCACATGAAATGGGACCCGCACATAATGTATGTAGTGAAAAAGTTGAGAAGTATATTGTATAAATTCAAAAAGCTCAAAGACACCTTTCAATCAAATGAAAACGTTGTATCACTCTCTGGTAGAGAGTCATATCTGCTATGGAATTCTGGCATGGGGTGGAGCACTACAAACTCATCTGAATCCGTTGGAAGTACTCCAGAGAAGATTTATAAAATTGATATTTTCCAAAAACTCCAGATACTCATCTGACCTACTTTATTCTGAATCTAAAATCTTGGACGTGAGACAATTACACTTCTTCATCACCTGCCTGAGACATCACGACACAAAGCACCTCAACCAACTACCAACCCAAAATTACAATACACGAAGAAAACAACATTATTTACCTCCGTTAATGGTCAAAGCTACAACACAGAGAATGTTCCTCTTCTTAGCACCCAAGTTATACAATAGCATTCCTGATTAATTAAAATGTATAAATATCAAAAGAAAATTTAAACAATAATTGAGAGAGTTCATAAATGAAAATCCAAGAAATATGATTTGTTCTTTTCTTGAAGACAAAAAATTTTTTTAAAAAATAATTCGATAAATAATATAAAAATATGCTTGTTCATAATATTATATCGATTCACTATGCACTTTACCCTGCTCACATATCTACTTTTTTATAATTTTATAGTGAATCATAATCAACATTTTAACTTTATTATATGTATATGCGTGTATAGGTGTATGACTGATTGTTTTTTTTTATTTACTTTTACATACTATTATTATTCATTATATAAAAATCTCCTACTTCTGCTTAGATATTATTTTATACCATTTTTTATTGTTCGAATAATTGTGAAACAAGTGCATTAGCACTTATCACTCTTCTTTCTTTACTCACGATATTTTTGAGCACATTTTCTTGAATATTCAATCTAACTGACGTGAATAAAGCTTAATATTATTATATAGAAATTAGTAAGGAATGTTATGGCAGTGCAGACAAATTTTTTAATTCTAGAAAAAAAACATCTTCGAGCAGGATTCGAATCCACGACCTTAAGACTTTACCTATCGCCGACGTCGCCAAATTTGCCGGCTTCAGTCGATGTTCAGGCGGCTCTGATCTCCGGTCACTGAAAACGAGATTACTTTGCGAAATTTAATTACAAGAGTGATAATTTTTAATGCCTGTGAATATATAGAAAATAGTAAGTTACCGATGTATTTGTTCATTGCCGGTGTAACATATTTTTTTTTAATTTCTTGTTTGATAGTCATGTGTATGAATTTATTATTCATCCGTATTTGAATAGTGTTTTATATTTACTTGTAAATAGAATAACTGTCGAACATCTAGTATATTCGTTTCGGAATAAAGCAGATCAATGGGATATCTGTTATGTTTATCAAGCATTATTTTCAGAAATTTGTTCTGTGACACCCGAAATGCATTATGTGTGTTTTGGAAACACCTCCCCATCCAATAATTCCCTAGTTTATATGGGATTCCACTAGACTTCGGTAAACGATGATTTTCTTTTTCAAATTTAGGTATTCCACCATTTTTTATATCTATATAATATGCATCTGAGTTTTCGTATCAAGTAATGTACATGGACATTCCATTTAAAACAACTCCAGCATAATACCTAAGTATTTCATTGTTTTCGAGGGTCTTATTTCAAAGGAATCTCTCATGGTTAATACAAAGTTTTGGAGAGACGTCTCAAACATACTAAATGGTAGGTATATCGTTTTCTTGAAATTTACCGATAGTAACCTATTATCTAGCCAAGTTTTATATTGGCAAAGTCACTTTCAATTTTCAATTTCAAGTTGTACCAGTTTGTGTCCTTGTATATTATCACAGTGTTATCAGCAAAACTGATAATTTGACTTTCTTTTTCTAATAAAAAAAATAAATAAATATAGACGGTGAATAGCAGAGGCCCTAGCACCGTACCTTGTGGCACACTCATTTTATCATTTATTCTAGCCTGTTGTTTATATCTAGTCATGGTCACTAGAACCCGAAAATACCATCAGTTCGAAAGTATATATATATATATATATATATATACATATATATATATATATATATATATATATATATATATATATATATATATATATATATATATATATATATATGGTCACTAAACCCGAAAATACCATCAGTTCGAAAGTATATATATATATATATATATACTTTCGAACTGATGGTATTTTCGGGTTCTAGTGACCATGACTGGCGAAGTTATACCAAATTTTTTTGAAAGTCGTGAAGTGATGACGTTTTTAATAGGTAGTATTTCTATTGGAATCTACCTAATAGGTGCATGTATCATATATTAACATATGAATTATAATGCTGTTCAATAGATGATGTAACCTTCCTAGTTATTCATTATAATGTAAAGTACCCCAATTAAAATTTCTCCTGTACTCGTTTTTCAAAATACTTTTGAGTGTTTTTCGAAAATTCCAATATAACCATGATGTTGTACTAATACTTTTTTGGGCAAACTGCTTGACATTTACCTAAATACCCTAACAGAATAAAATGATAATGAGCAATTCAAGTAATTCACCTATATTACTATACTGCAGAGCAGATAGTTGAATGCCAAAGGATGGATTTCACTTCAGTTATTATGTTAATGACAAACTATTCAAATATAATGGGGACTGCCAATGAGTCGCTTTGAGAATCGTCTAGAAATACATTGGAGTTTTAGAAATAAGCCATTCCAACAAAATTCCTCGTTGGAATTTGCATGTGACCTTTCGTATTTCATATTAATTTTCATTGACAGCGCCTTTTCCAGTTCGGATTAATTGATACTATGCAATAAATCACGGAAAAGAAATCGAATGATCAATAACAAATTAATCATCACCAGGCGTGACGAAGTGTTTTGTTTGCATAACCAACACAGTGGTACTCAACTGGTCGGGTAATTTAGATTACCAAATTGTCCGAGACCAATCTAGAATTTAACTATTTCCGGTAATCTCGAATTATTATAAAAATTGATCTTAATGATCGAACACAATCTGAAATGTATTCAAATAAACTATAGTGAATGTTTTTTTTATTCCCATCGGCAGGAAAAAGCGAAAAAGTCCGAAGGTGGCACGACACTAAGAACTCCGTGGCATTTACAATTTTTTTTATGAAGTAAAGCGAAAAAAGTATTAACAGTAGTTTTCAATATCCTATCACTATACAGGGTGTTACAAAATTCAATACAAATATTTCAAGTGCGTATTCCTGGGGTCAAAATAAGACTTTTTTTCCCCATAAACATGTGTCTAAAAATTCACCTCCAAGCTACAGACATCGCGAGTTGTGTGAAAAAAAAATCGAAAATTTTGAATTGTGGCTACAATTATGCTTCAAATGTACGGAAAATTTACAGGCCGTTGTTTTTTTGAACGCTCTATTAATTTCTTGATTCAAAAATGAGGTAATTATAATTCAAGGAAGTGAATGAGGATAGCCAAAATCTTCTATTTCCGCAAAAAAAATATCAGCAATGAGATGACCATGAAAAAAACAAAAATTTTGGCCTCCTGAATTTTTTGGAATTAGCTAACCGTTTTCGAGAAAATTGCTGGTAAATGAAAGGTATTATTAAAGTACCTAACAAACTAAAATACTTAGTGGGCTATGTCTTTTACTTTGTTTCCCCTTTTGAGGCTTTTGACGTTTAAATTGTAAAACTGCACTTTGATTTACTTGTAAGTTTGACGTTTTTGAATGGTTTTCATCTTTTTGTGTTTTTCGGTTTAGTGTAAATTTTCTGTTTTGTGTCTTGTAGGTACTAAACATTGAAATGGAAAATTATTCAAATAAACATCTCGCTGACATCCATTTTGTTTATGGTCTGGATAATGGTAATTCAGTTGAAGCTCGAAGGTTGTACGCAATGAAATTCCCTAATCAACGTCTACCCAACGACCAAACTTTTGCAAACAGTCATTGTAATCTTCGCGAGTACGGTGAATTCCAGACTCCCAGAAACTATGCGGGCAGACCGCGTGAAGTCCCAGTGATACACGAGCAAATTTTAAACCGCATTGACGAAAATCCTGGATTAGGCACTAGGCAAATAGCCTGGGATTTATATGTTTGACATGTAACTATCTGGCAGGTTTTGCACGAAAATAGTTAATACCCATACCACGTACAACGTGTTCAAGGATTGCTTCCTCAGGATTTCCTGAGATTCTTGCAGTTCTCGAGGTGGGTACTTGAAAAGTACGAAAGAAATCCTACTGTTTTATCCCGCATTCTTTTTACTGACGAGGCTAAATGTAGCCGCGATGGAGTAGTAAATTTCCATAATATTCATGTCTGAGCAGTGGAAAAATCCGCACGAGATTATACAAAACCGTCATCAAGTGCAGTTTAGCCTGAATGTATGGGCCGGACTAGTGGAAGATGAAATAATTGGAAGATTTTTTTTTCCAGAGAATTTTAAATGGCGCCACATACTTACACTTCTTGCAAAACCCCGTGCCTTTGATCATTCGTTAGCGCCCATGGTTCATTATTCAAACTTACGGTTTCCGAACAGGTGGATTGGCAGATCAGGTCCTATACCTTGGCTGGACTTCTTTTTCTGGGGTTATTTGAAGAGCCTAGTTTATGATGCAGGACCATTGCCTTCGATGAAGTACTCCGTCAACGGATCATTGGAGGCTTTGACCACATAAGAAATACTCCTGGAGATATAGAACGCGTACGTCAGTCTATGCGGAGATGTAGGGCTGTATAAGAGGAGGGCATTTCGAGCACTTGAATTAACAAAATTATGGTTATAGTAGATTTAATTTTTTGTTTTTTAACGATAAATAAATCATTTTCAACAATTTAGTGTAAAAAATTCATATTTGTTTTATTTTTTTCTACAAACATTTGTTGTAATCAAACCATTTTCTGAGCTTGTTATAGTGAGTAAATCGATTATGACATACCGATATGTTAGTTTGATATAAAACGTCAGAATCATTTGTTAGCACAAACAAAATAACCCACTTAGTATTTTAGTTTGTTACTTTAATAATACTCCGATTTCATTTACCAGCGATTTTCTCGAAAACGGTTAGCTGAATTAAAAAATGCAAGACGCCAAAATTTTGAGTTTTTCAATGGCCAACTTGAAGGTCATGTATTTTTTTTTGCCGAAATAGGAAATTTTGGACATAAAAACTGTAGGCAACCCTCATTCACCCCTTGAATTATAGGCTCCTTATTTTTGAAGCAAAAAATGAATAGAGCGTCCCAAAAAACCGAGGGCCTGTAAATTTTCCGAACATTTGATGCATAATTGTAGTCACAATTTAAAATTTACGATTTCACTTGCGATGTGTAGCTTGAGGGGGTGAATTTTAAGTCACATGTTTATGGGAAAAAAGTCTTATTTTGACCTCAGAATACGCCTAGAATATTTTATTGATTTTGTAACACACTGTATATAAAACAATATTCACATACGCTACTCGATTGTTTCTCGAATACATGGCGACTGAGCGTTATTTTAATGGGTAATAAAATCCTGTGTTATATATGCTGTTTCAAGTTGAATCCGTCATTAACATGGATCTGTTATCTTCAAACAAAATTTTCGATATAACTTCTAATTAAGTTACATAAGGTAGATGAGTAACGGAAATATGCCTAAAGGTAAAATATTATTCAAGTGTGACTTCTAACGATAACAAATTGTTTGGTACATTTTAGTAGTTATCTCAATTCCATATTTTATGGACATAATTGCAATTGTTATCGACTGAATAACGACAAATTTAAGGTTATCTTTTGATGGTTGAAGCGTGTTCGTTTTGTGGATAATGTGCCGAACAAAATGGGATGACTTGTGTTTATTGATTGTGTGGTTTTATATTAGCACAATTTTTATGCCAGGGAGGGTGTACAAACGACAATGCAGAAAATTTTGTGAGATTATCATATTTCACAGGTAAGTTACTAGTGTTGTGGAGTTGTTGACGATGTTTCCTCAAGATGTTACTCACAAACACAATTTCTGTCCGGACTGGTTTGTAACTCATCTAGTCTACGTTAGGTGATCGGAAGTAAACATGTGATCTTAATTCCGATGTCAACGGTATCGTCAAGGAAAGGTCATCCATCAAGCTACTCGACTTCCTCGAGTTATCACAAGCAAATTAATATACTAGAGATCATTTACAAATAAAAACAATTTCCAATTTCCTACCACTTCCAACGAAATAATAATCAATAAGTAATGTTGTTTCTACAACAATTGGCTATTCAGGTAACGAATCTCGGGTCTTAAAGTGTTTCTGATTTATTTCAAATGTAAAATTAGTCAGAAAGAAAAAATAGAAAGCAAGAAAAATTATAAATTTATAAAATTTCCAAACGATCACTTAGAGGTGTTCCATGAACTTGATGGGAGAGATCTTTCAGAGCATATTCGTCTCAGTCCGAAAATCAAAATGTTCTGGAAATTCAATAAAGAAACATAGGAAAAAGCATTCATACTATACTGTCATTATGGAATAGAAAATCCTGATAAAAATGCAAATTTTTACTTTCAGATTTTTTCTTCTGAGTTAAGCTCCTTTCAAAATATCTGTCAGATGTAGTTCAATGTCCAGCGTGGCTCTTGCCGGGAAAGTAATTGTTTTCCGTTAGATATTCACGAAAAATATTTCTATTCAATATCCAATTGAAAATATTTGCATTTTCAGAATAAAATCTTTATAACTGAACATCAAGTATTGGCATATTCCGAAACTGATACAATTCAGTAATACAGTTACGTAATGCGCAGAACTAATGAATGAAAATGATAAATCTGAACAATACAAAATCATAACATAATAATAACAACGGATAATAAATAATATATCAGAACCTAAAATCATCGAAATGAAAATGATAAAAATTAGGGCTGGTTAGTATCGCTACACATGACTCCATCATTAGATCACTAGAGAAATGGAATTTAAATATCCCACTGATCAGATGGACATATGCAATGCTGGAAAGCGGAATCATTGTAGCTGCTCTCGGAGAGGAAATGGTCAGAATTACAGCAGAAAAAGGTTGTGTCTATCGCCTTTGCTGTGGCCTCTGACCGTGGATAATCTGATAGTAAAGCCACAGTTTATAGCTGAAGAAGCAGTTAGCTCACTTGGCCCAAATGCATGTTCAAAGGTAACATCCACTCCAAGGGAAAGAATTCAGGAT
Organism: Gonioctena quinquepunctata; assembly: GCA_018342105.1. Taxonomy (NCBI): domain Eukaryota; kingdom Metazoa; phylum Arthropoda; class Insecta; order Coleoptera; family Chrysomelidae; genus Gonioctena; species Gonioctena quinquepunctata. The sequence goes on from JAFIRS010001612.1 coordinate 123,335, forward strand.
GCGCAGAAGACTGTACGCGATTATCGCTCTTCGAAGTATACGAAAAATGTCAGTATTAGTAACACAGTAACACGCGGTATGCGCGAGGGATAAAAATCAGAGTTGCGCAGTGTACAAACGGGAACATAAAGATCAGAGTGCCGACGCCAAGTGAGCTAACTGCTTCTTTAGCTATAAACTGTGGTAAAGCTACATGAATCTGAAATTACGACTCAAGGTAACGCCGATGACCTGGTCATTACCATTAGGGGCAAACATGACGGGATAATATCCAATCGCATGCAGACAACCCTACACATAGACAAAAGCTGGTGGCCAAAGGAGGGACTAAATGTCAATCCTAGCGCAGAACAGTGCTGGTTCCATTCACAAGGAGGTGAAAGTACGACTCTTAATGGAACACAGCTAACTTTTTCCAAAGAAGTCAAAAAGTTGCGTTATAATCGACAAAAGACTAACATGGAACAGTCATATCAATCTCATTATTTCCAAGGTTATACAGCGGCAACCTGAACGTGCCGCAGAGATTTTGGCAACACATGGGGTTTGAAGACGAAATTCATATACTGGTTATATCAAACGATTATCCAACCCATGGTCACCTATGCAGCATTGATATGGTGGCCAAAAATCCAACAGTACTTGACAGAAATCAAGCTGCAGAAAGTGCAATAGTTAGCATGTCTGGAATCACAGGGGTAATATTCACGTGTCTCACTGCATCACTAGAGGTAATGCTGAACCTTCCCCCACTGCACCTGTGTATAAGGAAGGAAGCGGCAGTGAGTGCTTCGAGACTGCACCAGTCATCAAACTGGCTGGAAATCTGATTGGACATCTGAAGATTCTGAAAAATATTCCCCTAGAATCCAGGTACATGCCATCAGATATCATACCAGCTAAGCCGATTTGGAAGTGAACTATGAAATGGTCATAAACAACCACCATATATTCACAACGAACGGGCCTCAACTAGAAAGGAATGCATCAGTATGGTACACTGGTGGTTCCAAGATGGAAGAAAGGGCTGGAGTGGGAGTAACGGGTACTAGTTTTAGGCTCTCAAAACCTAAGCCAACAATTTTTCAAGCAGAATTCCATGCTATAGAAATTTGCGCCCAAGAGTGCCTTCCAAGAGGCTCTAGGGCAGCAAAGATCTATATTCTATCAGATAGCCAAGCAGCATTGAAAGCTCTTAAATCACACACTTCTGAGTCTAGACTGACTTGGGACTGCAAACTCTCTCTAAGACAACTGGCTACAAATAATCATACTGATGTGGGTGCTAGGTCACAAAGGAATCAAAGGCAACGAGGAAGCAGACAGCCTTGCGAGGAAGGTGCAATCACTCAACTTCATGGACCAGAACCCTTTTGTGGTCTCTCCAAAGCCCACATTGAAGAAGAGTTTTGGCGCTGGGAAGCTGACCAAATCAAAAACCACTGTCCAGGGCAAAGACAAGCGAAGGCTCCTGAGCCGATCGCTAAAGAAAGCTAAAGAGCTTCTCAAGTTGAACAGGAAAGACTTGAAACTGTTAACGGGACTGTTCACCGGACATTATCCCCTGAAGTATCACCTCGAAAAAATGGATAGATTAGACTGTGAACTGTTCCCTTACTGCGAGATCTTTACCGAAACTGCAGAACACCTGCTTTGTGACTGCCAAGTGCTATTATGCAAAAGGCTTGAGTTCTTTCAAAGGATTTCACTAACGAACATCGGGAACTTAGCTCCCAGGGAACTGATACGCTTCGCAAGGAGTTCGAAATCCCAGGTCTTGAAAAGATGAAGAGTAATGTACAAAAAAACCTATAGGTCGAGGAACAGAGAGGCTGAGAAGCCATAACGACCCCCTACAATCGCTAGACTATCGTTTTTTTAGCATGAAAACGTTTTTTGTGGACCACCAGGAATATTTTAAGAGGGAAGGAATGGTTTCAGCCCTCCTAGCCTCTACTGGTCGATGCAATAGGTGATCCTAAAAAAGCGCCCAACGCTTATAGTCAACTGCACTCGTTCTGTTGATGAGTTTTGCGCTCGTTTTATTTGGTATGAACCCTGCCTGGACACTCGAGCCCTTTCCCGCTGCCTCTGGTGCTGAATACTTCTGTAATTACGCGGCATTACCTGAAACAAGCCATTTTAGAACGTTTTGTGAACTGTCACCCGGCACAACTTTTCCTTCGACAATTTATTTTTTTCCTGCTTACCTAACCGTTAAGAGCATATCAATGTGAGTGAATTTAAAGGTTATTTTTGAAACCGTACAACGACCCACTAGCTTGTACTTGTCTCAGGATATTTGCGGCTAAGAAACAGTGAAGATGGGGAGGATCGTTAAGCGATCAGTGAAATTATTTAAGTTGGAAATGGGCGCCAGGTAAATCTATTCCCCTCCAAATATCCAATAATAGTCTCTCAAACCTCAATTTACCAAATAAAATACGAAGTACGACTCTGAGGAATTTATTGATTTTCTCTAAAAATAACAAAAAATCAATTACTCTGTCATCTGTATCTGTAAGTACACATCAATAAAAATAATAGCAATTTGAATTAAACAAATATTCAAATAGTTAAATCAAGTTAAAGGGCAATAAAAAATATAGAGTATCAAAGTATCAAATGATCAAATAATAAATATCAAATAATCAAATAATCAATATCAAATATCAAATTATCAAATAATCAATATCAAATATAAAATCAAAATATCAGAATATCGAAATATCAGAATATCAAAATATTGAACTACATCAGATGTAGTTCAATGTCCAGCGTGGCTTTAGCCGGGGAAGTAGTTGTTTTCTGTTAGACATTCACAAAAAATAACTTCATTTTAATCGTGGATTTTTCAATTCACAGAAAAATCTTTCTATCAATATCCAATTGAGAATGTTTCCCTTTTCAACATGAATACCCCACAAGAGGTTATCTTGACGATGGAAGATAGTGACTAAGGTTTATCTTTCAGTCGCAGATGATTCCACATCTGATTTTATGAACAGTCTGTTTATATTTTCAACAAACCAATCAAAATATCAAAATATCAAAATATCAAAATATCGAAATATCAAAATATTAAAATATCAGAATATCAGAATATCAAAATATCAAATTATTCATGTATCAAAAATATCAATTATCAAGTATCGAGCTATCAAGTATCAAAACATTAATTGTCAAAATACCAAATTATTGATCTATCAAAAATACCAAATTATCAGGTCTCGACCTATCAAATATCAAAAACATCAATTCATAAAAGTGTCCAAAGTAGACACTATACACAATCCAATATGCGCCAACCAAGCTCATCATATTCATACCTATATTGGCAAAGTATCAAATGGCGATAACACATATATTCTCAGATCGATTGCAGAAGTTGAAAGGCTATTCAACAATTATTATTTTCCCAAATTTACTAGAAGCGTTCGCGTGAGCTCAGGCGTCGCGAATTCATCGATAAAATATACTCGAATAATCCTAATAGGATTTAGGTCATCTCAAATACCGCTTATCAGTGGCCCCAGCAATAATAAACAATAATTATAGGCCTACTATCATATAAACAATACCGCAGATAATCCCCTCAGCATAACAACAAGCGAGTGAATGCAACACAAGTAGAGTATATACTACAATAGTACCATAAATGTAGCCCTTCTAGTATATAAAAAATTTCGCATGGGTGATAATATCTCAGTAAAACATCACACCAAGTTAGTATAAACCACAAATCATTAATAACAAGCAAGTATAAACAACATTTCGAAACAGCAATTCCAAGATGTGTTTCATCCTCACCACCGTCCTGTAGACAAAGGGATGGCATCCTACCAGTATTCGGAATTGGTCACCTTGTAGACTATGAACTGGACCACCTTGTACTCCCAAGTACTCAAAAGGACCGTTGACCTTCCTCACGGAATATGCGGAAAACCAAAACCAAAATTCCAAAAAGTCCAACAAGTCCAAAGGTCCACGGAACAAGGTTAAAGCCAAACAAAAAAACGGAAACAAAAAACCCTATGGAAGGTAACACCAAATTAGAATTTTCCTTGTCATATGAAGATACCAAGGAGCAGTATACACTGCTTCTCAAAAGGCCCCTACCCCCCTCTTATTTTTGGAACGATTATACATCAACAAGTGAAATTTGGAAACTGAATATTAAATGTTGTAAACTTCCTTACTAGTGATGATAGATGACGAAATCGTCAAAGATGACGTCACAAGGCCATTGTGACCAATAATTTCAAATGGAACCCTACGGCAAGCGACACCTCTTTTAGAAGGTATCGAAAAAACCTATTCAATGATACTAATTTTGTTTGTGTTTATGGCAGTTTTAATGGCTCATAAGTAAACATTAAAATTTAAATTCCAATCAGTATGATATTAATTACAGATTTAAGAATCAGTAACTACTTGAAGAATTTGCTCGAAGTGACCTCCATTTACTTCCTGACAGTGAAATATTCTATTTTTAAACTCTTCTCGTACTTTTGCAAATGTGTCTGCGGAAACAGCCTCACATTCTGCAACAATACGTTGTTTTAAAACGTCAATATTGTCAGGTTCAGTGGCGTAAATCTTCGATTTGAGGTACCCCCACAGAAAAAAATCCAAAGGTGTGAGGTCCGGTGATCGAGCTGGCCATTCCGTTGAACCTCGTCGTCCAATCCATCTACCACGATACTCCTCATCCAAATACCGTATTACTGCACCGTAATAGTGTGGAGGAGCACCATCCTGTTGGAATGTTATTTCCAAATTGCCGAATTCATCTGGATTATCCTCCAAAATTTCAAGGATTAACGGTTCTATTGCGTTTTGCAACAGCTCCGGATAAACCTCCCCAGTTGAATTAGTATTTAAAGAAAGAGGCACAACTATGTGGTTTCCCAGGATACCTGCCCAAACATTCACCTTCTGGGGAAATTGGGTATGTGTTTCACGAAACAGGTGAGGATTTGCGTCACTCCAATACCTCACATTCTGTGTATTCACATTTCCATTTTGATAGAAAGTACTTTCGTCACTAATACAAATTGTTTTGACATAGTCTGGCTGTTGGTTGATTTTAGTTTCCATATTTTCACAAAATTCTAGTCTTCGGTCTGGGTCGTCGTCTGAGAGTTGATGCACCATTTTTGATTTGTATGGATGAGATTTGTTTTTTTCCAACACCCTGTGTATTGTACTTCAACTGACTTCACAGGTAGATGCAACGTGAGTTGTTGAAGAAGTAGGATTAACTATTACTTCTGCCAGTATATCAATTTTTCTCTCATCAGAAATTTGTGGTCTGCCAGATCGTTTCGCATCATCAATACTACCCGCTGTTTCAAACTTACGAAGAAGCTCCCTCAAATAAGTCCTCAAAACGGGGCGATCGGCAAACCTCTCATTAAAAATGCGTTCTGCTGCATGAATATTTTGTCCAGTTTCACCAAGAATTAGGATCGCTGATACTTTATCACCTAAAGCACGTACCATTTTGCTTCTTGAAGCATTCAAACGTTCGGCTCACAACAGTTTAACAAATTATTAAGATGTACAAAAATATTAAAAGTACCAAAAGCTGCCAAAACAGTTGAACGTTCGATCAACAATACACAAATTATCAAATGTACAAAAACTTGGACAATTACAAAAGCGTCGAATTAGGGAGACCAATAAAAACGTCAGCTTATTTGACAACTATCCAGAGGCGGAGCTTGAATTTGGAATTTCAGTATTAACTGATTTGATTCATCACAGCTTTGCATTTTTTAAAAGCGAGTTGCCAAAACTGCCATAAACACAAACAAAATTAGTATCATTGAATAGGTTTTTTCGATACCTTTTAAAAGAGGTGTCGCTTGCCGTAGGGTTCCATTTAAAATTATTGGTCACAATGGCCTTGTGACGTCATCTTTGACGATTTCGTCATCTATCATCACTAGTTGGGAAGTTTACAACCTTTAATATTCAGTTTCCAAATTTCACTTGTTTATGTAGAATCGTTCCAAAAATAAGAGGGGTGGGGAGGGGACTTTTGATTTGCATATATCTCTCCAATTGATAGTGTGAACTGTTTTGATTTTTATTCTATAGATTAATTTATACTATATCTAATGTATTTTTTGTACTGTTGATTTTTGCCATCCTGTAATTGGCTCCGGCTGTTGGATGCTGTATGAGTAAAAAATTAATATTATTCAACCCCCTTGGCTTACGGCAACGCGAAATAATGAGCCTTGTATCCCCCATAAAAATTCACAACAGTATATGAACCACCCTGTATCAGAATAACCTAAAAATAATGAAATATTCAACTCCTGAACATGAGGAGCATTTCAGAATCATTATAATTCACTCAAGTGATGGTATCACTAGATGAAAATCCAAATTAAATCATAAACCAATGATCGTATCATTGTTTAAAATAATAATGATTATCCCAATCAATCATTTTATAATGAACTTCGACTTCCAAAGTGGAATCATACACCCCTGAATCATTTTCTGAAATCTACCCACTTTACTAGGTGAGTTTTTCAGCGTCAACGCTGTCAACTCTGCCGTAAGTAAAATTCCCATTGACATTGGAACATCTCGAAATCAACCAATTTTCAGAAACAATGAAAAATTGTACAATCACACATAATTCGATGAAAAATTAAAATACCCTGGCCGTTAGGGGTTTTTCACTCAGACAGCGCAATAAAACTGCATCCCATGGTTGGAAGGTTTTCGCTGAATACACACGGCCTCAACGCATCTGTTAATAAGGAGAATCATGTTTCACTCATGGCTTTCAATAAAAGCCGATTTTTGACTCCATGCTAGACATCGGCGAGAGCACATACCTGTTAGGTTTGATGTAACAGAATGTGGTGTGGTGTGGCGTTTCAAATCTTCCAAAGAGTGCCAATCCAGGCCCAACCAATGTATGCTGAATTCGCTGAATTTGGTCCAAAAGATATCCCATCAAAGGGTGATCCAAAGATCACAGATTTCCAAAACCAAAACTACACGCACAACCTCCATTCTTCACTCTCCAGCAACAAGTGTTGGGAGAAATTAAGTTTTCGAACGAGTGTCATAGTGGACCAATCAACTGCGACCACCACAAAAATGCCCGAAGTCAAGCTTCCGTTTTTAACCGACCAAACCAAAAAGGAGGAGGTTTTCTAGTCGACGCGTATATTTTTTTTATGTATGACCTCGCAATACTTTTTACGGAGACGTCCGATTCCGATAATTCTTTTTTCAGTGGATAGGGTGTACTTCGAAGTTGGTCCCATTTGAATGTAAAAGATTAAATCCACCCCTAAGGGTAGCAAAATGAAGGATATTGAGCACCCACCCTCTGAATTCTCGTCCGTTAACCGATTCTATCGGGCATAACTTTGTACTGGGTTTTTCGATTTGGATGATTCTTTTTATTGGATAGGGTATACCTCATAGTTGATCGTTTTTGGATTTCGAATGGAATTATCCACCCTTACGGGTAGAAAAATGGGGGATAATTGATTTTTCACTTGTGAACATTGGCACACATATGTAGTTGACAATGACAGATCGCTATTGTCATTATTTTTGTTCTCCTACATCCGTCACAATCATAATATTTTATGAGAGGATGGAATGATATACAAAGTAATGAAATAAACTAACCAGAACAACAAAAATAATTTATACTACAACAAATAGAAAAAGTAGTTAATCATATTATTTAACTGGTAATAGTTGAAGTGAGGTGGGTAAGTAAGTATTTCAGAAGTAATCGAAAAGGTAGTAATTAGTAGATTTCAGTCACAAAAAATTTCAAACAAAAAATTAAACCGACGAAATACCGAACTGAAAAGTAAAAAATAAAATAAACCTTCTTAGTCTCAATAACTAAGCTCCTAAACTAATGTAACTAATTTTGAGTCGGCGCCAAACGAACAATCACCGGAGATTCATTGAATTACTTTAAAAAAATTATCAGAATGTCACCGCGCAACTCGATGCCATAATTTTTTGCCTTGCCTAATTAATTTGCTTGTTTGTTTGGCGCCGACTCAAAATTGGTTACTTACATTAGTTTAGGAGCTTAGTTATTGAGACTAAGAAGGTTTATTTTATTTTTTACTTTTCAGTTCGATATTTCGTCGGTTTAATTTTTTGTTAAAAAGTTTTAATCTTCTATCCGCCCATCTTGGGCCCCATCAAACTCACCGACACACTCGTCTACAGATGTCGCTCCCCCAGAGTCTCCTCAAGAACTAGAGCCTCCTTTCGAGTTTTCGCCGTATTTCATCTCGTCAAACACCCAATATGACTCTCAGCATGATGAATCCATGGAAACGGATAATCCCGATAACTAAGAGACAAATTTTCTCCAAACTATCGAAGAACGACCTCGTTAAGAATCCAGCGATTCCAATCGGATGCTTGGCAACACTGCATCCTAGCCCATTGAAACTAGACACGCGCAGAAACGAAATCCACAGCAGAGTTTGCGAATGCAGAGAACCAGTGGCGTATCACCAAATCGTTTCCTCAACATACCATGATACTAAAAATATGCGATATGCCAACTGAAATAAAAGTATTGTACAATAAAACTAGTGAAGTTCATTTATCGCAGAGGAGATGTTCTAAGGTCCAAAAATGAATATAACATTTTTCAACCCCTCCTCCTCCTCGCTCAATAACGTAGGCGCACCATGGCGTAAGTGCACCAACAGGCAACGTCCCCTCATCTATTTTCAGAATATATACTACACTTGACAATACAACCCTTGAGTCACGAGATATATTTTTTTTTGGCGACATCAAAAGCGTTCCATTGCTAACTCTGGCGGGACCTCAGTATGGAAGCCGATTAAAAAACGTTTTCACATTAATAACAAACTTTCATTAGAAATAACTTGGTGGTAACGAACATGGTGAGACCGAACATAATTAACATTCAGACAAAACCATCCGAGTGTTCTCACTGATTATGAACTCTCTCTAGGTACCTAATTTCATGAATAACTTTACGAATGGACCTCAAGAGGTGGGTTTTTTAAATTAAAAGTGTCATTGGTTTTTCTACTATTTTTGGTACCAGTTTTTATAATCCTATAATACACTGTTCCACGGGAAACTTGAAAAAATAATTTATTTTTAATTTATTTACTGGGGTTTGGCAATCCGTCGATTAATGTTTTTTTATTAGAAACATCTAGGTTTATTGTTTGGTCCCGGGATAGTAGACAAAGAGCCAGCAAAAAAAACACGTATGATTAGCTCAAAGCTAAAACTTGAGAAGTAAGCCATTGTTATAAATAACAGGACAGCGCAAGTATGACGGCCCGTAAGTGTGGGCAATTTTTTGAATGTGTAAAAAAAAGTGATGCTTTTGGGGAATGAGATCAAAGCTAATTCTTGTTCTATATTATACATGAACAGCCAAAGTATGAAGGAGTTTATGCCGTACCGATGCCACGTCTCAAACTATTCGCTGTACTTAGCGACACCGAAACAGTATGGCATGGTCATTGGGTGAAAAAATTAGCTTTGAGCTTGTATTTCAAGAGTGTATCAAAAAAATTACACTTTTAATTGAGTATGGCGGACAGTTTGAGAAGCTGCATCGTTATGGCAAACAACTCTTTCATACTTTGGCTGTCTTATGTATAATACAAAACAAGAAATACGGGCCGCCATACTTGTGCTGTCCTGTTATTCATAACAATGGCCTACTTCTCAAAAGTTTTAGCTTTGAGCTAATCATACGTGTTTTTTTTGCTGGCTCTTGGTCTGTAGGTTCAATTCCGAAGTGAATTGGTGATTGTTCCCTCCCTTCATTATCGCCTTCTTCGCTGTCATTCTGACAGGGAAGCTGAAAATAAACATTGATCTTGTTTGTTTTACTAAAACGTCTCTCTTGGAAAAACAAATTATTATGCTATTGACAAACGGGTCATTAATGTACCCATTGATATGTGATGCGTCACGTTAAATTTTCGCCAAAACCAGTAAATATGGTTGAAGTAATTGAGGTAAATGCAAATAATAAATATTTCTAGAATTCTGGAGATTAACAAATTTCAAATAAAATTCACAGTTTGAAGTTGACACTACATCTTAAAGTCAAAATATTATTGTTGGTTTCAACTATACTTCAATTTATTGATATTGTTAACGTTATTTATAGGCCTTAAGCATGGGGGAGGAGTTTAGCGTGCAGCGCCGCAGTGGCGGAATCGGACAAACTGGTCCAGATAGGATAGTTTTCCCAATATCAATTGCAGAAGCATAAAAAAGTCTTGCGGCGAAATCCTGTGAGCAGCAGTGGCGGAGATAACTAATTTTATTAAGATATTTTAAGATTTTAAAAATACTTCATAAATAATGAAAAATCAAAAAAAATTAAGACAAGCTTTTATTTATACAAATACATTAAGAAAGAAAAATAATTTCTTTCATTGTTTGATATAGGTTAGTATCATATCCTAAAACGTATTTCGATCGGCACACACCAAGACCATAGACGCTACTGGTTTTTAATCTTTCAGAGCTATTAAAACACAAATATAACGCGTGATTTATGACCTCCCATCGTATAGACACACCTGCCAGCATTGATGTTCGACTTGATTGGCCCAGACGAATCGGTTGTACAACAGACAGCCGTCACTTAAGTCCACGTTGACTATCGGCTCTTTTGATCTACCGTTTGCCGACGGCGAATGTTTACGAGTAGTAGAGTATTTTTTGTTCCGTTTCTTCGCATATACGCTCGTGTTAGCGAAGTGGGTTTTCATTTGCTCCCTGCAATTGATATTGGATAGACTATATCACTCATCCCCATTTACCGCTGAGATGAAAAGGGTGTCTACAAAGTGCGATAATTTGAATTTTTTGGTCGCAAACGTCAAAGCTTCGTATTAAAGAAAGGCCCAGTGTTGAAAGTGCGCGTATAGAAAATGTGAATGGCGTGAAAGACGTAACACTGTTGTGTTGTAGGGTGCACAATTACGCGTTTAAATGCACCCCGAATGAGGAATGTATATTGGCAGTATGAAGAGTAAAGTGAGTGGAAAGTCTGTTATTATTGTACACTAATTAACAAGTAGTACTTTTTTGTTGAAAATTATTGACAAATTACAATAAATTCAGTATTGAATATTGATTTTGAACGGTATATACTTGGAAATTTCATAGTCAATTCATAATTTCTTTGTACATATTTGGGTTGAAAAACTCGATGACATTAATGTATTCTAATGTATTTTCTCATTTATATAAACAATTCAATTTTTGTACACTTATAATTACACTAATATAAAAAACATGGATGAAACATAATAATACTTCATATACATTGTTTTTTTTTTCAGTCAAATTCTGACAGTAAACAAACAATATGCAGAATATATGAAATTATATGTATGAATAAGAGAAAACAATACTTTCAATATAGTTATTCAAATTTCGTGTGATTTACTGCAACATTAGACAAGCAAATTTGTATTAAATTTTATCATTTGTTTGTGAAAGTATTTATTCACCTCTAATTCGAAAGAGAACTGAATTGTTGTCGCTGCTACTTGGTTATCCCTTTCCATATATGCTGGAAAACATGACCCGCTCGCACCAGTGCTGCTGCTCCATTTACAGACTGATTCTTGAAAACAATTTGCCTTGTAATAGGTAAAAACCCAGTTGCAAGTACTTACTCCGTCATGAATATAGAACATTTTTCAACATGTCAATGAATTACATGTTAACTAAGATGCCTAAAAACCCTGGTGCATTCACTGATCCGATTTTGTTTAGAATTTTTGGGAGACAACAAATGAAAGACGTTAAATTCTGCTTAGAACTTCATTAGTAGATGGCGCGGTTAAGGAATGTTTGCTGTTTGTGTCACGCAAAATGTCAAACCTATGAAATTTTCTTTTTCTGTCAATATTACTTCATGCAAAAAATTGTGAATTGATCGTTTACAAATATTATAGTTCTACGAACAAGACCCGCTCAGAACAGTTGGCGCGAAAATGAGATGAAATCCTCGAAACATACTACAAAGTTTACTTACATCTGTCTGTCAAAAATAAGATTTTTCTTAAAGTCTAGCTGGCGATTTTTTCAGAGTGATTTCTTCTCAACTGGCCTTTTTGGGATCATGGAAACTTCCACGAAGTAATGAGAAAAAGTAGGAGAGTGGACTGATGTCTCCAGATGATGAATTAACTTGAAAATTGTGGGGATTGGAAAATGTCCCCGATGACATTGTTCCATTAAACTTTCTGATACAAACTATTACCAAGCCGTTCACTGCCCATCTCTGCCGGACTATTACCTCTCTAACAACCTTCTGATATGAACAAGATCAGAGAGTTCATTGTAGATATCATAAAATCTGTTGATGGAGTTGAGAAGTCGATGAATCCTGGTGAGCGACAGTCTAGGCTGATTCCAGCTATCTTAGAATGACTTCTCCGGAGAACGTGAGCCCTACTAACAAAGGTGAGAGGAGAAAAAAATAATCTGAATGCTTCTCTTTCATTTTTCAGTAATACCCCACATGAGATACTCGGAGAAGGAGGGCGATCTAAACCAAGCAGTTGTTCGGAAGAACAAGGCCTACTCCCAAGATCGATAAGGCTAATGACTATGATTAGGATAATAAACACTTTTTAATAAACACATGAATTTCACAAGTAAGGAGTGGAACTTTTTATTCTATGAATATATCTTGATTTTGGCTAGTGAATTCCGAACCGTCACAGAGGGTCCCATGGCTCTTTGGAAGAAATATCCAATACGTTAGTCAGAAGATTGTCATCTCATAGGAAAATGTTTATACAAAATATATATAACATAAAAAATTAATATAAATTAATAATGAAATTATTTGACTTGCTAGTTACTAGATACATTACAATCACAAGTTGAAAAAAATTATTATAATGGGCAAAGGTAGTTCAGAAAAGATTCAAATTAATTTATACATTTTACTAGTAGTAGAGTAATATTAGATTTCAACTTCGGAAAGTTAGGGGACTGTGGGAACTTTTTACTGAACATTAATGATGATATAAGGAACAACATATAAACAGTTACCAACCGTAAAGTGTGTGCCTAATTTATTATTCAACAAATAAGTTGCAAAATTATCATTCATGAAATCTACTTTTACGACTGGCCACGCCATCGTTTTTTCAAAGTCATATTCTGGTTCAGCGACCTCAAAAACCCCTATAGCATCAATTTGGGTAAAATTTGCCTAACAAAATTGTTTTTCATTGTTTAAACAATTAATAAATAAGCAGCGCACGAATATAAGTTTATAACTTTTTTCTGCAAGCAATTTCTAAGTAATATCAGAAGGTTTTAGGAAAATCCATGGAGTCCTCCAGTATTCCAAAATAATGCATGCTTTTAAGCTATTTTTACTCCGCTATATGAAGGTTATTTGAGTTCTCCGATAAGATAGTCGTGTTGTCTGCCAAAATAGTGAACAATTCTTAATTTGTCCAAAAGCTGAGAGGTTCTTCCACTCAGATAGGATTCGAACCAATTGAAGCTTCGTCCTCTGAAGCTGTAGAGATGAAGCTTACGTAACAGTCAAAAGCTTTAGATATGTCACAAAAAATCCTTCAGACTAGAATATAGATTTTTCAGAAAGCGAAAGAGATTGCATCTCCCGTACTTTTATTGGTTTGAAAGCAAAATTAAGTAACTGTATGTAAATTTACAGCACTTCATACAATCATTATCCGCTCCATCATAAGATTTTTATTATGAGCAAACAGGGACAGAAATACATAAGTACCAACTCGGTGGAGCCGTATCAATAGAAAATTAACCATACAAAATAAATAAGTACGGTTCATAATTAGAATTATTTCGGAACACCTCTCGAAAATTCTATATAACACTGACAAAGTACATGGAATAGTTTGTTCTAAAATATGTTACATCGATCGATCAACCTCAAAATATTTCACAACGAATTGACATAACCTTAAAGGCGACAAAATCACAGAACGGATCAGAGGCACAAAAACACCCTGTGTGGTCTGTAATTGCATTTTACTGAATTATGACAAGAAACGTCGTCGGCACCATCTGAAACTCTAGATAACTCCCTTTATCAAGTGGGCTGGTGTCCCCCAGTTTGTCCCAATATTTTACAGGTATAAGTGAATACACCATGGTTTTTAGACATCTTAATGTAAACACTACGATGACAGGCGAATCGAGTGTTCGCAGTACACGTGTTCAGCACTTCAATCAAGCCTTATGCGGTTTGCAAACGACTCGTCTAAATCTGCTTCTTATTCATTACCAGCGCAATTTCCGAAACCGGTGCTCAATTCAATTCAAAGGTTATAGAGGCCGAATCACAATGCAACCGTAGGTTTCACGTTCGCAACAAACAAATTCAAACTGTTGTACTTTGAAAACACTCTATTTATCAAAGAGTCAAATACATATAAATTGCACTATTTACAAATTTCTTCAACCACTACTAAAATCAAAATTCTAATTTGAACCATAAATGAAGGGTACACTGCAATAATGATGAATATCCTTTTTCTTTGTTTTGAGATAATTGGGTTTTCATTTTATAAATGGTGATGGACATTTTTCATTATTGCCGTAAACACGCTGTGCGTTCTAGCCGTGTATCTAATTGTTAAAAACGTATGTATCGCGGGACTGTGAGCGATACTGCTGAGTTTGTAAACGAGATTACTAACTGCATACATCAGTGTCCGAATGACGTACTTACTTAGAATGAAAATACTTCTGGACATTTATCATTATTGCTGTGGACCCTTCAAATATAACTTAAAAGTAAATCATGGTCAGTACAAACCTGGTCTACAAATTTTAGTCGTTAGTGAGAATCATCGGAAGATTTTGTCTCAAATAATTCATCCCTCACAATATTTGGAAGGGATCCTTGAAGGCCTACCTCACCTTCTCGTGGTTTGGGGTGAACGGGCTGCGGCTGCGGAACAGGGAACATTATTTGACTTATCAGCCTTAGCCCTGGGTGCAGGGGCCCCCACAGGGCTGAACCAACCCTTCTCCCTTCACTCTTGGGTATAAATGACCACTGAGCCGAAATACCGAAAGGGAATGAGGACAACTCTTGGCCTTCTCGTTTTCTTTCAGGGCACTGAAGAGGATGCAATTCCAAGCGTACTAGAGATAGAGAACCTGAAGAGAACTCTTCAGGGTACTGTACAAATGATAAGGATCATCTAGATAAACCACCAGCACTGTAAAGTAGTCACGGCAGTATTGAAATTACTATGAGGGACATCGAAGGGACCCTTAGTCAGGAACGATGGATACCACATGGTGAATCAAGAGGTCTGGGAGGAACAATCAATCAAAATATACTTTATTGTCCAAAGAATCATAATCTCATTGACAAAGCATGTGTTAGATCATAACTACCATCATTATAATTATTACAGATGAGACAGTGTGGAATCAGCTTTAAAATAACAAAAAGTTCAATAAATAAACAGTACACACACACCTAATATAATAATGTAAAAGATTAAAATGTTAAAATGGTTAAATCACTAACTGTTAATCTGTGAAAAACACAAATGGTCAAAAATACAAAACAAAAACAATTAGACAGGTTGAAATTAAATAAAAATTTAGATATCTTATATCTATCAAATGTAAGATATCAATTTAAAACGCCTAATAAAACCAATAAGACACGTTGAAATTAAATATAAAGTAGAAAAGTTATAACTATATAAAAAGTTGAGTTCCCTCTATCTATAAAATAGTACGATCGTTAAAAAATTCCTCTAAACTATAATAGGGTCTATCAGAAAGCAATGCCTTGACTTCTTTTCTAAAAATAACACCAGATACCACTCCTTTTATATTTTCTGGCCAAGTGGTTGAATATCTTGCATCCATTATATATTAATGAATCTTTCACAAGAGAAGATGAAGGAATTGGCAGTTTTAAATGCTGATTTTGTCGGGTAGAATAAGTGTTTACTCTATTAAAATTAGATTTGTGTTTGTGTATGAGGCATACTGTTTCCATTATATATATGGATATGACAGTCAGTATTTTGTGATTTTTAAAGTGGAGTCTGCATGAGTCTTGAAGTCTTAGTTTGCATAGGCTTCTCAGAGCACGTTTTTGTTGAGAAAAGACACTTTGTAGAGAGGAATTATTACATGCTCCCCAAAGTTGCGAGTCTATTGAAGCATAATAAACTGCTTTTGCAGCTGAATACCCCAACTCATTTGATGCCATTTTGACGGCATAGCAACCAGAGGATAACTTTTTATTGAGGTTGTTTATATGAGCATTGAATTTTAGTCCACAATCAATGAATAGCCCCAAAAATTTGGAATTTGTTTTTTTTTCAATCATTACAGTATCTAGGGATATGTCTCCTATTGTGCATCTGAATGAAACTATATTGGTTTTGGATGTGTTAAATGTGAGTAGATTTGAGTCACACCACTTTTTCACCATTTGTATGTCATTGCTGATGATCTGATGTACATCAGTTTCATCGTTGCTGTGCCATAAAATAGTAGTATCATCTGCGAAGAGAGTGAATTTTCCTGCTATGTCAAGGGCTGTTAAATCGTTTATATATACCAAAAACAGAATGGGGCCAAGGATCGAGCCTTGAGGCACCCCACAATTTATATTTGCTATACTGGAGGTTGCTTTTGTTTTTACTATCTGCGTTCGATCTAATAAATATGATTCAAACCATCTATGAGCACTATATCTGATTCCAGAGCAGTGCAGTTTTTGCAACAGTATTTCGTGATTCACACAGTCAAATACCTCAGACAAATCACAAAATACTGCCGCAGCCACATCACCACTATTGATTTCGTTTTACAGTTCATATAGAAGATGAAAAATTGCATCATTAGTGCTTTTATTATTTTGGAATCCAAACTGTTGGATACTCAAAATATTGTGGCTGCATAAGAAGTTGTTCAATTAATTTAGAGGTATCACCAAAGATGTTTTCAGGAAAGACGGGAAAATG
Organism: Gonioctena quinquepunctata; assembly: GCA_018342105.1. Taxonomy (NCBI): domain Eukaryota; kingdom Metazoa; phylum Arthropoda; class Insecta; order Coleoptera; family Chrysomelidae; genus Gonioctena; species Gonioctena quinquepunctata. The sequence goes on from JAFIRS010001612.1 coordinate 140,383, forward strand.
CATTTTTGACAGTGTTGGAATGGAAAATGGGTCTAAAATTTGAAGGAGAGTTCTTATCACCACCTTATGCAGAGGTATCACCAAAGATGTTTTCAGGAAAGACGGGAAAATGCCCTGGCGAAAAGACTCATTTATCAGAGCTGCTAAGCAACTGCGTACGTTTAGAGGAAGGTTTTCGAAAATTCATTATGGATATTTCGTCTATTCCAAGTCCAAGTGGAGAGCTATTGTGAAGTAGATCAACTGATACAATGAGCCAAAAGGCACAAGTGCATCGGAGTGTTTATTGGGTAACCCTGAGGTGCACGACTTCGAGACTCAGGCACTCCCACACTACCGAAAGGTGTCATAAAGGATTTTTTCCACCTCACAAAAAATACTTTGGAAGGAGGACTCCAAGACACCATTCTGATTTTGTTCGAATTCACTGGGTTTTTTTATCCTGATTTTGTTCGGTTCTGATGATGTTTGTTTTTCATAATGTTTGTTTTTATGATGTTCTGAAGGAATTGTATTTCTCATTTTTAAGATTTTAGTTATTTTACCTCTGGCGACATCCCTTCGTATTATTCCCATTTCATTATTATATCACAAAAATCTAGAATAATAAAAAATCAGGTCATTTCCAACCAAAATCATCATATTTATGGAAACGATGACACCGGATATTAAAAGTAATACGTCGACGGTCGCGACCCCTATTCATACCTTTCCCAAAGTGTACGTATGTAATGTAAAAACCGGCAGTATTCTCCCATGATCCCAATTTATCCCGATAGTTGTGTGAAAACGGCGGTACGTGTCGAAGAAACGTGAAAGCGACGGAGTTTGATGGGCTCGAACTCGATAAATGTTAATACCTCAATATGCAGTATATTTGCCAAGGGTGCAGGATGAAGGCAATTCACCACCCCTGACTTCATTAGGAGGGCGGCGGTATCCTCTACATCTATCGATGTTCTCGTCCCTTGACATGCCATGAAATGTCCACTTTAGTTTAGATTATGCGGCCCATTTTAGGGATGTCATCTAACTGACGGGGAAATGGACAAATAAAACTTTGGAAAGAAAGAGAAACATCAATGTTTAAATTATAAAGAATTATACAGTATTGATTGCAGAATAATGCAGTTCATGTTATCGTTCATCGGATACACTAGTTCGGCCTAGGCAAAAAAAACTCTTAAATTTTGTTTGGAATGGTAACATATACACTTAATTGAAAAGTAATCCACTTCACTGGATGGAGACCACGCAGAAAAAAAACCTGGAGAACTCTGTAGAACTACCAGAATTTAAAATATAGGCTTGCGAAAAAACATACGCTCCTTTGTTGGGGAGATAATTTATTGTGTGGTGTATGAGAATGTGATCAAAGATCTGGGATCTTGGTGACATTATAATTTCACGATTTTGGAATCCGTAAAACAGTGGTATGTGTGTGGAGGATTTCCCATTCAATATTATTGATAATAGGCATTGCCTAGATGTCTTCATTGAACCACAACCCCAAGACCCCACAGAAAAGAAAATACAAAAAGGTTCGAGATCCTCAAAACAAATATTTCTACTAGCATGGGTGAAAATATGCAAGGATTCTACCAGTCAATAAGGCAGAACTATGAAACAAAGATACGCTCATTACCTCGTGAGTTACCCCATTTTATATATCCTGAAGTAGACGATGGGCCCATCGTCAAAACATAGATGTTTTTCCTAATATTAAAATAAACATGAACCAGGCATTGCCTAGATGTCTTCATTGAACTACAACCCCAAGACCCCACAGAAAATAAAATACAAAAATGTTCAAGATACTCGAAACATATATATATATATATATATATATATATATATATATATGGAGTTTGAGACATATTTTACACAATATCTATTCATATAATTTCTCTTAACTACGTTTCGACATGGTATTTGTCATCTTCAGGTTAAACTAAAATTAAAGATATGGAGTTTGAGACATATTTTACACAATATTGAAATTTATGCACGTGTTATATTTCGAACCATATGTTGTTTAATAATTAATTCAGTGCATAAATTTCAATATTGTGTAAAGTATATCTCAAATTCCATATCTTTAATTTTAGTTCAACCTGAAGATGACAAATACCATGTCGAAACGTAGTTGAGAGAAATTATATGAATTGACTGAATCAGACCTTTATTCCAAGAAATTTAGGAAAATATATATATATATATATAATTTAGGAAAATATATATATAATTTAGGAAAATATATATATATATATATATATTATTGCAAACTGACCTACAGAATATGAAATTAAAAACTATTTCCAAATCATGATTTTTTTTTTATATTAGACCATTGTTTGAACATCACGGAAATTTTATGTACAACAATTTTAACCATATTTCAAATTCCTTATTCAAGTCCTTCATATTTACATATAACATACGAATGATCCACCACAACTGCATTGAAAATTGTGACAATTCAACAATGTTTGAATTATCTGATCTTATGTCGTTTAGTCCAGTATGAGCAAAGAACGATGGGACTTTTTTTACATGTCGCAACTCAACATGTGCCCTTCTCTTAGAGTGGACCTCTTACACAAATGAATGCCATGAAGATGTTGAACAGTTCTATGGTCAACGTTATTTGTCATTTAATCACTATAATTTGAAGAAAGTTGTCAGGTTTGCTGCATGGTAATGTTTCATGCACGCAGTAATGGCTTGAGACAGTGTTCAGAAATGCTAGAATTCCAACATCTATCCTAGGTACGAATTAGTAACGACACATGAAATCGCATAGTAGATCAGAGGTACTTCAAGGAAGTACAGGTCTATAAGTAAGTTTATTAATAATTTAGGATGTCCCTAGAATGACAGAAACGTACCAAACCAATCTATAAAAGAGTAATTGTAAATTATCAGAAAATCAACCATCCTGAGGAAGGATATTTCGTCTAGACCTGATTGTTCAAAAAAGATTGCACGGTAGGCACAATTGTAGAGTTGTGGAACTAAATAGACTTGAAATAGACAGAACTCCGCCTCTACCAAAAAGATTTATATATCAATATTAATCAAAAGAGTGGCAGAAGGTTCCAACTGGTAACGGGTTGGCATTAGAGTACACATATAAAGAAACCATTGGGCATATAACAAACCACTTGGTTGTGATGGCGTAAATGTATCAGGTGGCTACGAAATCAGTTGTAGAAAGTTGGTTCTGAAGTGAAATTGCTAAGATCTTAGACAAAATAACCTGAACAATTAGCAAAAAGTAGTCCCCTGAACTCCGATATCTTGTCTGGGTTCAAACACTTCAAATATTCATAATCAGGCAACAGAATATATCTGCACTGATAAAATCCATGTGACCAAGCCATTTGAGGATAAAATCTACAGGTGCAAATTAAAAACAAGCAAGAAGTGTTTTTTACCATTGAAAAATATTCGTGGAGACTTATAAGCCTTTGTATCCCCAACACAACACCCAAGAATTGGGTACATCTTGTCCGAACTCAAGTCAAACCTTCTATCTAATATTCGACCAGAGATATGAAATTGTTCTTAGCAGAATAAAGCCACCCAATTCTGACAAAATATTATACCTCCAAGTTATAATAACCCGACAGATATATTTCTATTTGTGCAAACTATAATTATGTCCACCGAATCTCCTTCACTATTCATTATGTCCATGGGCAATGCAATGGATAATATCACATGTATCCTTGGTGGAAGTTGGTCATTAGGTTGAGTTTGTCGGAGGAATAAATCCAAGGTCGATGATTTTTTAATAAATAATTCATCTTATTATAGCCAGGAAATGAATGAGTCGATAAATCGGTCCAATATGCAGAGTTTTCACACATTTTCATAACTCGCGCCAAAAGAGAAAACAAATCTTCTTCAATGTACTTACCACTTCTCAGTGGGTATTTGAAATCATTGTTTGGAATGTTTCATAGAAACAGTTGAAGTTTGTGGAACCACATGTTTGTTTCATTGAAATAATATGTCTACTAGTATCTACCATTGGTGTGAAGTTATCCATAGATTTCGAGCCACACATGATGACATAGTGGAAAATTAAAATCTGTGGCTGGGTTACATATTTATCAGCACGCGGACTGAAAATCTGTGGCCGAAAATATTCAACATACATATGTGATTTGGAATTCAACAACTTTCGATATCATCGTAATATCAGTCGATATGAACTCTGGAATCATGTCAATTCATATTATGAAAGGAACATTATAAGATGACGTAACTTTTCTACGGAAATGTTTCTGTCACTCATAATGTTTTTGAGAAAATGATTTTTTCATTGGGCATCGTCAATTCTTCACACCCTTCGGTAACCTTCAGAACCCCAAGATGTGCGTTCATGATAATAATAAAAATTATTGAGAATTTTTTTCTTACAGTTTTCGAGAAAATATTTTTTTTTCGAGTAACAACAATTCTTTACACCCCTTGTCAAATCAGATCCACAGTTTGTGCGTTCATAAAAATCATACCAATTATGAAGAATTTGATGTTGTATACCGCAGTGATATCGTTTTCCTTGTCACCCTCACAGTTTTCGAAAAATGTTTTTTTTATCGGGCATCGTCAATTCTTTACACCACTCGTAAAATCAGAACCCCAGAATATGCGTTCATTAAAATCACCAATTATAGAGAACTTCATGTTGATTATCGTTCTAGAATTATTTTCTTTGTCGCCTATATAATATTCGAGTAAATGATTTTTTTATCGGGCAACGTCAATTTTTACACCCCTCGTAAAATCGAACCCCAAGATGTCGTTCATGAAAATCATACAAATTCTTGGGAATTTCATGCTGATTGCCGTAGTGGAATTGATTTAACGAAGGGTGTGAAGAATTGACGATGCCCAATGAAAAAATCATTTTTTCAAAAACACTATGATTGAACATTTCCGTAAAAAAGTTACGTCATCTTATAATGTTCCTTTCATGATATGAATTGACATGATTCCAGGTTTCATATCGACTGATATGACGATGATATCGAAAGCTGTTGAATTCCAAATCACATATGTATGTTGAATATTTCCGGCCACAGATTTTCAGTCCGCGTGCTGATAAATATGTAACCCAGCCACAGATTTTAATTTTCCACTATGTCATCAGTGTGTGGCTAGAAATCTATGGATAACTTCACACCAATGTATCTACCAAGGAGTTTTCAGCTATTTATGCCTCTGGTCTGTTGAAAAAATATCTTATATTGGCGAAAATGATGCTCTGGAATAAAAAACATGCGAATTATTGCCCCTCATTTTCCCAGCTAATTCAATCACTGACCTAGAAATACCAGTACGCGCAGTATTCCCGGACTATAATATCCTGGAACTCATTTAATGCTCTGAGGTGCGAGAAAACCACTCCTCAATGATTGATAATTCAATAAACTTGGAATAATTGTTGTAGGCTTCATTGACTCATACAAATGGCAATATGAGAAAATATACCTGCGGAGTTAGTCATGCGGATCTGTTACATTCAATCATAAACAACTCAAGTGATATTTCTATATGTAAGGTCCATGAACTGTTCTGCACCTGGAGATTCAGATGATATAATAATATTGATAAAAAATCAGAAAATCCATTACTGAGAACTACTTGTACGCACCTACTCAGAAGAGGGATGAATGTTAGGAAAAGGTAAAGAAAATGAGATCACCCAGTATCTTCACGAAATTTTTACAGGTGCTTCAAAACATGGTGAAAACAGTATAACAATCGAACATTTAGCGCGGAAAAGATAATTTTAGGAAATATGGGCCCCCGAAGATCCATAAAGAGAGGTTATAGGATATCACTTTTGGAAATTATAAACTGATATTAACAATTTCTATTTAAACTAAAATAGTGAATGCACACTCGTTTAACGTTTTAGTAATATTAATCACTTAATTTTCGATAAAGTCATGAAAAAACTCCGATTACTTTTCATATAATTTTACAGAAGAAATGTCAAAAATCAAACGTTGATGATTGTATTATTTGTGTTATGATTACCCGAATCTTGAAGTTTATTGATATGCGACGTTGCCTATGTCTCCAAAAGGGAAAAAGAAAATCTGAAATTCAATGGTCATACATATTGAGCATATAAATGATAAGTATTACAGCATGAAAAAAAATCTGATATCTGAGTTTAAAATGCAAAGTATATTACACCACGCTTCTTGATAGTGATTATAATTTTGAAAATTAAGCATGAAGTTGATGTGCCGCATTTGGAAAGTTACAAAACATATTATAAAATAATGTGACTCCAGATTATTTTGTTTTAGTAATTGTAAACTGGACCGAGAAACGATTTGGACTGGATGATTTCTCGGAAGTTGATGTGCCGCATTAGAAGTTAACAAACATATTAAAATAATGTGATTCAGACTATTTTGTTTTAAGTAATTGTAAACTGGATCAAGAAACGCATTTGGAAACATCCAAATAATTTCTGACGTAAAAAGAAGGAACATAACCTAACCTAACTTGGCTAACCTTGTTACCCAAGTTGAACGCAAGCTAATCAACCTTACAAGGCGACGCTTCGCTCCACTCGCGAACATTTCAATCAAATCAATTTCTAACGTAAAAAGAAGGAACACAACCTAACCTAACTTGGCTAACCTTGCTACCAATTGAACAAGCTAATAAACCTTAAAAGAACCCCAAAAGAAGGAAAACAACCTAACCTAACTTGACTAACCTTGTTACCCAATTTGAAAACATGCTAATAAACCTTACAAAGGAACACAACCTAACCTAACTTGGCTAACATCGCTATCCATGTTGAATGCAAGCCAATTAACCTTACGAAGCGACGCTTCGCTCCGCTCGTAATCATGTCGTTGGTAGTATGAATTATTTTTTTAATATTGGTGGCCCTGAAAAAGGCCTTTTTTTCGAAGTTAAGTGATTTAATAATCTTTTCCAATTCACTCTGTTCATCTCCATTTGCCATATGGATGGAATCGTCGGCCTGTTTTCGGGGATTGTATAACCTTCCAGCTAATTTCAAAAACTCCTCAGTTCTATTAACTTTTAGCTCGTTACACCTCTTGTGAAACATATATCGTGCTAAATGTAAGGAACATTTTATTGTTAACATCAAGAATATTTTCAAAAAAAAAATTAATGGACGAATAATTCGCAAATATGCTGCTAACAAACAAAAGGACAAGTTGGAACACTTTTTTTACTTTAAACGGCTATAATTCCCAAATTAAATTTTTCGCGCTTAGATTTGGATTGCTGAAGTGTTTTTATCGAGTCTTGAAGTACCTGTGATAATTTTGTGATTGTCGTGAAAATTTTGCGAAAATCCGGATTGGCCAAATTCACTTGAATAGTTGGCAACGTGGCATGTGCATAAAACGCCAAGATCAATGCACAATGCAACCAACAATATTTGTTTTCGACAGTTCATGTGAAAAATTTAATGAAACATAATCTGAGTTTTTTCATGTCTTTATTGATCATTAAGTGATTTTAATATTACTCAAACGTTAAATGACTGTACAGTTAATATGTTAGTGCAAAAAGCTATTCTTTATATCAGTTTGCAGTTTCCAAAAGTGATATTCCATAACCTCTATTTATGGACCTTCTGGGGCCCATATCTCCTCAAATTATTTTTTCCGCGCTAAATTTTCGATTGCTATACTGTTTTTTCATCTTCTTAAGCTCCTGTGAAAATTTCGTAAAGATACTGGGTGATCTCATTTTCTTAACCTCTACCTGAATGATATTTTTTGCATAAGCCAAACATAGCATATAATAAACTTTCTCCGAGCTTTATGTTGGATTCTTCTGCAAGTTTACCTGACTACTGAGGATATTCAACAGTTCTCAGAACACTTCTTGATATCTGGTGTACCATTAGTTTGTTGGATGAGGTTCATGCTTAATTTTGCAGCGATTTTCAACTGCTACTTCTGACCCTTTTATGTTAACACATGCTGGCAGTTTCAGTTGCTATAAAAGTCTATCGACAAACATATTGCCACAGGACAACATATCTTAGGAAATGAAAATAAACCAGATGGCGCGGCCAGTCGAAAGGTAGATTTCAAAATGTATTTATTGATTCTGAAATTGCCATCAATCAAGCTAACTGATCATGTCTCAGAAAAAAATGAAAAAATTTCCATTGGAAACAATAACAGCATTTCTGTTTTTGTATAAACCTTGAACTTTTCAGTCGAAAGTTGGGGAATTATTCAAATCTCCCTACATGTCGAAGAATTGATTTTATTACAATTCGCGGGACAAGCTTTTTGAAACCAAATAATTCAACAAAAACTAATTAAATCAATGTCAGCGATGACTTAAACTTATTTTATACGTTTTAGTACACGGCTCAAATGAAAGCTTGCCTTCAAAAAGGTTTTATACTAGGTAATTTTACTTTTTGCTTTTTAGTGAGGTCCCTTCATTTATTCATTTTAATAAGCATCGTTATTACAAGGTCTCTTCCCTGTAAGTTTTGAGCTGAAGAAAATCATGATCTCCGACCCCAAAAACTGCCACACACAAATTTTGAATAGAATCTGACCATAATCACAAAACTCGTCCACCATCCAGAAGTCGCCATCTTGAATTTATGAATTTTGACAAAAAAATCGAGATCTCCGACCGCGAAAACCGCCGCATACCAATTTTGAATCGGTTCGGAGCATAATCACAAAACCCGTTCTCCATCTTGAGGACGCCATCTTGAATTTATAAATTTCGACAAAAAATTCATAATCTCCGACACCGAAAACCCCCACATACCAATGTTGAAGCAAATCGGACCATAATTACAAATCTGGTCCAGCATCATGTAGCCGCCAGTTTGTTTTTTTCTCTAACAAAAATTCCATAATGCATTGTCACCAAAATTGTGATCACCTGCCAAATTTACAATAAAACGGACGACTAGAAGTCAGTCAAAATTCACTTGCAAGATTTGACCCAAACTAACAAACGAACGAACTAACAAGTGGAACCAAATAAAAGCTTGTAAATGAAATAATTAATAAAAAAACCTTTTAAAAGACAAGTTTTTATTCAAATGCGCTGAAAAGTATAACTATAACTCACGGAATAACCTACGTCGTACATTCAAAGCTATTATTTTTTACTTTTTAGCGCATTTGAATTAAAGCTTGTCTTTAAAAAGGTTTTTTTATTAATTATTTTATTTTGTGCTTTTTAGTAAGTACACCTTAATCTATGCATTTTTGTTAATGCATAGTCATTATGAGGCCTTTCTCCTGTAAGTTCTGAGCTATCTAGTTCTTCAATGAGGAGACCATCTGAAGATTAACTCCTACGCCATCTTCAATTTATGAATTCTGACAAAAAGACAATAATCTTCGACTAAATTCATAATCTCTGACCCCAAAAACCCCGACATACCAATTTTGAATAGAAACGTTCCATTATCACAACCATGTGGAGCCGCCATCTTGAATTTATGAATTTTGAGAATAAATTCATAGTCTTTGACCCCGAAAACCACCACACACCAATTTTTAATAGAATCGGACCATAATTACAAAACTTGTTCGACATCTTAGAGCCGCCATCTTGAATTTGTGATTTTGAAAGAAAATTCATAATCTCCGACCCCGAAAACCCCCACATACTAATTTTGAGTCGAATCTGACCATAACAAACAAATCTCGTCCGCCATCTCAGAGCCGCCATCTTTAATTTGTGTATTCTGAAAAAAAACATAATCTCCGTCCCCGAAAACCCCCACATACTAATTTTGAGTCGAATCGGACCATAAACACAAATCTCGTCCGCCATCTTAGAGCCGCCATTTTGTTTTTTCTCAAAAATCCATAATGCATTGTCACGGAAACTATGAATACCTGCCAAATTTCAAGTTAATCGGGCAACTGGAAGTGTATCAAATTTAATTTGCAAGATTTGATGACAAACATCGGGACAGGTGAAACTAAATAAAAGCTTGTAAAAAGCAGTATGACCAGCACACAAGGATACAGACAGAGCTTACTTGGGTTTCAATCTTGATATCACTTAGAAAAATAATAACTAATATTTATTTATTTGTTTATATAATTTAACTTTGAAATCGAGAAAGGTTAAAATACAATGATGTAATGTTTGTCGGAGGAATAAAATCTGATCAACACGAGCGGATGAACCTCAAATGAAAGGAGCATAATAATAATGATGAACAGGTTTATTCCATTAGAATCATATACATGATATTGGAAACGTCATAGTGTATAAACAGAATACATGCATGTAAAATAGAAACCATTAGTTCTGATGATCAAAATATTCCAAAACACTATAAAAACAATTGGTAATGAAAACATTTTTTAAAAGCGATTTGAATTTTGTTGCTTTCTTCTCATTCTTCATAGTGGTGGGAAGAGAGTCGAAAATTTTGATGCCTATGTAAAATGGGCTATTCTCGAATAGAGATGTTTTATGTTTGGGTACCCTAATAAAGTCTCCCAGCTTTGTAGAATAATTGTGAATTCGTGAATTCATGTAAATACTTGGTAGAGTTAGGATCTTATGATATTGAAAGTATGCCCTACATGAGTCTCTTCTTCTAAGACCAAAAATGAGTTTGATGATTCTTTTTTGAGAGACGAAAATCCTTCTAGCATATTGTGAATTGCCCCATAGTATGATATTGTAAGATATGCGAGAATATATCAATGCATAGTTGACATTCAGGAGCTGTGAATTTCCAAGTGTGTTTTCTAACTGTAGGAATGCATACTAGCCATTGTTATTTTTTTTTATATGAAATTTATGTTTGTGTCCCAACTCATATTGGAATCCAACTATGATCCCGAGAACTTGGTACTATCAGCTATCTTAATAATATCGTTGTTTATTCTTACTTGGAGCTAATTCATAGGTATGAGTTTTGAATGGAATTGCATGCATATAACGTTTTTCCGGTGTTTACTATTAAAAAATGCTTCCCACAACACTCACTGAATTCATGAGACATAATATTCAATTTCATTTGGAGTTCCTCAGGGGTCTCAGAATCCGTTGCTGGTGTTCTATCATCCGCATAAAGGGAAATATGCTCCGTACTCAACTATAATGGAAGATCATTCATGAATAGAAGGAATATGAGTGGACCTGTGGGCATCCAATGTCCATACTATACATATTTGATTTTTTATTTTCTAATTCGACATACATGAAAGTATCGTTTCCCCAAATCCTAAGGAATATAATTTGTTTTTTCTACTCCTATATTAGTAAACATTGTTTTACGTACAACTCACTCTATAAGTGAATCCAATCTTACGCACAACTGTGCGTAAAGAATAAAAACGCACAACTGTGCGTTATGATGCCTAGTATAACAATCAAGTTAGCCTTGAACCACTCAGATCGTGACATTTACTGTCTTGCGTTTTGAATATTTGACAGTGACATTGTCATTATTTGAGATTTGAAGTTCTGAAAGAATATTGCAAACCATCAACAATAATTTATCATCCACGTCGACAATAAATAATGATATTGAGATTTCGTCAAATATTTCAACAATGAATAATTTATCGGAAAAATCAAATGTTCCCATTGTAATAAAAAACTTTCTACTATCAACTTCAATACCACTGATAATAATTAATACTTCCTAATTATTTAGTTACATACAAATTTAATTTCTTAAATTCATTATTTATATACTATATAGTATAAATTTATATTTTCTTAGATTAAGTTTGTTGTTGTTGAAGATTAAACCATGAACTACGTTAGTAATTTTCGTTTTTTTATTACTTAAGGCTTGAACAAACGCACCCCAAGTAGCACAGAGTCATAAAATTGATGACTTCTTATACCGTCTTGAAGACCACGTATTTGTATGTTTTAAAACCAAAAAGTTAATGTGCGTTTTATAACCTTCAGGCGTTGCTATGACGTCGTGTAGTAGATATAACGAGAGTACAATGAAGAATTCTCGAGAAGAAGTTGTACTGTGGTTTGTATGTAAATAAATTGTATGTGTCGTTAAGTAGAACTTAAGAGCAGTTGCTGTAAGGTTATTATGACAATGAACATATGTGGTTCTAATGAATAGATTTTTGAAACGTTTCTACGACTACATATTGTACTCATGTAATGAAGTTTTATCAACTGATGAACTTTGGTAGTAATGATGACATTATATATCTATGGTTACATTATTTTTGTTGGATAGGTATATTGTGTTATGTATGTAGAATATTCAGTTCCGTATGCTTGATTAAAATGCCAAAACAAAAATCCAATCTACCTTACGAGAGAACTGGAGCGTATAGAAATATAAAGAGGAAGGATGAGTGCCTACCCCAAAATTAACATCTGAAATAATTAATCAGTCTATCGGGACACTGCAAAAAAATAAAGTTCATCCAGTTCCTTCAATTGTTTTCAACAAGGAAAGACATAAATAATATGTATGTGCACTTCGAGTGATAAAATAAAAAATATTTAAATATAACTGTTCAACATCAACATAACCTCTATCGTAAACGTCATTTATTTTTAGCGTTTTCCATTAGGCGGAACTAGCGGAATGCTTTTGCACTCAGTGACTATCTTTTTCTGTTTTGATAGCGTTACGACGTTAGTACAACAAAACTTGCTACTTGTGGTCACAGCGACTACATTACATTTTATGTAAGATATTGCGATGTCTTTGAGACACTCGTAAACTATTCTATATAGTACATACGGAGTAATTACAACTTTTCGACACTAGAAGGACGGATCCATGTTTTTCGATTGATTGATAACATCATTCTGGTAGCCATATTGGAACAAAAATATTTAAAATAAAAAATATGGGACCCTGGGTGTTATATCAATTTGGAAATCATTGGAGATGTGCTAATCAAGTATCTTTCGTAATATGGTTTACATATTTCAACGATTAATGAAAAAAATTGATAAAATATATTTTTTCTGAAATGAAAATAAATATTTATTTCTCTTCATTTTCGAGGCGCATGAATTTTAAGTGAGTAATTGGATTTTGATCGTAAAAATGGATTTGCTTGGTCACTAGAGTTTCAGAACAATTCTTAAAGACATAAATGAAAATCATTTTTATCTCGATAACTATCACGGTCACAGAGTATCATGAACATGTAAAGGAATGCTGACTGATATATTATATAAAATCTTTTGATATGGTATACATATTGTAATAATATATTAGAAAGATTATGACCTTCATGCATAATGATATAATGACTACACTAAGACCACAGAACGACCCTTTTGTGGCTGGCTTTTATAAGTCTATATTGGCAAGTCATTACCACTACTTTATAACGTCGATGTGACGTCGCAAGAGTGTGCCTTTTTGTCGTATTGGCATACATAGCGACGTCTTAGCATATTACAAGACATAAGTCATGGACTTTTGCGAAAGGTCTAGTAGACGTCTGTACAACCGAATTATGACCTCTGTGTGCTACTAGGGACCACCCAGTATATAAAAGTCGTAGAAAAAGTTTAGTACGTATTGCGTGTTGTAAAGCAATAACGCAATTTTTTCCATTCATGCGTAATATGCTTTATATTAAACCTATCTGAAAACACTATATTTACATGCTTATTTAGCGCACCAAATGTGGGCTTTTTCCGTGGGCCCACACGGAAAATTTTACGGTGCGCTAGTGTCATTAACTGCCTACTTACATGTCAAAATAAAATAATATGTTATTGACAGTTCTCTAGAAATCGCAGATTGTTTGTATATTTCCTTAGTAACGGGGTAAATAACGCTTATTTTGTGACTGGATATTTTTAGTGGAAATATTTAAAAATGATTTCGCCAGAGGAAGTAATATCACGTGAAGCGGCAAAAGTAAGTGCAGAATTACTGCCCAAAAAGTCACGTGAAAGATATGAAAACCAGTATCGTCTATTTTGCAACTGGCGCCAACAAAAGAAAGTTATAAATGTAAGTGATGATATTCTTCTCGTTTATTTGGCAGAAAAAAGCAAATCCACGAGAGCTTCAACTTTATGGAGTCAATTTTCAATGTTAAAAAGTTGTGTGGCAGTAAAAGAAAATGTAAATGTTGATAATTTACCAAAAACTACTGCATTTCTCAAACGAGAAGTGTTGGTTACACACCGAAAAAGTCCAAAGTATTAACTGCTGATCAAATCGCCAAATTCATATCAGACGATAAGTGGTTATTAAGCGAGGGGGAAACAACTACCCAAAATATGTACACCATAATTAAATATCTGATAATTAACAATATTTAAAGTATACTGAAATATTTAAAGTATATTTAGGATAATGATAATATTTAATGTACTGAAAATGTATTTAAATAATTTAAGTATACTGAAGGTATTTAAAGTACCAGAGATGTATTGAAAATAATTAAAATATACTGAAGGTATTGAAAATACTGGAAATGTACTTAGTAAATAAATGGAAATGCAATGAAAATAAATGGAACATAGTGAATAGAATAATTGGTGTAATTAAGGTAATTAAAACGTGATGAAGCTATATTGAACTAAAGGAATCAAAAAATACATAATACTTTAAAAATATTTTTACAATTATATTTCATTAAAAAATCCTCCATTTGAGGATCAGGGAAAATAACTGAAAAAAGAAACGTATTCCAAAATAAATATTTATTCATAAATAAAATAAATAAAACATAATAATATAATAAATAAAAGTTTTAATGTCAAACTAAAAACAAGATATGCTGATAAAACTTCAGATCAACTCTAGGAACAATCTACCAGAAAAAATTACTACTATTTTTGCGGTCCAGTTTACTTATGCTTACACTGAAAAAACAGACATAGTGTACGAGTGTACAAATAAATATTAACCAATAATATCAACGAAACCATATTATAATGAAAAACCGGAAAGATAGGTCAATTTTCATGACATGTATAAAATATCACAGTTCGTGAGTAAAAAAAAAGTGTTGAATAAAAAAATATAATTACACTTAAATAATCCTTGAGTGGTTCAGACATACAAATTCCTAATTGAGTCCAATTTCTTTTTTAAAAGATTTGTACTTTGTGGATTTCGTTAAGTGATGGGCTAAGTACTGAGTTGAAACGGATGGGAACCTTGCAAAGATATTGGACCTGCGAAAATAAATTCAATCGACACTTCCTGTATGTCGTCCTTCATTGGCCACACAAATTCCATTAATCTCCCAATATACCAGCTATCGCTATATGCCATTGCATAGTACTTTTCGGCGATTAGAGGAATGTGTTTGCCATTATCAAGTAGGTGTATCTACTTTTGACACTGCTCTTGAAGATTTTCTCAACAGTCTTAGCACTTGTAGCTTTGTATGACTCGGGCATCGGCAAACCCGATTTTTCATCAATGGGTAATTCAAAACCAATTATGTTATTTGTATTGGAGTCGTACTGAATTCGACCTGAAACGAGACAATTATCGAACAGTTATTGTGAAAATAAAATGTTCGATACATTGATTTTTTGCTTACTTACCGGTTACGGCAGTCCCGTCCTCGCTAACCCATATTTTATTTGGATAGTTATGTTTATCCAGATATTTTTTCAATTCCCGCAAAATGGAGTTTGCCCTCAAAAAACGTCAAATTCTTTTGGAGGGTTTTTCTGACTGATGAAAGAGAGGGTAAGGATTGTTTTAAGTTAGTATAGAGCGTTTCATACAAAAGGAATCCCCCCGTCAGGTACAAATAATTAGAAAACAGCTTCACTTCTTTTTAAAATCTCTTGCCTGTAGATTTTTTAGCGTTGTTTTCTGCAGCTTTAATGAGCAATTCTAACGCTTTCGATTTCGTTAATCATAATTTCTCAACATTTTCACAGAATTCTCTGCTTATATTAACAGGTTCTTTATCAATGACATATCGATATCATTTATAATCGGAAAAAAACCTTGTTAAAATTGATTGTCGTTCATCCAACGATGCGCATCTCGTTTTCGTTACTCCTTTCTCTACGACTATACTTCATTTGTTTTATTATTTGAGGTATCGCAGCGATTTTTTGAGCAGAGAATGTTGGCTACCTGATTACCAACATCTCTGCTTTCTAAAAATTTTAGTCTAAAACATTTTCCTCGGGTATATTTGTATCATCGGGTCCATTGCCAGGCTGCCCAGAGGTGGATGCTTTTGATACAAATGTATCTAAAGTTATCAGTGAACATTTTTTTGATGATTTTTCACCTAAATGTTTATAAAAATTTGACAGGGTCCAATAGTATTTGCTACCCATTGAATATGTAGACACTCTTACTTCTAAATTGCAAATAAAACATGGTATTGAAGCAGAGGCATCATTACTCGTGGATGAAGAATCCAGAGCATTGACAGTTATCTTCACATCGAAATCAATTTCTTTATATAATTTTAAATTTTCTTTCTTCCTGAGATACTTTATGTTATTAACTAACTGTTCATTCAGTTTGAGTCGTTCTTCATTAATATTGAATTCTCGGTTGGATTTGTTCATATCTTGTGAATCCGAGTCAGACTTTTTATTCCTATTAGCAGTTTGTGATTCAGCCTTTCTCTTCTTACTTTGGAGAGAGTGACTGGAATAGTTTAGTTTGGTAATATGATCCTTCAAACACAAAAGTGTCCTTCTATATCCACATGGGATTTTGAACTTTTTTTAATTAGAACTGAATAAACCAAAATATGTTTATCGCTCGTTTTCATCAGTGATATCTATCACACTTGGTAACTCTTCTCTAGCAAATTTCTCCAACTGGTGGATATCAATTTCGGACAAAGTGGATAAAACTATTTTATTGATATACCCACTTATATTGAGTAAATTAATAATAAACCCGGCATCTTTCATTTCTTGTAAAAAACCTGCAAAATCAAAATATACCTATTTGCTTTTGCTACCATCACATACTTCCATAAAAATAAACGAGGATTTACTGCCAAATCACCCCCAGTAATATCGAGTGAGACTTAACCATTTTTCAATAACTCATAGCATGTCGATTACAATAGATACAAATCCCGCGGGGAATGATTAAAATATTCAAGTCGCAAAAACAGAATTAAAACAGGCACAATTTTTTTCTCGCTATTTCGAAAATTATTATTTTTAATTATTTATTCGTCGTATTATATGTCCACGCCGCAAACGTCTTTTGATAAACCTTAGCCAGCAGTGCGCTCAAACCACCCTGAAGGCCCAACGCTCTACGTGCCCTGAAACTCCTAGGAAAGCAAAAACGAACCATTCTATCCAGTTTAAGATCATGTTCGTGCGTCCTCTCCTCCAACTTCAATCATAAATTTAAATCATAACAGCGTCGTCAACGGCCGCCGACCACCGAAACCCATACCACAAATGCTATCTATTAAATATATATACCCGCCGCGCAGTACACCACGAACCACCCAAAAAAATCATTGCATAGAACTAAATGTTATCACTTATTCCATCATTGCCACAAAAAAACGAAAAATTCAAATAATGCCTGGTTTGTTAATATATAACCTCTAAGTATTAATTATAATTAGATAAATAACATGAAATTAAAATGACGAAGAAATCACAAAACTTACCTGTTGAAGACATGGTTTTAATAAGAAACAATAAACTGCGACAAAAGTATCAAGTTCACCAGTTCACTTCGAATATTACCTACAACCAGTATCAACCTGCCTGCAAGAAAATGTCGGTAAACCCCGGCGGCAAACATAAATTGTAGACTGAACTGCATCCCAAATATTTTAAATATATTCTAGGGCTGAAAATAATATTGTAATATTTAAACTGTAATGAAATACTGAAAATTATATTGAAATATTTTAAATATATTGTGGATATTTTGATAGTAAAAATAATATTTAAAGTATAGAGTGGATATTTTTGAAATAAAAGTAAATTTAAAGTATGAAGCGGTATTTGTTGTTATTGAAATAATTTAAGTATATTTAAGATATTTTGGTACTTAAAGTCGTATTGAAATAATTTAAGTATATTTAAGATATTTTGGTACTTAAAGTCGTATTGAAATATTTAAATGTCTGCATGTACACCTATTTAAAGAGTTGTTTCCCCCTCGTTATTAAGTAAAGTAATTTTAATATTTGTTATATTTGGTGCCTGCCGAAGAGATGACTTGATTCGTTGACTTTGAAAGACGTGGAAGATAATGGCCGGTTTTTGATAGTATCCCTTCGAGATGGCAAAAATCACAAATCAAGAAGTTTCACAATCACAAAGGAAGGATGTCCCTTTGATGCACTTTTTATCGTAAATATGTTAATCTAAGACCTACACACATTAATAGTAAAAGATTATTTATTCCGTATCGTAAGGGTAGATGCTTTGCTCAACATGCAGGGTGTCATACAATCAGTGGTAAAACAAAGCAGATTGCTGAATATCTGAACATAGAAAATGCGGAAGATTATACTGGACACGGCTTAAGACGATCTTCAGCATCCATTTTAGTCGAGGGCGGAGAAAATTTGCTTACTTTAAAAAGGCATGGAGGTTTGCGTTCCTCGTCTGTGGCAGAAGGCTACATCGAAGAATCGTTAAGCAGAAAGATTGAAGTTTCTCGTAAATTGTTCAGCCATTCAAGAACAGTAAAAACAACGCCAACATCAGAATACGATGCAGTGGGGAAAAATCAAAAACTGAATACTTCTACTAATATAGTAGCACCTTCGACTTTATCAACTACAGTTATCGAAAATGAAGTAGATGCTAAAGGGTGAGCTATTTACAACAACACAAATTGTACCATAGATATTTCAATTAAAAAAAATTTTAAAATACATGTTTTTGTTCATTAATCTTTAAAAATAAATGTTTCTTAACAATCTGTAGATCGTTAGATAGAGCTTCATGAGCTGCACAACTTTCGTTTTCTAACAGGTTATTTCGTTCATGTCCATCAGCTTTATATGTCACGACAGAACATCATTGGATTGATTTGTTTGAAAATATGAACAGGATGTTCATAAAATCAGATGTGGAATCATCTGCGACTGAAAGATAAACTTTAGCCACTACCTTCCATCGTTCGAAATAACCTCTTGTGGGGTATTCATGTTGAAAAAGGGAAACATTCTCAATTGAATATTGAATAGAAATTTTTTTCTGTAATTTTTCTCGATTTCAAAATAAAACTAAACAAATGATTATTATTATAAGAAATCTAGTACACAAACTCATCTTCACAAAAGATTCAATATAAATTGAAACAAAATTGGTAGACCACAGGCGAAAAACAACTACTTTCCTAGCAAATACCACGCAGAACGTTGAATGATATTCACCTGAAAATCCTTTTCTTTAATTATTATTATTTTCCAAAGTAAGTACTGTCTATATATATATATATATATATATATACCCTTGCGTGCTATTGTTCAAAATCTGAGTGAACTTTTGTATATCCATCTGAATTTTCAACTTTTTGATATCTTTATAGAATTTTATAGTTGAATGGAGCCCAAAGGAAACCAGTTTTGTTGTAATTCTTCCTTTTGATTTGAGTGAAATCACTAAGAAATATTAAGAAGCGTTCAGAGAGATTTGAATGCTTCTCCAATTTTTGATGGTGCAGTTTAAGGTTTATACAAAAATAGAAATGCTCTTTGTGTTTCCTATTGAAAATATCTTCCATTTTTCTGACTCATGATTCGTTAACTTCCCTTTGTTATAAGTATTCCAATTTTTTTTGTGACCAAGTCTATTGAAATGATAAAATGAGTACATTAAAATTATTTTAGATTTTTTGAGACATTTTTCCTAAAAAAAATAGAGGTGGTACTTGAAGTACCGGCAGGCATTTGGGAGTACCTTCAAATGGTATTTTTTTATATAAATTGAAAAGGCTTCTTATGATTTAAAAAAATATTGAAATAAATCAGAAATAGTTCTTTATTGATTGATAAGGTAGCATATTTCGTAATACTTCACAAACGTAGCACTACATATTGTTTATCATCGAGTAAATCCTCATAAGTGATTTCCTCAATAATCTTTAGGAGTTCTGCATCTGTTAGAGGTTTATTTTTTTGATACTTATCATGAATTATTTCCTTCGATGTCGACCGAAATACCATAGATGAGCAAAAAAAATTGGAAAAATGAAATAAACATACCGCCTATGCTCCATCCATTTCACCGAATTGTAGCCTGACAGTACTTCACAGTATGGTACCAAAAATAACCATAATACAATAGAGCTACTATTCACTCCATAGAATAATTCACCACATTCGTTTATGAACGTTTCCTCAAGTGAATAGTGCAACTACACTCATTAACAATTTCATCCAACCGATAAGTTATGAAATGAACAAGTGCTGTTCTCTAGCGTACCATCCGGCTGGGAGAAGCTTTAATGGTAACATAATATAATTTATCTGATGACATGTCATAATGACAACGTTATGTCACTCAATTTTGATGACATAAGGAAACTCATTATGTTACTTAGTCCCATAATGAATTCATTATGGTACTAAGTACCATAATGAAATTACGCTTTCATATACACTCCGTGATTTTTTCGGCAAAAGGGAATCCACGATATTTCGCGTCATTTCTTCCAAATCAGAAGGTAAACTACCAGTTTCAGAATCACTCATTATTATTTCAATGATATTCAATTCTACGTGACAATTGTGTTTGACAGCAGATAAATAAATATTGCCGTTACAACCTGACGTTGTCAAGGAAATGGCAAAGCACAGCTCACTAACCTACTAATATTTGAAACTACACATACAGAGTGGCCACTTTTTTAATGGGATTGTATTGGTAACTTTTAAACCATAAGAGTTAGAAGGTCGGTCAAATGGAGAACAAGTTGCATTCATAGAAGCATTGTCAAGCAGTTCAAACAAATCGGGATTATCAGGGCCGGTTATTGAGATATCATAAGAAAAGTAAATTCTGTCATTTTGATTTTTCTTTTTTTTCCACTTTATTTCGAATATTATCAAAAAATGTCACAGGAGTTTTTTATTTGACAGTAAATTATCCTCAATTTGACTCAATCAGATTTTGTATCTAACGTTTCGTACGCTCTGGGCCACCTTCAACCTAATTTTTTTCAATACGGACCTGCATATTTTATGACACTTTTCGAAATAACTTTTAACGCTAAATTCAACGATATATCATACAATGTCATTCAAAGTTGATTTTCAGGTGAATTTGACCCTTATCCAAATTTCTTTGGGTCGGATCTGTATTACATTTAGGTACCTTTAGTTTAATTAACAACATGCAATACATTTCGATAAGAAAATCAACTTACTCATCTTCAACTGAATGGAACGTAACAGAATCAAAGCAAGAAACAAGTAATAATTATTTACAAATTTCAAGAGGTGAAAAACCTAATCCATAATAATTAAACGAAACTATCATTTAATGAAAGAAAAATAAAATGATTATTCGAAAGTAAATGATGAACATTAATGAAGTAAGTGTTCGAAATGTCCACTATTTTGTAAAATGCACTTTGCGGTTCTGGAACCCATACTTCTTATACATTTGCTTATTTCGTCTCCTTGAATACCTTCCAATACATTCTCAATCTTCTCGCGAGAAATCATTATTGTTGGATTTGTCATTTGTTCCGTTGAAACAAATTACAGAATTAAACTTGTTTGTGACATCATTACGATATAATTTTTGCAAGGCTTGGTATTCAAATTTAAAATCATTGTATTCGCGTCTCTTGACTATTTTATTAACAGCAGTTTTTGATAAATTTCATTCACTGGCCACAGTTCTCGATTTTTTTTCTGGGTTCAATTGAATTTGGGTCAGAACATTGATATCGTTGATAGATTTGTTTTTTCTTAAATACACACAACTCTAGGTTTATTGAATGTATTATTTTCAAGTAGTAGGCCGTGGATAAAAAAGAACATAACAAGAAATGTCATATTATTTGTCACTTCGTTTATTATTGTGTCACAAGAACTTGTCATTAAATACTTTTCTGAGTAATTTCAAGTCAACTTATTCGATATGGTAAGATACACAAATGAAGAGAAGAGAGATATGTACGAAGTGTACATAAAACTAGATAGAAATTCGTTCAAAGCACAACAAAGGTATGGTGAATTATATCCTGAAAGAACAACACCAAATATTAAAATGTTTCGACGTTTATCTACAACGTTACTTGCACATAATTCATTCATCAAACCTAGAGGTCCTTATGTACGACGAAACGAGCCTATCAATGACATCAATGTTCTGGCCCAAATTCGAATGAATCCAGGAATAGGATCGAGAACTATGGCCAGTGAATGCAATTTATCAAAAAGTGCTGTTAATAAAATAGTCAAGAGACACGGATACCATGACTATAAATACCAAGCCGTGCAAAAACTATATCGCAATGATTCTGAGAGAAGGTTGCAATTCTGTAATTGGTTTCAACGGAAGGTGCGGAATAACAACAATTTTGCGCACAATATCATTTGGGGAGACGAAACGACATTCACAAATTCTGGCATGTTCAATCGAAGGAACGAACATTTTTATGCCACAGAAAATCCTCACTCAATTCATGAAGTTAGATGTCAATATCGTTTTTCTTTGAACATATGGTGCGGTTTGTTGAATAATAAATTACTGGGAACCTATTTTATTGACGGCAACCTAACCGGAGCCAAATATGTAGAAATTATAGAAGAAATGTTGGATGACCTTCCTATACGGTATCGGCGTAATAGTCCATGGTTCCAACAAGACGGATGTGGTCCTCACAACTCAAGAATAGTCACAGACTATCTAAATCGAACTTTTCCCGATTCATAGATTGGAACAAGAGGTCCAGTAGCATGGCCTGCCAGATCTCCGGATTTGAATCCGCTGGATTTTTATTTGTGGAAATATTTCAAAAATGAAATTTATGATACTACGAACCCGGCAATAGAGATTCTTCGCGAGAAGATTGAGAATGTACTGGAAGGTATTCAAGGAGACGAAATAAGCGAATGTATAAGAAGTATGGGTTCCAGAACCGCAAAGTGCATTTTACAAAATGGTGGACATTTCGAACACTTACTTCATTAATGTTCATCATTTACTTTCGAATAATCATTTGATTTTTCTTTCATTAAATGATAGTTTCGTTTAATTATTATGAATTAGGGTTTTCACCTCTTGAAATTTTTAAACAATTATTACTTGTTTCTTGCTTTGATTCTGTTATGTTCCATTCAGTTGAAGATGAGTAAGTTGATTTTCCTATCGAAATGTATTGCATGTTGTTAATTAAACTAAAGGTACCTAAATGTAATACAGATCCGACCCAAAGAAATTCGGATAAGGGTCAAAATCACCTGAAAATCAACTTTGAATGACATTGATTGATATATCGTTGAATTCAGCGTTAAAAGTTATTTCGAAAAGTGTCATAAAATATGCAGGTCCATATTGAAAAAAATGAGGTTGAGGGTGGCCCAGAGCGTACGAAACGTTGGATACAAAATCTGATTATGTCAAAATGAGGATAATTTACTGTCGAATAATAAACTTCCGTGAACTTTTCTTATAATATTCGAAATAAAGTGGGAAAAAAAGAAAAATCAAAATGACAGAATTTACTTTTCTTATGTTATCTCAATAACCGGCCCTGATAATCTCGATTTGTTTGAACTGCTTGACAATTGCTTCTATGAATGCAACTTTTTCTCCATTTGACCGACCTTCTAACTCTTATGGTTTAAAAGTTACCAATACAATCCCATTAAAAAAGTGGCCACTCTGTATACTTACTCCTTTAAAAATAGTTGTCATTGTGACATGTCAAAAATGCAGTTTTTAATTTTTCGAAAATGTATTAATATAAATGCCATCAGATAAAATTTTGCATGTAATACGAATCGTAAACAATCATTACGGCACACGTCGTGTTATCGGACTCGGCTACGCCTCGCCCAATAACATTCACGACTTGTACCATAATGATCGTCTTTATGATCCTTATTACATAAATAACTATTATATGAATTAAAATAAATCCGGTACTTCAGAGTACCGGCCGTCAACAAAGGGTTAATTGGTGGCAATTTCAGAATCAATACATAAATAATGAAATCTACCTCTGAGCTGTGTATTTTGAACTATTCCGAAATATGTAAGCATGTCAATATATATATATGTATATCTCATAACATTTTGCAAGGTAATATTGCTTTATTAAACCAAACTGGTGTCTAATAAATTCAGAATTGATGGATTGCTGTCAACTCAAGTCGTCCCGCTGAACTCATTTGACCCGTCATCATTGCCAGTACGAAAATCAAAATGCAAACGGTCTCAAAGTCGTTCATAAATAAAACATGAAATTGCGAACATTTCCTAACGGGAGCAATCTTCCCGGTGTATCTCAATGACTACGTACCCGTATGGTAATTAGGGCACAATTATGCGGCATATGTCTCTATTATCGGGACAGTCGAGCCTTGTAGTCTGTCTCAGGTGCGACTGATTTACTGCTCGACCGGTCTGTCTGTCTGTCAGACGAGTGAGTGATGGCGTGACGTTTCCACATCCCGAACCTTGGTTTTGCACAGCGCTATATTATACAAGACATATGTTACTGGTGATGGGTTCCTGATTTGTGATATCGTGTTCTACGGAATATGTAGATGAGATATGGCCCTTAATGGCCCTAATACGTTCTCGTGTATTTTACAACGAGAGGTTGGGTCCTTGAGAACTGTATGGTCCCAATTTTTCATTGGGAACTTATCTGCCTTCTATACAGTTCTTTTGATCAATTCAGAAAGAAAAACACCTATATTTTTTATCACGTTCTAATGACTGATTCATTATCTGGTCTCACACATAGATATTGATTCGCCGTACAGTGTTGCAAAATCTCGAATTCCTGGCCAAAAATCAGGCAACAAATATATATCTTCCAAAGTTTATATGAGCATGTTTTTGGGGTCACTGAATAAGAATTCATCATCACAATTGACTTGGTGGATGCAATATGGCGGCTGTTGAAGGAATTTTTTATTTTTTTGCTAACCAAACTGGTTTTACAAGGTTTGGGGTCGCTCAGTATTAATTTGAGATCAAAATCAACGAATTGAAAATAGGATAAATATGACGACTGCAAATGTGAATGAATTAGGTAACTGCAATGAATATAGTGTGTCTCACTTCTCATGGAAACACCCCCACAACTTCCGTAATTGTTGACGTAAAATTGTGATTTTTGCTGAATTGAAGAATACACCAAAAATGTACTAAGTGACTTCAAGGTTCCATTTCAAGTTCATACACTGCACAGCAGCAGCGATGGAACAACCGATATTTACGAAAAGATATATTAGGAGTCAAAATAGGCTGAAAATCTTTTCGGATTCGTAATCGGAACAACAACTTTGCCAATGTTCCTAAAACAATTTCAATCCGGAAAAATCCAAGTTTGTCTCACTTCTCATGGAAACACGTTCGTATCTTTCATATTTTCCAGGTAGAATGAGTTATTAGGTGGTATTTTTATCAGTCCAAAAATATTCACTATTCAACCGCGATAATTACGGAAGGTACGAGGTGCTTCCATGAGAAGTGAGACAAATTAAGATTTTTAAGAACTGAACATATTTCAGGAATAAGGTGTATCATTAGTAAAATCGTTCACGTTGTGTTAATTACGAATCCGAAGAGAATGCCGTCCTATTTTGCTCCCACTTTTCGGAAATATTGGTCGTTCTATCGCTGCTGGCGTGCAGTGTATATAAAATAACCCCCTTTTTTTTTTATTCGAGTCAGAAGCATCTTACATTATATATAACTTACAGTTAGGTATACAGATATTGTTTAATTAATCAAACTAAGTATGTCTTGCCCAGTATTGGGCGACGTCGATTGCGTTTGGTAGAGCTGACATCAGATCTTCGTGGGTGCATTGGGTGGGGCACAGCGGGCATTCGTACATGTGTGAAGTCGTCTGACTGAATCCAGAAGCATCCACAAAAATAACCCCTTCGAGTCAATCAGTACATTTTTGGTGTATGCAAAGTGCTTCTTCAAAACATTCCAATATTTAGTTCCTAAAATTTACATAAACACCGGATACAATGCAATTTATGTGATAATTTTGGGAGCAACGCGCATCGTTTTCAATCATTTCTAGAAAAGCGGCAAAAGTAGACGCATTTTTCTTCAGCGTCTGACAAAGAAAGACCGTATTATAATACAAACTGCTGCAAATATTTTTGCTCCGAAATGTTACGTATTGAACGAAACCTTCAACACTATGAAGTTTATAACAAAATTTCAAACAATATTATCACTATTCCTATTTGAATTCCACAACTTGCCATAATATTGGTCAAATTTGTTTCAATAAATAGTATAACGATGTAATTCCTATCACAAACTCTTTTCATCTAGGATCAAAAACTTTGCACAATTTTTTATAATATTAAAAAACTGCAATTATATCACTTTGAAGGTTTTACTTCGACAAATGTCAACTTTGGACTGCCATGAAGGAAAGCGTAGCTTACTTTGATCCCTGCACATGTAGGTATTTTGTAGGGGGGGATATCCCAAACACAAAATTCATTGTAAGAAGTATCTTTTCAACTTCAATTTTTGGCCAGGTTTTTAGATTTTTTCAACACTGTGCGCCGGTGTGAACCGCACTAGACATAGGTATCTGTCTGTTTTGATGCATCACGGATAGAACGGATGATCAACGTTGGCGGCGTTTGTTCAGTGTTGCCAGAAGTGGTACATTGTACCACATTTGGGACATTTCCGTAATAAAAGTGCAGTGGACTTAATTACGAATATGAGCCAAAATGTGGTATCAAATGAAATCATGGTCATCGAGTAGTTCCATGTTCCATGTGAGTTTTCTTTCGTAAAGAATATCGAACGTTGGTACCAGTGTGATCATGGCATATGTCAATGGTTGTGTCACTTGACTTTCTTGTCATTGTCATTCGTGTCACTTTTTCGTTTTTCGATAGTTACTTGTCACTCTATTTATTTTTTATCAAGCTTCGACTCCAATGGTCATTTGCTCCATGTTTAATTTTGGAAAAAAGGTTCGTACTTATCCATAAGTGAATAATTTTCCTTTATCATTATGTAATGTGGATATTCTGTTCGGTTGTAGACCAGTAGTTGCTCTCTCGGGTTTGAAGTTTTGACAGTTCAAGATATGTTAAACCGTAAGGCGGCTTTGACACACATCACATCTTGGTTTCTCGCTCCACTAAGAAATACAAGTGGGTTAGGTTTGTGTGACCAATACTCATTTTACACACAAACACTTGTTCATGTATAGAGAATTCACTTGGATAAATATATTTTCTCACTGATGGTTTCATGAGGGTGTCAAAGTTATTCCACGTTGTTTGCCATTCTTCGTAACACTTATTTATGATTCAAGTTTTCTGATTTTCGAAGATAACTGGTATTCCTTTATCGGGCTCTTTGTTTCTGGCATTTCTCGCGGCGTCATCTTTCATCTCATTTCCTAAGATGTTGCAATGACCGGGGATCCACATGATGTCCACCCTCGTGTTCCGAGGCTCGAGGTGAGTGACTAATTCCAGTTCCTTACTGCCCACTGTTATTGCCGGAACGACTTTGAAGTATTGGGATGGAACATAATCGTTCAAATTAGGCAATGGCATTTTCGTCATGAGATAAGTACTTATATAAAGACTGGTTATGTACGACTATAGCTGCTCTCGTACCCCTATCAGTTCTTGATCAATCTGTATATATCGGTAGGTAATGCTCGTAAAGTGACAGCTGGTCCAGGAAATGGTTTCTATATATTGATGGAGAGTATCTTCTTCCTTCCATTCACTGAGTTATATTGATACGGGGGAGAAGTCCATGGTTCAACATTTTGAGACCTTGTCCATTATGTTTGGCTGATCAGAAATTGAGAATATGTCTGCAAGTTCAAAATAGCGGACGTGTATTGGTTTGGATCGTTGGCTAGGAGGGTCATTTCTGTAACTGAAAGGTTGAAATTTGCATTTCCCTATGGGTTTTAAGAGGCAGGGTGGAGAATTCACAAAATATTGCTTGGATAGGACTTGTTCTCAAGGCACCTGTCGCAATGCGGATTGCTGCATTTTGGATTCTGTCCAGCGATTTCATTATGGACGTGTGAGCTGATCCGTAGACGACACTACCATAATCAATTTGGCTTTGAACAAGGGATTGATACACTTTGAGTAGGATTCACTTATCCGAGCCTCATTTTATGCTTCCCATACATTTCATGGCATTGATAACGTTGTGACATTTTGTTGATAAATAGTCGATGTGGGATTTCCAGGTAAGTTTCTGGTCAATGATAATACGCAATAATTTCGTTGAGTTTCAGGATATGGGAATCTCAACCTGGAGAAATGGACGGCGTGAAATGTAGAAGGGAAAAATTTTAAACCCCGCAATCGTGCAACCTCTTGCTGTCTGTTAAGTTTTTGCAAGTTGTGATTCAACTCATCCATTGAGGAATTACGGCTGTAAAGTGTAATATGTGTAATTATTTTTTTCATTTTATCTTTTCACGAATCAAAAATCATAATTCTCAAATTAAAACATGAAGAGGTGAGAGAAGAGACATTGGCTACAAATAATGTAAATACTGTTAGATATTCGAGAATCACCTACCCGGTGTCTGAATACGTCTTATGAAGGATATAATATGGAATTAAACGGGAATAGTACTAATAACTTGCAGATATATTAAAAAAAGTTCAATACAAGTTTGACTTCTATCAAAATGTTAAATTGACAAATACTGATTAACATTATTTTTCCTATATACAAAGTGAACACAAATTACAAAAAAACAACACACTATCTTCAACATCCTCCCACCTTGAGTTGATTGAAGATAGTTCAACAACTCAATATACTACATGGAAAGTCTCCGAACAGGCTTGACTACTCTTCCATATCTCGTTGTTATCGGGGGTGTTTCGGTTCTTTCAGAATGTTCTTCATCTCCTTCTTTTTCAACATCAGTTTCCTCCCTCTGAGTAATTTTTTCAGTATCCTTCATTGCAGGTATATTTAAAAAATCCAAGTCATTGATGCAATTCATTTCTAAAGGATACACTCGCTGTAAAGGCCTTAGCGTCGATCCTTTTGCAGTTTTCAATTTTACCAGTCGTACTTTATCATCCCGACCAGGTATCAATTCTTCAACGAAAGCTAGAGGCCAATCTAACCATTTCGCATTGTCATTTCATTCTGTATCTAAAATGCTTCCTGAAATCTGAACTCTCCAAAGCATCCAGATCTGGTACTCCACACTCAGGAATTTCTTTCAGAAACATAGCAGCGGTCAATGGTACGAGATCTTTGCTATCCTCAGGCATATATGTCAGGGGTCTAGAGTTCAATATTGATTCACAATCGCAAAGAATAGTGGATAATTCCTCATAAGTGAGACTAGCTTTCCCCAAAACCTTTCGAAGAAGGTCTTTGATTATTCTAATCAGTCTCTCACCAACCGCCCCACCAAGCAGCTGTCGGGGGATTGAATTTCCACGATATTCTCTCGGCAGTACTATAGATACTTATCTTTTTCCAATCTAACTTTGAAAAAGCATTTTCGGCACCAACAAAGTTTGTTCCATTATCGCTGTATACAGTCGAAGGTCTACCTCTCCTCGCCACAAATCTTCTGAATGATTGCAAAAAGATATCTGTAGAAAGTGACGACAACAGTTCCAAATGAACAGCTCGATAAATGGCACAAGTAAACAGACATATCCATACTTTATCTCCATTCCGTATATAAAGTGGGCCTGCCAAATCCACACCGATGACTTCAAATATGTGGGCTTGCCGTACTCTGTTTTCAGGCAGTGGCACTGGTGCAACTTCAATATGTTTGGCATTGAATCTGCGGCATATTACACATCTTGAAATTATGGATTTTACTGTTTTTCTTCCTCTGATGATCCAGAATTTTTCTCGTAGAAGACTGAGCAAACTCTGAACACCAACGTGCATATATTTTGAATGTTTTTCATGGATAAGTTTACTCACAACAGGATGGTAAAATGATTGGACAACGGAAATCCAGTAAGTCATCTCTTTCGGAAACCTTGGATCTAATTCTAATGATTCCATCACCATCTATGGAAGAACAAAAACTCCTCAACTGAGCATCTTCAAGTCCATCAAAAGCTTCAGATTGTACCATATTTATTACAATTTTTTCTGCCGAATCCACCTCTGACAAGGTTAATTCCCCATCTACAATCCTATGATTCTTATGACAACGGCAATTTGTAATAAATCTTCTGATCCATCCGAATACTCGAATAATTTTTTCATATTTCGAAATTCGTTTGTAATACTAGGAAAAATCGACTTCAGCAGACAAATTCATTGAAATAATACGTTTTCCCTTCTCAGATTCTATTTCTTCCTCATCTTTCACGTAATTCTGATTGGGCCAGTTTTTTGGAGATTCCTTCAGCCATTCAGGCCCCTCCCACCATTTTGACTCGATCAGTTGTTTCGGTGAACAACCTCGGGAAGGAAGGTCTGCTGGATTGAGATTTCCGGGAACGTGATACCATGCATTTTTATTAGACAAACTTCGAATTTCTTCCACTCGATTCCAAACGAAAGGCTTCCACTTTTCATCATCTTTTATCCAGGACAAGACTGTTGTCGAATCAGACCACCAATAAACCAACAGACTAGGATCGATGGTGTCAGTAACCGTTTTGGATAATCTGGCTCCTATGGTAGCTGCTAGCAACTCAAGTCGAGGAATAGTCATTCGTTTAACAGGAGAAACTCTAGATTTGGCTTGTACAAGTTGAACATTAACGCCGTCACACGTTTCAGATCTCAGAAATATGGCTGTAGCGTAGGCTTGTTGACTAGCATCGCAAAAAACATGCAAACTGCAGTGGTTTCTTCCTTCAATTGAATTAAAAAACCCATCTAGGGATTTTCAAACCCATGAGAGTTGGAATTTCTTCGATCCATTTCAAAAAACTCCTCTTGATGTCTTCCCGTACCTCAATGTCCCATCCTGTTTTCAACGCCCATATCTTCTGTAATAATATCTTAGGGCAAAGGGAAACTGGACACGAAAATCCAATAGGATCGAAAAGTCTATGAGCTGCGGACAAAATAACCCGTTTCGTAATTATTTCTGTATCAATTTCTCGAAACCATTCTGAATTCAACTGTAAAGTATCTGTAGTTTTGTCCCAGCAGACTCCCAAAACTGAAGAAATGTCGGTGTTTACTGGATAATCACCAAAACTCGAATGCTCCCATGCTCTCAGATCAAACTTTGCATTTGCAAATAACTCCGTGGAAACTTCAATAAATTTAATTTTTTTTTCCACGCAAATTTCATTTCATCATTCTGAGAATTTTCGAGGCAATATTTCAAATGGTATTCAATTACTGCTCCCAATAGGAACGGACTGCAAGTAACTCCAAAAACTACCCTCGTTGACGATACGATTTCATCACCCCTGTATCATCAAACCATAGGAAACGTAGGAAATCTCTTTCTTTGACATCTAAGCTTACTTGCAAAAATGCTTTTCTTATGTCAGAAATCAGTCCAAATTTTGACAAGCGAAATTTCATTAATAAAGATGGAATCAGCTCGATTAAATTGATTCCTTTCTCAAGACACTGGTTCAGAGATGGCTGACTTTTCTCCCGAGCAGAAGCATCGAATACAGGTCGTATTTTGGTCGTTGCGCTGTTTTCTTTCACCACATGACGATGAGGTAAATAATGTCCCTCTTTCAGCAAGTCTGTCTCTGGAACCTCCTCGATGATACCCTCATTCAACCACTCTCTGAAAACCTGGTAATATTGATCACGATAGCAATCTCTATTCAGTTTATTCACCAGGGAGTCAAGCCGCTTTTTGGCTATTCCATAATTGCTCGGTAGAGGGGGATGGTCTTCGATCCAAGACATACAAACTTCATATCTGCCTTCATTGTTTCTAGTAATCGTCTTTAGGAAATGTGCCTTGACAAAATCCTCAGTTTCTTTCTGTGTTCTTTTCCCTGCAGGATCGGATATACCAAGAACATCTAGATTCCACAAATCAGCAATTGATTCACTTTTAGAAAACATAGACATCACCATCGACGATTTTTTACTTTTATTGTTGTCTTCGAGTTTTCCCATCAATGTCCATCCTAAACGTGTTTCTAGTGCTACTAGACCACATTCCAACTCGTAACGATTCCCAGTGAACAATTTGCCTGCTATATCAGCACCAATCAGAACGTCAATTGTTCCCTCTCGAAAATCAGTAATTTCAATACCAACAGCTTGTAACTTGTCGATCCATGGGCCCTTACGTATACAAGCTACATTGCTGCATATGATAGAGTGATCAAGTGCTTCAAAGTTACAAGCATATTCATTCTTCAAGTTACTTAGTCTTATGCGATAACAGTTATGTTTCACAGCATTCGTTCTTGAACCACCAAATAGGGCATGAATGATTTCTTCTTTTCGCAAACAATCGTAACCCATCTCTTCAGCTACTGCTTTCGTGATATATGACTTCTGTGATCCAGTATCGATAATTACTCGAACTATCCTAGATTTATTGGAACCATTTAAATTCGCAGATAATGTTTGCAGAAAAACTTCGGAATAGGAACTATTAGATAAATTGTTCTCCACATTCTCAATGACTTCAGTTGACTTGGATTGTGGTTCATCAGGCTTTGGACACATAATGGCAAAATGTTTACCACCACAAATAGTGCATGTTACGTTTACACGGCATTTTTTAGAGATATGTCCATATTTCAGACATTGGTGACAGCATGCTTTTTCGATCAATTTTTTCTTACGATCAAATAAAGTCCACTTTTTGGCCTCGGTACAAAGTTCACTCGAATGGATCCCACTACAGAAATTACACTTTTTATGATATTTATTATTGATTAACCCAGAAGCGGTTGGTAAAATATGTTTTGGAGTATCATTTTTACTTTGGATTTGCTTTGAATGTCAAAACCCGACATTGCCAAAGTGATCCTTTCTTCGTTTTCAACCTCTTTTCGGAGAAAATTCATTAATTTGTCTAGGCGATCCTTGAGAGTAGATTCAGTATCGTAAAAGCTGCTTCTCTGCCACACTCGTATGAGATCTTCAGGAAGACAAGACTCCACTAGAGGATATAACATTGCCGCACAAGTTTCTGAGTTCACACCGAGAGTCTCTAAAGCACGTAACTGGCATTCCATTTTGTCGTAAAGAAAACAGTCTATTTTTGTTTGAAAGATTATTAAGTGTTCTGCAATCTTTTTGAAGCTTTCAATTACCTTAGGGTAATTTCCGACTAGAATTCTACCAGAAGATCTTTTCTCCCAAATCTGTTTTTGAAGCTTTCAATTACCTTAGGGTAATTTCCTGCACTGGGAGGGTAGCTATCAACAAGCTGACGAGCTCTCGAATTAGGTATTGTAGCTTGAATCAAATATTGGAACTTATCTTCTGGAGCAATGAGTTCATCACTGTCAACTCTCTCAAATTGGCTCCAAAAAGAAAGCCAGTCTCTTATTTCACCACCAAACTTTTTGAATTCTATCTTCGGTAACTTTAGTTTTCTTTTAGAGTTACTAGAACACTGAGATAGATTATCTGCGATGAAATCTTTGTTTGAGATATTGTCAGCCATAAGTTTCACCTCATAATACTTTGCAGAATAATCGTCGGCTTTTGAGATCTCCTTTTGCAAAGCATCATCATCGTCCAACAGAAAATCTAAAACCTGTTTGTGTAAATCCATCAAAATCTCGATTTTCTGTTCTAGAAGACTGATTCTACTGAATATTTTAATCTTATCCAAGACTGTTTCGTTGAACAATTTCAAAACATCGTCAAAAGTATGGTCAAATGAACTTCTTTGCACTGCAAGTATCTTCTTCACCTTTTCCATAGTCGGGGTCCTGTCACGGTCGCCAAATGTTAGATATTCGAGAATCACCTACCCGGTGTCTGAATACGTCTTATGAAGGATATAATATGGAATTAAACGGGAATAGTACTAATAACTTGCAGATATATTAAAAAACGTTCAATACAAGTTTGACTTCTATCAAAATGTTAAATTGACAAATACTGATTAACATTATTTTTCCTATATACAAAGTGAACACAAATTACAAAAAAACAACACACTATCTTCAACAAATACCTTCAAAATCCCGTTAGCAGGTTTTTGGATAAAAGGAAAAAGGCAGTAGAACAGGCAGTGGATGAGGATGAGCTGAATAAGGAAACAAATGAAGGCACTTCTAAAATGCAAAGAAAATGTTTCCATAAGTTTAATGAACATCGGGTGGTGAAATACCCCTGGATGAAAAAAAGTGATAAAAAGGGAGTCCCATTTTCAAGTTTTTAAAGTGCCATGAACTCTCGGAAAAACATTTTTGAATATGAAGAACAGTCAAAACATAGTGATAAAGTATATTCAGCTGAATTGAAATTGACAGTGTTCTTACAAGAACATAACGTTCCATT
This sequence comes from Gonioctena quinquepunctata, assembly GCA_018342105.1. Lineage (NCBI taxonomy): Eukaryota > Metazoa > Arthropoda > Insecta > Coleoptera > Chrysomelidae > Gonioctena > Gonioctena quinquepunctata. The sequence goes on from JAFIRS010001612.1 coordinate 174,979, forward strand.
CTCAGCCATGGAACATCTGCCGTAAATGATTATGTCTTGCGATCCCGACTCTAAATTTTTTTGAGATATTGCAAATTCCAGAACCAAAAGCACAGCTGAAACCAACGAATGTTTAGCTACTGAGAGTCAAGAAGTTCTGTTCAAGGACATAGAAGAAAGCGGAGGATTTTATTCTTTGATTATAGATGAAACCACGGACGATTCACGAAAAAGTCTTTGGCGGTAGTAATAAGATTTTACCAAGAAGTTGTTCAGATCGATTCCTTGGTTTGATGAAAGTGAAATCTGTGAATGCAGAAGCTCTTTTCAATGCCATCCAAATATTTTTGAGGAAACATCAATTACCACTTGAGAATTATCCACTCTGTATTCCTCTGTTTTGGAAAATTATATAAAAAGGGATATGTTTCTAAATATGAAATTTAAGAAAATGAAAATAAAATAAATCTACTAATCCTGATTATTAAGACATATATTTTTGAACATGTGCTGAATTGTACATGAGAGGATAATGTCCCCGAAGTAAGAGTTAATAAAATTAGAATAAATATTCTCAATTTTTATGTGGAGATTGCATCAAGTGGAAATGTTCAATTAATATCTAAAGCATTGATTTCTCTTAAACATCTGGTTGATGATACTGAAGCGTTAAACACTGATTGGAGATAACGACCCTATTTTTCCTTTTTGAAAGAAATGGAAACTACAAGTTTTGAATAATTTTTGTCAAAGGTTTTTGAACTTGAAAATGACAATGAATCTTTAATGTATCCAAATTTGACTAAATTTGTCGAAGGCATTATGTGTCTCCCTCACTCCTCTGCTAGTGCTAGAAACAAACTTAATGAATGAGTTGTATGTGGAAACTTGTGAATCAAATCTAGCTTGGCCTCTGAGGTTTGGATGCGTAGTAGCATATCGCTCATGAGCTCAGTTCAAGCGGTGCATTCGTGGTATTTACATCGCATAAGTATAGTCCGTAGATGAAATTTTAAACGTGTGATATTTTGTGCGTTTTTAAATGTTCCTAATTTTAAAATTCCGTTTACGACTGAATTAAAAAATAAAGTATTAAGTGGACAAAGTCGTGAGATAGTTAGCAACATATAAAATTGTATGCAAGAGGAAGCAGGTAGCTTCAGAAGTTACTATTCCTCTCGCAAAGGTAGGTTTTTGATTGTCTATTTTTTAATGAATTAATTATTATGTTTCTGTTCTATATTGAAATAAAACCTATAGTTTTGGGCAGATTTTCATACTGAAAATTCTTTCATAGGTTCATGAACAACAGCAACGGGAATTTCCATTAGGAATATTCAATGAATTGAAAAGGAAGCGAAACAAGTTCAAACGGGCCATTCCAAAAAATGTTCAACTCCTAATAAAAAGAGAATAAACAGAAAAGTCAAAACTTTTCTTAACGACGGAGATTTAGCAATTTTGCGAAGAATGATTGGTAATTATCACATGATAGAGAGGCGGTTCCTACATTATGACAGTTTATAAAAAATTCGTAGAAGATATTGCTATCGAAGTTGTGGAAAAATACACAAAATTGGTTGTCGTTGGAGAAAATTTGGAAATTATGAACGAATACTTAAAGGAATGTCAGCCCATTAGACCGATTAGAATTGAATTTCTCAGAAGGATGCGTCAGTACCGAGAAGAAGATCGTCCCATAGTATACATGGACGAGACGTTCATTTACGCATAACACACTCACGGAAAGGAAAGGAGCAATGAAACTCTAGAGGGAGCACAAGTGGCGACTACCATCATGACATGAATTTCGAGAACTACAAAAAGTGGGTTTCGGAAAAACTCATTTCCAATTCACAATCAAAAAGTATTGTGATAATTGACAGCGCCCCATACCATAACAACCAATTTGATAAACCGCCAACATAATTGTCAAGGAAAAAAACAATGCAAGAATGGTTACGAATTAGAGGTATACCTTTTGATAATGAAATGTTGAAACCACATCTCTATAGCCTAATGAAAATCCATGAACCAACACAGAAAATATATGAAATAGACGAACTTTTCAAAGCAACAGGTCACGACAGCCTCCATATCATCCAGATCTGAATCACAATGAGTTGGTTCGGCTTGAAATGCAAGAATATGGCGCCAGAAAAACGTAATTTTATTTTAACCAAGCATTAGATATTGTGATAACTTCTTTAAAGAATTCTAGCCGAGAAATGAAAATCTCGATCTGAGCGAGCTGAATTGTTTGAGAAAGGATATATCAAGAAGCAACCAACAATAGATATGTTTGTGAAATAGATTATTATTAACTTGGCGAAAACGATAGTGATACAGAAAGTGACGAAACTCATGGGTCAGACGTACAAGAGAACGATTTGTCTGGAATAGAGGAATTAAATGAATATGATGGGGATGGGATTATAATTATTATTGAGGTTAGTTATTGGGTATATTGTTGATTCATTATTATTCAATTGAAAACAAAGGTAACTAGCATGCCGGAGTCTCTTGAAATCAATAAACATATACAGGCTGTTTCAAAATTGAATGCTGATCCTAAGGGGGGATAATCCTTGGATGATTTCAAGAAAAATTCCCCATGTAAACATAGGTCCGCAACCGCTTCATTTATGAGATACATGTTGAAATTCAACAAAAAAATCAGTTCTTTTCCAATATCTCTGAAACCGCTTGGGCTTCTTTTTTCAATTTTGGTACATGCAAAGTATGCATGAAAGTACATTTTTTCCATAATAAAGGATTTCTTAATTTTCATCACTCCCTGTTAACATGCCCTGCCATATTTTTTATCAAAATAATGATACGCCACTGTCTTTTTTCCAAATAAATATTATTTTTGTAATTTTCCTCTTTCTTTTCATAAAAATGGTCTCCTGCCTTTTTTGCGTATGGCGAACGATTTTTGAGTTAGAGAATGAAATGCATTCATTTGCTTGAACCTATGCGAAATCAGCCGTCGAAGAGTAGTAGATTATCTTGTGGGCTAAAAACATCTAGTATGCTAAAACCATTTCGTTGTTTTCAACATAAACAATTTTGACACTTCTTTAGTTAGATACGTGATATTATTTACGTTATAAATACTTGTTTATTAAAGAATAACATGGTATATTTTACAAATACCGAATTAGCAGACATACATTACTTGTATGGGCTTGCTGACGGGAACGCATATGAAGCCAGGCGACGGTATCAAGAGCGCTTCCCAAATAGAATGGTTCATGATGCTCGAACGATTTCAACCCACAGAATATATGAAACGGGATGTTTTAAGCCAAATCATCACTTGAAACGAGCATATCGGACTGTAAGAACTCCAGCAATTGAGGTAGCTGTTTTAAATTCAGTTGACAAAAATCCTGAAATAAATACGAGGAAAGTTGCCAATAATTTAAATATCGCCCATATTCTAGTATGGAGGATTCTTCCTGATTATTTATTATATCCCTATCACATATTCAACGGGTTCGGCTCTTCCTCAAAACTTTACATAACAAGTGAATTTCTGGCAATAGTTTCTCCGAAAAATTACCGAAAATCAGGGAAATTCTATACACGAATTAAGCCAGTTTTATTAAAAACAGGATCAGAAATTTTCATAATAATCATTTTTGGGCCGAGGAAAATCCGCATGCAATCGTGGAATCTCATTACCAGGAGCAATTATCATTAAATGTCTGGGCTGGAATTATTGGAGATTACCTAATTCGAGCTTTTTTTGACCACGCAGATTAAATAGACCTAATTATGGCCGATTTCTTGAAGATAATTGGCCAATTCTGTTGAAAGATGTTCCTATTTTATTGCGAAATCGCATGTGGTTTATGAACGATGGTGCACCTGCTCATTTTAGTGCTCTGGCACGCGAATATTTAAACCAAAACTTTCATAATCGCTGGATAAGTCGTGGGGGAACAGAGTCATGGCCAGCTGGATCCCCAGACTTAAACAGTCCTGATTATTTACTTTGGGGACATCTTAAGACTTTGGTGTACAGTCAACCAATTCTAACTGGGGAAGAATTGCGAAACCGCGTAATAGTTTCCTGTGAAGCAATGAGCAATACTCCAGTAATTTTCCAAAGAGTACGCGAGTCAATGACAAGGAGGGCGTGCATACCTTCAGGAGGCGGACATTTTCAACAGTTAATTTGATTTTGGTATTTTTTGTTCAAAATAGTTATGTTTTTAAAAATAAAAAATGTATTTTTATACGTACCTATTACAAAAACTAAATAATAGTTACCATAAAATTATAAAAATCTTGCCTAGATCCTTGGGTTACCACAATTGTGAAATTAAGATTAGGAGAAAAAATCGAATAGGGACAAGCAAATTAATGTATTTTATTTTCTAAATCGAAAAACGTTAATTTGATTTTGGTATTTTTTGTTCAAAATAGTTATGTTTTTAAAAATAAAAACTTTATTTTTATACGTACTTATTACAAAAACTAAATAATAGTTACCATAAAATTATAAAAATCTTGCCTAGATCCTTTGGTTACCACAATTGTGAAATTAAGATTAAGAGAAGAAATCGAATAGGGACAAGCAAAGTAATGTATTTTATTTTCTAAATCGATAAACGTCCGCCGGACGGAAAAAAGGCAGATACTATTTTTATGGGAAGATAGAGAACAATTCCAAAAATAATATTTCTTTGGAAAAAGGACATAGGCGTATCATTATTTTATCAAAAATATGACTGGGCATGTTAACAGGGACGCCACTGATGAAAACTAGGAAATCCTTTATCATGGAAAAAATGTATTTTTATGCGTATATTGTATCTAACAAAATTGAAAAAAAGCCATAGCGGTTTCAGAGATATTGGGGAAGAACTGATTTATTTGTTAAATTTCAACATCCTGTATCTCAGAAATAAAACGGTTGCGGACCTATGTTCATATGAAGAATTTTTCTTAAAATCATCCAAGGATTATCGCCATTTAGGATCAGCATTCGATTATAAAACACCCTGTATATTCAGACAATTTCTTAAATAGTAAATTGGATCTCAATAAATCCCCATTGATAAATATGGTTCCAGACCCAATGTTTATCAGTATTCTTTATAAAGCTACCATGTATGAAACATGTCGAATAACGTTTTAAAATCTAGTAAAATAAACAAATTGTGTTCTATTTACCATTAATAATACTTGAAATTAAAGAATACGCCTCCTTTAAACCCGTAATTATTATGTAAAACTTAATCCCTTAACAGAAAATTAATTAGGAATAATTGTTACACGGACTATACATTCAAAGAACTTTCCGTTCTCTGTCTCTGTTGCACAGTGACTCTTTCACTCTTTCTTCGACGCATCTCGACCTGTAGCAATTGAAAAATTTACAAATTACTTTTTCCTAGCGATGGCGACTGCATGTGATAGGCAATAAAATTAAGTGTGAAATTTTTCTACTGATAATGGTTGTTCTACCAAGTAAACTGAAGGAATGTTATTCATGCTAACTTTCAAGAAAAAATTCTTTTTTCTAATTGGAAAATGTTTTGGGTATTCTAGGTATTTAATCTTGATACCAATGTAAATTTGTGTTCAACGTGATTTGGTGCTCTTGTAAATATTTCCCGACTTTTCTGATTGGAGAAAACAAATTATTACTATTATATCTTTTATAAATTATTACATAACATTAAATATATATGATTGAAGGATATATCGGATACATTTTTTGAGGTTTCGGAATGTACGTAAGAAATTTCTTGTCAAGACTCACAAAACCGACAAAATACCGAAGAAGAATACTACACCTATGTTGTTGATCATCGAACAAATTCCTAACATAACTTATCCACTCTTTGGAGACGACGACGATATTTTAAGTAATTTATTGAGTGGGTCCCAACCAGCGTATTAAGTGCATGCTGGGTTCTCACTGATGTATACGTCCATCAGCCAATAATTCAGGAACCACAAAGCTACTCGGCTAAGTTATGGAAAAGAGTGACTGGGTAATGAAAAAATGTGCATTGAAAACCAGTCCTGGAGTTGTGACATATGTTACTTTTTCATATACCTGTGGCACGGTATTCGTTATATAGATGTATCGTCCTGATAAATTTGGCGCCATATCCATTCCAATCGAAAATAGTTAACTGAAAAAATTATTAGTTATTATAAAAAAGTTGCACCTATCCACTACTTAACGGAAGTTTCGGAAGATGATATATTTCCCAACTAGTTAGGAAATGAAAAACATTTCAAAAATTGGTTACCAGCTTTCATCTCATTGGTAGAAAATGAAACACTAGAATCAATTCCTTACTATGAATACATGTACATTACACAATTAGAACTATTGGTGAGGTTTTCCCTGATTATTTTTTGACATTTTTAGAAACCAATGGAAACTTTGAATTCAAACTTGTTGCCTGGCAACAATTTTTCGAAAATCTGTCGAATTATTTTCACTTTATTCTCACTCTCTTGTGATATTACAACTGATAATATTGGAAGTTGTAGCAGTGGAACTTGCTGTAATTTGAAGTAATCCATTGGAATCGCCCAATATATCGATAGCTTGGTATTAGTGTTCCATTCCCTATCTAATTTTAAACTTCATCTAATAACAGTTTTTTTTTCATTTGCCCCAGGGTCTGTCAGTGAAGTGGCCAGTTCACACTTTATTTTCGATCGTACTGGTATAACGGATAATAATGTATTTTGAGCACCGCCTCTTTGACCTCACTTGGAGTTTCTGAATCTGGCATATTTTGAATTTTTGTTGAGGAAAGATATCTAAAATTCAAAGCTTGTCGATAGTTCGATAAGGGAACCTTCAAAATGGAACGGAATTGATGCAACTACTTGATTTATAATGCAAGTTTTTTTTTTAATATGTAACTGTAATGTATAACTAGTGTGATTTTGCAGAATCTCGCCATGATGGGGCATATCCTAACTGGTTGCATAATACTTTTTTCTGAACTGAATATTCTTGAATTTCATACCAATCTATGCTGTTGGTGGCTTCCAGATTTCTCTTGGGGATTCATGGAACTTACCTGTAACAAAAAACAAAAATCAAGGGTTTGTGTCTTTGGTGCATGGAACAATAATGGAATGGCAACTACTGAATGAGAACAATAACCGATAAGTATTTCTTTTTTAACCAAAGAAAAGGCTGGCATTACCATCTCCTATTCGAAACAACATTGTCTAGCTTTATTCGAAAAAATGACTGATTGAAAACGGAAACCATTTTCAAATAAAAATTGGGAAGAAATATTTTTCTGGAAATCGATTTTATGAACATTCGTTTATATATATATATATATATATATATATATATATATATATATATATATATAGGTATGAATATTTATTGACTGTGAAATATCAAGGGAAATTAATTTTATTTGGGAAGCAGTCAGGTATGTTCGATTCAATATTATCTTTATCAAGACTCCTCTACAATATGAGTGATTAATAACAGAATAATATTATTAACAACTATACTTACTAACATGAAAATATAAAAATTAGTCGTAAAGAGTGACATTAGAAGTTTCTTTCATGAAGGAAGAATTTTTAGACAGGTTCAATTGACTTTTACAAATTGTCAAAATATATATACAGATGGAAAAAATATTAAAGAAGATTATTATTTGAATTCAGTTCATTTTGTTTGTGAAAAAATATAAGTATAAATAGACTTCAGATCATCAATATCTGTTCGTTTATTAATGATATTGTCTTTATTTTGTTGATATGAACCATTTCTAAAAAAGTCTTTAGATAAGATACTTCAAAATCTAAAATTTCTGAATTATTATAATCGATACGATGATCTTCGTCAATAGAATGACTGGATAGTGCACAAGATCTTTTAAACCTTCTACAATCACTTTTGTGGCCTGTGATTCTATCTTTTAATAATTGTTTTGTTTGACCAATGTAAGAGGCGACTAAAAGGATAACCGTAGGTGGAAGATGGTCTCATCGCCCGGTGAAATACCACCATATCGACTTTGTGTGCTGTGAAATGGATCATTCCATGTTTCAGTATTCGGTCGATACTTTCCGGTCTCCCTCTTTCCTTTTCCCCAATTCCTCCTTTATTTTCAGGTGCATCCTAATAGTAATAATGATGAAGTCTCCTAGAGTAAAACACCCGGAAGCAAAATACCTCCATTCGATTTCCGGGCGAGAGGTACTCGAGGGGACCCCAACATTAAAGATTAATTTTTGCAACATCCGCGGACTCAACAAGAACATCAATGACGTCCACCATCACCTACAGACGAAAAACCGGATATTCTGGCTCTAACAGAAACACAAGTAAACTCGTCCACCAACAAGGTCCATATGCTTTGTCCTGGTTACGAACCCTTTCCCGATTCAGGTTCAGGTGGAGTCTGCCTTTACGCTAAGGCTAACCTTTCTGCCAGCGTGGAAGAGAGTTTGGAACCGAAAGACTTTGATGTGATGTGGTTCAAGCTATCTGATACCAAACTGACTAAGTTCCTCTGCTGCCTTTACCTATCACCTAACGAACCTTCATATAACGACCTCTTTGAGTTTTATCACTCAAACTGGACTACATTCAGGGAACCATCCAACAGCTGAAACCATAATCATGGGGGACTTTAATGTACATAACCGCCTGGCTCAAATTCTCTAACAAACAGATGATGCGGGTCGTCAAGCCGAGGCCTTCGCCATCACCATGGTCTAGAACAACTGGTCGAGCTACCAACCCGCATCCCTGATGTCAACAACCAGTCTGCCAATACACTAGATCTTTTCCTCACCACTAATCCTGACCCGTATAGAATAGAAGTGGCCCCACTTGGAAACTCTGAACACACCTCATCCCACAACATGCTCTTTCCATTTACCATCGAGCTACAATACCACCCCGTCTCATGTGGCATTACAACGGCCGACTGGGAAGGTCTTCGTATGTTTTTTCTCAGCGTTTCCATGGAAGAGAGTTTGTTTCTTTCAGTAGATCCAACACGATGTGCTGAGACAATTTCTTGAAATCATCATGTTGGGGATGCAAACTTACATACCGAATACCGAAAGAAGAACATCATCCGATAAGACCTGGTTTAACAGAAACTGCTCTAGGAGCTGTGGCTTCCAAACAGGCAGCATACCATCGATGGCTAAAAAATCCGGGCCCTGAGACCAGAGCAGCATATGTCGAGGCTAGAGGCATATGCAAAGAGACAATAGAATGCTCAAAAGATGCCCACAATGCCATAATAAGATAAAAACTTGCTGAATGTCCTAACGGATCCCGTTTATTTTGGTCTTTCGCCAAAGCTGTGGGAAGAAACTTCACTTCCAGCTAATTTCCTTCTCTAACCAAAGAAGATGGAACACTAGCAACGACTGCCCAGGAAAAAGCCAATATCTTTGCGCACCTATTTGCTGGAAATTCCACTCTGGACTCATCGGGAAAACAACCCCCGAACATTTACACCTATTGACAGTCACATGCCCGAGATCACCTTTCGCCAACGTACTATCAGAAAGATTTTGCTGGGTCTCAACACCAACAAAGCCTGTGGATCTGACGGAATCCCGCCGATTGTTCCCAAGAAATGTGCCCCCGAACTAACACCTGTTCTTTGCAAGTTGTTCAACCACTTTTACAATTTGGGGATTTCCGTCCAATTGAAAAATTGCAAGAGTACAGCCAGTCCCTAAAAGGCAAAAGGCCCTACCTAGCAACTACAGACCTATCGCACTGCTATCTATTATTTCAAAGGTCATGGAAAAGCCATCAACATCGAGCCAGAAATATCTAGAAGACTCCAGGAATTGTCAACGATAGGCAATTGGCTTCCGCCATCAGAGATCAACTGGTGACCTGCCTCGCTTACGCCCATATATGGCAGCTATCATTGAAAAGTATGGAGAAACTTTGCTGTGGCATTAGATATCTCCAAGGCGTTCGATCGAGTTTGGCACCAGGGACCCTCCCAAGCTTCCTTCCTATGGCTTGCCCCTCAGCTGTGTTCTCTGCTTGCTAGTTTTCTCTCAAACAGGTCTCCATGTAGTGGTCGATATAGTTTCATCTGACACTTACTATAAATGCTGGTGTTCCGCATCTATTCTCGCACCAACACTATTTCTACTTCACATCAACGACCTGTTGAAAGCAACTTCATGTCCAGTACACAGCTTTGCCGATGATAGTACCCTCCATACCGCTTTCTCTTCCCTCTATCAGCCCGTGAACCAGAAATGAACGTGGAAGAAATGTTAATAATATAAATATGGACTTATAACAATTCTCGAGTGGGGATCTAATAACTTGGTAGAATTCAAGCAAACAAAACACAAGCATGTCTTTTCTCTAGAAAAGCCGATCTCACTGTGCCTTACATAACTTTGTCAGGAGTAACCATACCACTGAAGTCATCCATATCGATGCTTGGTATTACTATCAGCAATAACCTTCCTGGGAAAATCACGTGAGGTCCATTGCCAAAAGTGCATCCCAAAAACTTGGTTTTTGTTTCGTGCCAAGAGCTATTTCACCCCTACTCAGCTGCTTATGATCTATAAGGCACAGATCCGACCTGTCCTGAATACTGTTCCCATATTTGAGCGCGGCACCTAAACATATCCTAGGCTATTGGATTCTGTCCAAAAAGGGCAATTCGTCTCGTCGGTGATGCCTCGCTTACAAACTCGCCTCATTGTCTGAACACCATAGAAAAATTAGAGATTTGTCTATATTTTATAGATATTTTCATGAACGATGCTCTTCTGAAATATCAACAATCGTTACTGCTTTAGCAGTCTCTTCGAGACTAAACCCGTAAAGTTCAGTCATCACACCCCTTAGTGATCACTTTGGAGACCTCCAGAACAACACTTTCCAAAGACTCGTTCAGCCAACGAACAGCGAGAGGCTTTGGGAACTCATTGCCTAGGAGGTGTTCCCCGAGGATACAACCTCCAGAAATTTAAGAAGAACACCAACTCCTACCTTCTTTCCCGGTTCCCACGATGTTCTCTGAACATTACAGGATATCCTTTCGTGGAACCAGAACAAACTTATGACAGATGTATCTATATAATTTTATTGAATTCCTTTAACTGGTGTTTTCAATTGTAAGATTGAAATTGTTTTATATTAGTTTTGCTATTTTATTATTAGTTGAGGACTTTATAATTTTGGTCAGATTTTGAATATGAGGTAAACTTTTATAAGTTATTCTATTTATGTTTTTATTATTCTTTAGTTAATAAAATTATTTTTAGTACTTCTTCACATAACATTCCTCCAATTCTAAATTCATCGAATAATAACAACATAAATAGAATAACTTATAAAAGTTCACCTCATATTCAAAATTTGACTCCAAAATTAATTAAAGTCCTCAATAACAATGATATAAAAATAGCAAAAACTAATATAAAAACAATTTCCAATCTCCATACTAAATTGAAAACACCAGTTCCAAAGGAATTCCAATCAAATATTATTTATAAGATACCATGCATTGATTGTCATAAAGTTTACATTGGTCAAACAAAACAATTATTAAAAGATAGAATCACAGGCCACAAAAGTGATTGTAGAAGGTTTAAAAGATCTTGTGCACTATCCAGTCATTGTATTGACGAAGATCATCGTATCGATTATAATAATTCAGAAATTTTAGATTTTGAAAGTATCTTATCTAAAAGACTTTTTTTAGAAATGGTTCATATTAACAAAAATAAAGACAATATCATCAATAAACGAACAGATATTGATGATCTGAGCTCTATTTATACTTATATTTTTCACAAACAAAATGAACTGAATTCAAATAATAATCTTTTTTTCCATCTGTATATATATATATTTTGACAATTTGTAAAAAGTCAATTGAACCTGTCTAAAAATTCTTCCTTCATGAAAGAAACTTCTAATGTCACTCTTTACGACTAATTTTTTAATATTTTCATGTTAATAATATTATTCTGTTATTAATCACTCATATTGTAGAGAAGTCTTGATAAAGATAATAAACATTATCGAAAGCTTGACTGAAAAAACGAAGAACATTCATTGAATCGAACATACCTGACTGCTTCCCAAATAAAATTCATTTCCCTATATATATATATATATATATATATATATATATATATATATATATATATATATATATATGTATATATATATGTATATATATATATACCGAGTGTCCCAGATTTTTTCATACAGCCAATATCTCAGTTATGATGCTTAGAAATTAAAGAAAAAATGCACTTATATCAAACCCGTATGACTTTGAAGCTGTTGTGTCAAAGTCAACTTTTGTCAAACTACCCCTGAGAAACCACCCCAACCAACTTTTCAAGTAGCACCCTATAATTTTTTTTTGAATTGTGAACTGCAGTCAATTCTAACTTCAACGATGTATCATACTTGATATTTTGACAGATGTCAAAGTGTCAGAATAAGCGATTTTGAACAATAATGTACAAAATTCTATAACAGAGAATTTATTGACAACAAAAATTATTAAAGCTGCTCAAAATGTCTACCATCATTATTATTCATGCATGCTTAAAATCATTTCCTCCGTTACTGTGGCGCAGTCGTGTACAATCTTCTCTTGTAAGTCGTTCGAATCGATTGGTATAGTTCATACACGATTTTCTTCAAATACCCCCACAGATCACTTCCTACAGTCAATATCTCAGTTATACTTCTGAGGAATATTCTTTAAAAAACTACACTTATGTCAAACCCATATGATTTTCGAGGAGTTATGCCAAAGTCAACTGTTGTCAAAGTACCCCTGAGAAACCACCCCCAACCTCAATTATTCAAGTGGCACCCTATACATTGTTTTTATGACTTGTGAAGTGTCATCAATTCTAACTTCAATAACTATGTATCACACTTGATATTTTGACAGACGTCAAACCCGCAAACTTAGCAACTTCGATGTCAACAGTATTTGATAATAAATAATTTATGGTGGGTATACATTTTTGGCTCACAGAGTACTTCATTCGAATCGAGTAGTAAAAACTGTCAATGTTGTAGATTATTTCTTTTGTTATTTTCGTTTTTTGACAGTTGTTCTTGCACGCGTCTTCTAGTCAGTTTGATATTACAATCAAGAAAATGCCTTTCACATTCACTCCAAGTGAGTATGTTGATGTTATTAATTTTTGGTGAATGCCGGAAAAATTCCCGTGCTGCCGCTGAATTATACCAACAGCGTTTTCCCGATCGACGACTACCAAATCATACCACATTTTCTTATGTTGAGAACAAAATGAGAACAGAAGAATTTCCAGGAAAAGGTGAGCATGTTCAACATGCTGCACCAGTGCGAACTGAGGAAATGTGTATTAATGTATTGGCCTATATGGAGGCTCACCCTCATATTTCTCTTCGAGCACTAGCTGAGGAAGTTGGAATAAGTAAGTCGTCTGTGCATAGAATTATAAAAACGCATAGTTATCATCCTTTCAAAATACACATGCACCAGGGGCTTCGACCTGATGATTTTGAAAGGAGACAAAATTTTATTGCCACTATTCAAGTTTTGATTGAAAATAATGACACTTTATTGGATCAGATTTCACAATAATGGGACAGTGAACCGGCATAACATGCATTATTGGTCACGTGAAAATCCTCATTGGGTGCGAGAAACAAATTTCCAAACCATGTGGGGTGTGAATGTATGGTGTGCGTTGTTCAATGGACGTTTGATAGGCCCTTATTTTTATCAACACACTCTGACTGGGCGTAAATATCTGGAATTCTCACAAAATGAACTTCAGGGATTGCTACATGTTATTCCTCAACAAGAAAGACAGCTTATGTGGTGGCAACAAGATGGTGCTCCACCACATAATCACCACATTGTAACCGAATACCTCGATCAATATTTTCCAGATAGATGGATAGGAAACAGAGGTTCTATCAGGTGGCCTGCACGTTCGCCAGATCTGACACCGTTAGATTTTTTCTTGTGGGGGTATTTGGAGACAATCGTGTACGAATCTAGACCAATAGAATTAAACGACTTACAAGAGAAGATTGTGAATGCCTGCACCACAGTAACGGAGGAAATGATTAGGAAATATTGTACGAGAAAACTGATAAGGCGATTTGATGCATGCATGAATAATGATGGTAGTCATTTTGAGCAGCTTTTATAATTTTTGTTATCAATAAATTATCTGTTTTGGAATTTTGTACATTATTGTTCAAAATCGCTTATTCTGACACTTTGACATCTGTCAAAATATCAAGTGTGATACATCGTTAGAATTGACTGCAGTTCACAATTCAGAAAAAAAAATAATAGGGTGCTCCTTGAAAAGTTGAGGTTGGGGGTAGTTTCTCAGGGGTAGTTTGACAAAAGTTGACTGTGACACAACAGCTTCAAAGTCATACGGGTTTGATATAAGTGCATTTTTTTTAAATTCTGAGCAGCATAACTGAGATATTATCTGTATGAAAAAATCTGGGATATATATAAATATATATATATATATATATATATATAAATATATATATATATATATATATATATATATACAGTGTGACCCCTGTAGAATACGCATTTTTTCAATCATTCTCAAAAAATACTTTTTTTAATATTAAGCATCAAAAACTGTATTTTGACCCTCTATGGTTTTTCTTCTTTGTCAAAAACGGCAAAAGTTTATTAGGCAATTTTTGTTTTCAAATTTGACTACACCCTAGATTTGTAGTCGCTATAAATAGAAACCATCAGAATTTCTTGAAAAAATATTGGTTAACAACGAAGTTACAACTTTAATTTTGGAAACGAAGTATCTGATTATCATTTTTATTTAGATTATAGACATATTGAAAATCTGGCAACACTGCCGATACAAAGTAGATCACCAGTGAACTTGTACAGTGAAAATCCGAAGTCAATAGCTCATTCCATTCTACAGTTATAACTCCTGATAGTATGGTAATGTGAGCGATTTGAGGTTGAAGCGATTTTGAAATAAAAATCTGACTACGCCACTGGATTTGTGCCGCAATTACACCTCAACAAATAAGAAATAGTGTAAAAAATATTCGGAAGAGATACGATAAATGTGTTGAACTAAATGGAGGTTTACAGTTATATTTATATTAGTTTTAGTTTTTGCTAATGACGTTTTATTGTTGAATAAATACTTTAAAAACTTGTTTCTGTTCATTTCGGTTTTATCGGCTATGGAAGAATGTACTACTGTATAACTTGAAAATGAATTTAAAATTTCCTGTTCTTTTCGAATACAGTTATAACCTACACTTAAATAAATGATTTTAAGGGAATATAATTTACAAATCCAGTGGCCTAGTCAGATTTTTATTACAAAATCGCTTCCACCACAAATCGTTACATTACCATTCTTATAACTGTAGAACGGAATGAGCTATTGACTTCGGATTTTCACTTTACAAGTTCACTGGTGTTCTACTTTGTATCGACGGTGTTGCCAGATTTTAAATATGTCTATAATCTAAATAAAAATTATAATCAAATGCTTTGTTTCCAAAATTGAAGTTGTTGTAACTTCGTTGTTAACCAATATTTTTCTATGAAATTTTTATGGTTTAAAAAAAACAAAAAAAATTGCCTAATAAACTTTTGCGTTTTTGACAAAGAAAAAAAACCATAGTGTGCCTTGGAAATAAAACTGAAGTTATGAAAATTTGTGTCAAGGTTCAGTTTTCGATGCTTAATATAAAAAATTTTTTTTTTGAGATTGATTGAAAAATGTGTATTCTACAGGGGTGGTTCCATTTTAAATGGGTCACACTGTATGTATACTGTATATACCAAATTGCAAATTGCGGTTTAGATCTCCAAAGAAGAATCACTACTGTCACGTATACTGAGTTGCATCGCTATTTTTTTAGTTTTCTATATCTTTTTGAGTATGTTTTTTAACACAAATTGCTTCTATCCAACACTTTTGATTAATATTGTTTAATTATTTGTAATTATTTCATAGAAATTTTGTTGTCACACAGTTTCCAGATTTCCTTTTTCACTATGCATTTGATCAAGTTTTGAATAGTACTCATTCACATCAACTTTTGATTTGTATTTCACTCAAACTGTGAAAAAGATCGGAGAGATTAAGAGTCAGATAACAAGGATATTGACCCAAATGGCCTGAATACATCTAACTCTATGTCTTTTCCCCTATAATTGTAGGTTACTTTGCTCCATTACAGAACTCCCAATTACAAGACCATTTTTCCCTTATTCGTCTGAATTGATCCTAGAAGGATTTTCAGAATATACCGATTTTATTTTTATTTCCCTAAATCAATTCGATTTCTTCAGAAACAAAATTACTTCCTGGCTGATATATTTCTATAATCATACATGAATTAGGTTCGGGATAGAATGGACAAACCATTTTCATCTACAATCGGTTCAATACCAGAATAGTAAATTTATAATTTTTGAAATTCTTATACTCTCTTAGAAAGAGATTATTTCTTGTCTTATCTCGAATGATACGGTTATTGCATTTTTAGGTATATTTGAAAGAAATACTAGCGATTGGGGACGCCACCGTTTATAAATCAATATAACGAAACTTGTTAACAAATTGGAGGCCACATTTTTCAACCGAACGGAACGAAATTCGGCAAGAAAATACTTTCCATCTCGGCCATGTTTGAAGATGGGCCAAATCGGCCGGGTAGATTCAAAATGGCGGCTGTTGAGAGATTGAAAAAAATTATTAATATTCCATTTTTATACTAATATTAGATAGATCTTTTGATAGAGCTCCATAATGAGCTTCACTACTTTCATCCGGACAGTTTTTCTCTAAGATGTACACACAAATAAAAAAATATAATGCGCAGGCAGTCAAAAAGGTAGATTTTTAGAATATATTTATTGATTCTTATTGAAGTGCCTTCAATCAAGCTAACGAATTATGTGTCAGAAAAATTGGAAAATTTTAATGGGAAACTAAAACAGAATTTATATTTGTGTAAAAACCTAAAACTTTTCAATCACAAGTTGAAGGAGTCCAATCTCTCTAAATGCTTCCTGATATTCCTACGTGTCTGATCAAATAAAAAAAAAAAAGGTCAACCATCACACGAGGAGGAGGAGGATAAGACAGAATTTACTGAGGTTTCAATCTTAGAAAAATAATTACATTTATATAGTTCAACTTTCAATAGACATCCGTCAGTTGAAAAAGCGAAAAAGACTCTGCAAGAAAAAATCCAAATTATTCAAACAATTAAAGGAGATTTAGAAGATTTTGAGAACGGGGGCAGATATAGTCCCCGAAACGTCAATCACAAACTATATAGAGGTATCTTTTGAATTTTTACTATTTTTTTATAGGCATATTCAGGAAACGAAAAGTTACTGACAAATCGATTCATTTTTCTATAGGAAATATAATTTGGTGAACGCAGTAACTTATCGGGGTGAACTAATTAGTTTGCCTTTCTACACTTGTATAGATTTTCCTGATTATATTTTCATTTTTAGACTGTGGAAGGTTGCCCAAAAAACATGTCAAGAAATACTGTAATTCGTTATAAAATATCATTATACACTCGTCATTCACGGGTGTGTAAGAGGTTAGATTACACCCTGTATATTAATATATGAAGGGTGACGTCCACAATAGGTAGTATTTCTTTGAAATCCACCTAAAAATCGAAGCAAATCACCATCCTTGAGAATTATTAATTTTTGTTGATATTAAGATTGAAACGTCTTTCTTTTTATTCAAGTGAAATATTAGAAAAATTTATGGTTCACACAAAAATGAAAATTGTATTTTTGTTTACTATGAAAATGTTCCATTTTTTCTGACACATGATTCCTCAACTTGATTGATACCAATTTCAGAATCTCAATAAATAAATTCTGATATCTACCTTTTCGACTGGCCACACCATCGTTTTTTTTTAATATTTGACATATATCGGCTTGTAATTGTTACACCTCTTAAATATTTTCGTGGGTAAACCTATTACTTCTGTGGCAGAGCCGAACACTTCAGTTAATCGATGGATGGAATATGTTTATTGCTTATTGATTATCACAGCTGAGGCGTTAAAATTTTTTAAGATGTGAAATGACACTGTCTACTTTTGCAGAGCGGAGTCACGAATGAACTGTTTGTTTTTAAGAGTTGTGAAATGACACTGTATTGTATCGAGCTCTGGAGACTTTAATTGGACGACAAGTTGTGACTAAGTTGAACGACGAGTTATGATTGTATGTTGAACGATGCCGAGAGAGTAACTAATCTGTATTGAATTTGGAACTGGAACTGGTGGTGAATGAATTCTGACTGATTGATTGAACTGAACTGATCTTAATTTTCGATAAACTGTCGGTTTCAAAGAATATTGCCAGGAATCACTCTTGGGTTAATGGTAACCTAATGGATCCCTGATGGAAAAGCAGTAATTTGGTTTCACCTAATGGAATAATAGTTATTAATTTATTTTTTAATGATGGCTAAATTCCTAGGGATTCAAAGATGTTTACTGAAATTTGTAATACGATCGGAAAAGTTGTTCACCAATGTGTTAATTGGGAAAATTTGTTAATTTAGGGAAACATCCTTACTTTGTAGGTAAGTATGATTCGTAGAATCGCCTCAGCTAAACTGAAATATTCAAATTCGACAACCCAACAAAAAAAAAATAAGTTAAATTTACGTCATTTCGACCTTCGAATAGGTCAGCGCCCAAATTGGCGAAGGTAATTCTTATAATAACCTTTAATTTACCAATATGGGAAAAAATCGAGGTAATTCAGAAGTCGAAAATTGGGCAATCAAGATATTTTGCTTAATGAGTCGAAGGCATAAATAGGTAAAATTGCCATCAGAATAGTCGATTGATGATAAAATTTTTGTCCTTTCTACTATATATATATTATAAACACTATATAAAACAACCAATTGAACGTTAGAAGGAGATGATGAAAGTTTACTGTATATTGTGTATCTTAACCTACATGCTTATTCGTAAAAGCTTTGGAGATAAAAAATAACTGTCAAGATGTATGCAAGTGATGGTTTCGCATTCACATCTGTTTCGGATTTTATTTGCGATACTATTTTTTTCTGTGATAATGTTGAATTCAACTTATGTAAAAAAGTGGGGGGTCCCTTCAAAATATCAAATTTGTATAGAAAAAATTCATAAAATGGAGTGTACTTCCTAACTTTGTTCATCAAACACTGCAAAAACTAATTCCATAGATGAAGTGTGTATATACATATCATATACACCAATTTTTTTACAATCTAGCATTAAAATGGATCATTTTTGTAATGGCGGAAACTTTGAGAACACAGGCAGTTTCCTCATCTTGGGATTCCAGACCCTTCCACATTGTGGTCACGTAATGAAATACAAATTAGTTATGCGATGTTTTTTCATGCGATATGTCTATACGTTCCGTTCTCTGGTTGGATTGGAATCGTGGATAATGAATTTATATTGTTGTTATTCGATATTCTGAGCAGAAACACTGAAATTATCATTTTAATTCCTAATACGGAGTGAAAATAAATATTATTTTCTACCCTTGTTGATGGTAAATCCAAGTATCTCTGTACAACCTAGTTACTTAAAGAAAACGACATATACTACATAACCCCTTTAATAGATTTCCTTGCACTTTATTCAATAAATTTTGTTTACCCATTTGCTTCAGCTGGACCAACTTCATTGAATTTCATTTTGTCGTTTGCTGAACGCAGTTTATCTATGCATTCATTTTGTCAACCCATCCATTACCGGCATAACCTAACATAACCCTGTTTTGTATTGCCTCCGTCAATGGAGAAAACTTATTTGCTTTTATATTTTTATTCATAATAATAGATGATGAGTGTTTCAAAATAGTTGCTGTCATAAAAAGATGTGGAGCCCATAGTAGAATATTCCTATGAACCACATAAGTGGGAACATGATGGCTCTGCTGATCTTTGAACTTTAGGAAGTGTAGGTTTATATTCTCATTCTGGCAGGTAATCGATAGTATTTGGTGGTATACATCTATGGTTTAATAATTCTATTCGAATTTCTACATGGCATTTCATAGATTTCTAAAATTCAGCTCTACAATGAATTATTTGAAGAGAGTTAATTGTATCATATCATCCTCATCCGAATCGATTCGGGCTTCAATATCTGATAAGTTACTTCGAGGATTTAATTTTTGGTAACTTTGACTTCGTTGTAGACATTTAGTCTAATTAGACAAATATCCTAGTAATCTGGCCTGATTGTGAAACAGTGGGTATAAACTAGGACAAAAAAAAGCCCAGGAAACTTAATTGATGCCGAAATAGGTGACGTAGAGTATATATAGACCTGTTTACCGACTTGTTTATTCCCTGACTATGTGAACATACATGAGCTAATAATTAGGTTACTATTTACTGGAAAGTTTTCCCTGAAAGTTCAAGTATCTTGAACACATTTCGCTGGTCACCTTTGGGTGAAATTCAACCTTATTTCAAGTTCATAACAAGTAATTGCATACGCCTATTAATTTTATGGTTTTTGAAGGTGATTCGTTGGTCCCAACGGTTTTTCTAACTCGAATTCTAACTTTGGAGTTAGTTAGTACTTGAAGGTAGAATATTTGGTCAAAAAAAGGGAAATTCAGACTTTTTGAAGCCATGTTACCCCTCTTCTTAGTATAATTTTCCTATAATGCTAGTTGGGAACATAATACTTAAAATTCATATGTAAATTCAAATGAATGAACTATAAATTCCCTTCAGATGGCAAATCGATTATTTCCGTTCAATACACCCCACAAAAAATGGGGAAAAAAATTTCACTTCGATTTCTACATCACTGAAACTTGGTCAACTTCATTATTATTTATGTGAAATACGCAAATTATAGATGAGATATCTATGATAACTTTCTGCCTTTGAACTCTATACAAGGTTGAGTTTCACTTCCCAAATTATAGGCGTCGCTTCTATAATTTTTATTTTTCCTTTGCCGGGAGGTACTAATTCTCGAGGGATTCAGATTTAATTTCGAAGAGGAGCACATATCCGTGCTGATGATTGGGAAACCATGAAACAGCTGTAGGCGAATGGAGACTTTTTAGTGATTAAATCTAAATCACTCCACCCTACTATTGTTATTTATATTTGTTGTTTCCTACATCACAAACACAACTGATTCAGATGTTCTTATGGACTCCATCCAACAACGTGAATTTATTCACTTCCTACGCGGTCAAGAACACTCTGACTGTACCGGAGTTATCAATGGAGCTTGGTGGACATGCTCTCGGGGGCGATATAGTCCGGAATCCCCATAAAGATCGAGGTCTTATTACTCTGGCTTCTACACTGACACTTCTTGTACCAATAACAGGGATATGTTATCGTTCCAACAAACGGACACTCGCAAAAAATGGATAATTTTATTGTTAACGGACGAGAACTCGTAAATAACAAACTTAACTGCCCTAGTGTTGTCTTGTTTAGTGTCCAGTATTGATTGTATTGTCTCTGGAAGATATTTTATACGACTATTCATTTCTCTTTTTTATCTCAATGGAAGGAGTGAACGTTTTATAGACTAAGATAACTGACAAAAAAGTTTATATCACATCGCGAACATGTGTTCATACACGTGAAAAAATCAGCATGCAACGTGAGTTGATCAAAATATAGATTCAACAAAACGTCACTGAATGTTTTGGGAAATCTAGGTTTTTCTCCATAATTTCTCCTACTTCATATTCAACTGCTATGTCTGTCCTCATCGTAATTTCACTTTTTATCCGACGAAATAAAAAAGAAGAAAGTTTTCTAGTCACCGCGTTTTTTTTTTCATGTATGATCACGCATAACTTTTCACAGAGCAATTCGATTCCGATTATTCTTTTTTCATTGGATAGGGTGTACTTCGAAGTTGGTCCCATTTGAATTTGAACGAAAAAATCCATCCTTAAGGGTAGCAAAATGTAGGATATTGATCGTCCACCCTCTGAATTTTGGTCCGTTAACCGATTCATCAGGCATAACTAAGTAGTGGGTTTTCCGATTGGGATGATTCTCTTTTTATTAGATAGGGTATACCTCATAGTTGATCATATTTGAATTTGGAATGGAATAATCCACCCCTATGGGTAGAAAAATAGGGGATGATGATTTTTCTCTAGTGAACATTGGCACCAGTGAGGAGGACAGATCCTCCTACATCCGTGACAATAATTACATTCTGAGTGCGTTGCACTAGGCATACAAAACGCTCACGATTGCGGTCATTCCCATTCCACTAGCAGATGACTACTTGTGAGTATTTTGGTTATCCTACCAAGTGGAATGGTTTCATTTGATTGAATTCGAAGAGTGATGACAAATGGATGACAATCTTTGTTTTGATTTTTGAATATTCATACAATATCAATTTACAATAGTGATAAGACGTTTTCCATAAAATATTTTCAACAGAACGCGTTAACAAAGATGTTCAATCCATATAATAATGCAATTATTTCACTAATGCGACGCAGAAATACTTTTGATTCCTCCAGTTCATCTATTTTCTCAAGCCTAGCATATTTTGGAAATACATTCACTTCTAGAATTGAATATTTTTCTGAATCATGCAATGTTATTGTTTTGATCGCCATCATTGAACTTTCATAACGAAACATCCACTTCAACCCACCTCAAGATATGGCTCGACGTGACGAGAACAATGACGTCATTTATGACGTTTTCAGCACGCCCAGAACGACCGTGATCGTTTGTCGAAAGACTCACACGAGCGTTTCGAGCGTTGTGTGTGCCTAGTGGAACGCACTGTCTATGAAAGGATGGGATTATATGAAAAGTGATGAAATCAAGTAACCAGAACTTTCAAAAATTATTTATATTATATAACAATAAATAGTTAAAGAATATAATCGTATCATTTAACAGTTGATAGTTGAAGTAAGCTAGGTAAGTAAGTATTTTGGAAGCAATCAAAAAATTGAATAGGTAGTAGATTTCGGCCAAAAAAATTTAAAAATATTTGTTTTTAACAAAAAATCAAACCGACGAAAAAATCCAATGAAAATCAAAAAAATGAATAAACCTTCTTAGTCTGAATGATACTTGAGCCTGGTTAGGTTCTTCTACACCCCTACCGATCCATCGATTTGGATAGACATTGTTAAGGAATTCCCTGGCTACAACGCTAAAATGGGCCGGAGCCCCATCATGCATAAACCACATGTGGGTACGAATTTCTAATGGTACATTCTGAAGTATTCCCGGCAATTCATTTTCTGAAAAGTCTCTGTAAGTTGCGCCATTCAGTCGGAACGGAAGAAAGAAAGGACCTATCAAGTAATTATCAATTATTGCCGCCCATACATTTACAGAACATTGATACTGATAATGTCTTTCACTAACTGTGTGCGGATTTTCCAGAGCCCAAACATGGTTGTTATGAAAGTTTGAGATAGCATTTCGGGAGAAGTTTGCCTCGTCCGTGAAGAGTACATATCTTAAAAATTGAGGATTTCCAACCAATTATCTCAAAAACCACTGACACATAGTAATGCGTTGGGGAAAGTCTCGTGGCAATAGAGCTTGAACACTTTGGATATGGTATGGATAAAATTGTTGCTGGTGGATAATTCTCCAAACTGAGAACTGAGTAGAATTGAGAGCTTCAGCAATTATTCTTGTACTTGTTTCTGGATTCTCCTCGAGAGCGTTCAAAACAGCTTCTTCCGATTCTGGGGTTCGAACTGCTTGTGGTCTTCCAATAATATCAGCTGCCCTCTTAAGGCTACCTGTTTCTGTCAAACGACGGTGGAGACTGGTAAATGTTGGAGGTGAAGGCAGTACTCGATTAGGAAATCGCTTCTGGTAAATACGTCTTGCTTCGCGCGCATTGCCATCTGCAAGGCCATAAACGAAATGCATATCGGCTAAATGAGCATTATTGTTTCAATAATATTTTTTTTTTATTGGTGCCCCTTTTTACCCATTTAAAGCACGCCTCAGCGTGTTTAAATCGAACTTTAAAAAACGCGCGTTTTTTAAAGGTAACCATGACAACATCAACAAATCGAGAAACGTGAAGTCTAAATGACAAATTTTTGATTATTGATCTGACAGGAGTACCTTGTAACGTCAAATAATATATTACTCACAATAAGTTCATTTATATGTGCTCCTCCATCCATTTCATGAACTTTTCATATTCTTTTTTATATATATCACTGGATTTTCGCGGTATTAACCGCGATTCTGCCTCACTATTCAAAGAATCGATATTAGAATCATTCATTTTTGAGCTCTGGTGACAACAAATATTGATCTTTGGTAACAAATTGCAAATGAATGTTTTTCTCATTTCCATGACAACGAAAGGTATACTGATGTCACATCACGAATTCAACCTTCTTGCATTATTAGTTCTTATTTCTATTTTTTGTAGTAATAATACCAGTATATATGATTTCAAAGTGCACCAATAAAAAAAAATAACGTAAAGTATTCGTGGATAACTGGTCTTAAAAACACTTGCTCTATTTCGAGCACTCCAGCTGCGCCGTCGTGCTCGAAAAATCGCGCGTGTTTTAAAGCCCTTTTTATCCACTTATACTTTAATATACTATTTTCAAAATTAGTGTTTTAAAACTTACAGAAACTTCAACAAAACGTTTAACTGTCACATAATATGTAGGTAATTACCAAAACTACGTCAAATTCATTTCCTAAGCATTCTTGTGAAAAATGCAAAATAATGTTAATAACTTCAACACGCATCGATTATCAACTAATCGATCTGAAATTTTCAAGTCCAAATCTCTAGAAAACGGTTGCTTATAGCGACTTGTAACAGGGGTAGCTTTTTTACGTAGATATGATAGTGGAATTGATTTTTCTACTGGAAAATGTGGTAGGAGGACGCTCAGAAAAGTTATGAATCTTCAAAAAAGAAAAAGACGTGTAGGTGGCGCCCCCTACGAATAAGAGCAATAAAAACCTCTCAATACCAATTTTCGTTTAATTAAGGTCAGTATTTCGAAGGCTATTCAAAAAAAACGAAAATAAAAATAAAACTTTAACACCCTGTATCTTGGAAACGAAGTGTTTCCGGACATATATTTATTAGGACAATTCATATAAGAATATTGTGAGGTATCACCTCCTGAAGTTTGTCAAAGTACATTCAAATCATCCTGTACACCAAATTCCTGTTTTCCCTAGTTTTTCATTCGAATCGGGAATGGTAGATGTCTCCCGCTTCGTGGTAATCCTGAATAGTAAGTGACATTTGGAATAAATGAAAGATATATTGTTATCATCCAATAAATGTATGTAGGTTTAGGTGTGAAAATCGAAACTTGATTTGAACCCAAAATAAACCATTATTCGTACATTCTTGTAAGTGGATTATATCTTGTTAAATTCAATATCATTTTGTTTGCGATTGTTCGAGGAAAGTGTAAAAATCATCCACAATTTTATTAGGCAAAAATCAAAATTTCTAGCTTTTCTGCATTAAAATGTTATCGGTTCATAGTATTTATACACCCGTTAATGTTCAGTTATATTTTATGAATGAATAAAATTCAATTAGTAAAGTGTTGCTATGACGACACTTTACGGACTAGTCCGTAAAAGTAGCATTTTACGGATTTTTTTTCAATTCCCAAAGTAGCCGTTTTGAGAAGCGTATACAAAAAATAATTAGCATTATAAGAGTATTTGTGTGATTTTGTATCGAAAATTACCAGAGTTTGAGAAGAATTCCAAAAAATCGATTAACAAATTGATATTCTTTATAGTCATACTTTTTGTACGATATAATTAAGAAAAATTGGGTGCGGATCTGATCGTCCCACCTCGTTAACTTTCGAATAGTTTTGTGAAGAATAATTTTACAAAAACCATGTTGGGGGTTCCATGGGTACTACTTTTTGGAGAAAAAATACGATTTTTCTACATACTAAAAGATACTTCCTCATACCATTCGTTTGAGTTTTTGTAACCGCCAGCACAATGTGTGTGTGAAATCACAAAGGGAAATCACAAAGCAATAATAATGTGTTTTTTCAACATGTTCAGAAAATGTTCCTTTATTCCAGAGATAATTTCATATTTCTGTACTCTTCTTTCCTGCAATCAAACAAAATATCATTCATAACTCATAACTGAACTGAATAAAATATTATTGTTCTGCTGCAAACATTATTCATGAGCAAATATTCCGATCTTGATTTCCAGAAAAGGCATATGTAAAAATTGATGAGAACCTCTTTTATGCAAAATTCAATTTCATCCAACTTTTATTGAAATTATTTTCACGCAATTCCATTTACATCAAACAGTGGTTTCAGTTTTTTTATGACAATTGGAAAATAATAAAAACTGCTTCATATATCGGCTCCTCTAAGGAGAGCGAGAAAGTATGTATCGCATTCCGTATGGTTTATTTATGCTTGTCTCAACAATAAGAGTAATATAATAATAAAATATATATATATATATATATATATATTTATATAATATAAAAATATAATTATATTATGGTACTATTTGGGACAGCAGCAATACGCCTGTGTACTCTTATAACATTATATTTCCAATATTCAATACATTTATAGAAAAGGATATACATTTATAGAAAAGTCTCTGGTACTATTTGGGACAGCAGCAATACGCCTGTGTACTCTTATAACATTATATTTCCAATATTCAGGGAGCTACAAAAGTGAAAGATCTATAATATAATTGATAGGTGTGAGAGTGTACTTTACTTACAATGTCAGTGAGAATGGTCGTTTTTGATGATATGAAGAAATGATGAACAAGACACATTACAGACATGTAACATGGAGCAATAATTCAAGTTATATAATATGTAATATTGTAACATTTACTGGTAAATTTCCAAAAATGCCGAGAACAATCATGGTATATTATGTTGTGACTGAAACTAGTGTGGAAAACGGCGATAGAGGTTGGAATTACTTTCAAGTCATATGTCAATTGTCATTTCATAAAATTATTGGAAGAAGAAGACATAATTGGCCTAAGCTGTTTAGGGATATTTGGACAGTTGTGGTTGCTACTAAAGATGAGATTTCTAAGGGAACAAATATTTTTGTTATTTTTGAATTTTATTTATTGTAGCATTGAAGATGTGGAAAATGGTTTTTCTTTTTGTATTTTATTATTGGGTTGTACCAAAAGAGCATTGGGGTTCTTGTCTAAAGTTAATAAGTATGAGTGGATCTCACTCAAGTGATTGAGATCTGTTCTTTTATTTGAACAATTGTTAAATTAAAATATAAATGCCATTTCCAGGGAAATTCGCTTCGAAGCATTACTTTCTTTTGCTAAGATTTTTTGTGGAATTGTAATCCATGTTGTGATCTTCTTTGTCCAGTGAGAGCACATCTTTCAGGGTGCAGTCTACTGTCTCTTTATGGGAAGTTATACGGTCCTTTAGTAACCTGGCCGTTTGACCTATATATTCAAGGTTACAATTTGCACAAGGAATGCAATGAATTTTGATTGAGAAAGTAATGGAGTTTTGTTTTCGACAACAGAATATAATGAATTAATGGTTAACACGGTTTTTTGACAATTTTTATATTTCCAAGTTTATTGAAGGTTCGTGAGAGCTTTGACGTGATTTCAGCAATGCAAGGTAAAGAAGTATAAAAAGTATTTATTTGTGATTCATTATTACTACTATTAATATTCAATTTTTCAGGAACAGTGTCATTAGAGTATTGGTCTATAGACGGTGTGCTATATAGGATCTTGTTTAATAAGGATAAGGGATATGAATTTTGTTTAAAAAGGTTGTAGATAATCTTTTAATTTTTTTGGTGGAAAGATGTATCAGAGATACGTAGAACTCGTTGCTCCATCTGCTTGATCAAAATTATTTTTATAGATTGCCTATGGTAAGACCTACCATACAATCTATAAAAATAAATTTGATCAAGCAAATGAAACAACGAGTTCTACGTATCTCTGATCAGTCTGAAATGAATGTTTGAAAACAAAGAATTTGGAGACAAACTTTTAGATCTGAAGGAGTAAAGCTATTGGCTGTGTATTCCGCCAACTTTTGTTACTGACACATGTGTTCTATGAATTTAATACACACAGTCTTTCGTAATGGCATCTTACTTGTATGAAATATCCGTAATGTACCTTAATTGTCAATGAGGATACCTTCCAATAAGATGCGGTATCCCCCAAGGCTCGTTCTTGGGGCCAGTCCTATTTGTAGTTCACAAAAGCGATTTTCCAAACTCCAATAATCAACACTACCATAATTTATAAGCATGAAGATGTCAAGCTTTACATATTCAATTGGAGGATACACAATTGGAAACACCAGAATTGTATAACACAAACCCTTCAAGTCAAGACACTCACAATAGACTTAATAAATATGGTACATGATAGCGAACAATTTGATCCCTAATGCAATCGTTTATATAAATCAACAGCCATGAAATAAAACTATTCAACTCATTACTAGAAATATAAATTCTAAATACTACGAAGTTACAGAAGAGAATAAGTATTCGTTTTGCGTAGGATGGTCTTTGAAAGTGATAATGAATTTTCAACAGCTGATCAATGAAACTATATATTTTTTAATGTAGTTTGGATTTTGCTGTGTCAAAATTTTAATAACTTTTTATTGGCTTCAAGTACATTTTAAAAACTACTATTACGATTGAAAAATTTGCATCGCGAAGGATTTCAATACGATTTTTGCCAAAAAAAAAATAATCAAGCCTTGTTCAACACTAGTTTGTGTGATACGTACCAATTGAGTTCAGGTCATCATTCATTTGAAAGATATATTTGGATGTCTCCGTATTGATGGTGCGGTATTTTAGATATGTATGTATGGTAGTCAGTATTGAATATCGATAGAATAAAGTTGAGGGCCTAAGATACACCAAGTACTGGAAGTTCAAATCAGTTCCTTGTGTAAGCCTAGGAAATCTATCACATATATGATTTCTGCAAAAAAATTCACTCTGTTTAGGACAAGAGAGTGGTTCAAAGTCAAGTAGGACCAAATACGAGTTCTGATTATTATCGTGAGCTCTGATGGTAACTAAGTGAAGAGCAGTAATTTATTTTTCAGAATGAGGAATGCGTGTGGGGCAATATTCCTCAGATAAAATCCCACGCCCCGATATCTCTATATGCGGATAAATAAATATCAACGATTTCCGTGAAAAAAGTCAAAAACTGGGAAAACATAATTTGATTGAAATAACGAAAAGATAATCATTCACTTTTTATCAAAACCTCCCGATGTTTCCGGGATAATATAAACAAAGAACGATCAACTTATTACATCAACAATACAGAAAAATGGATAATGTAATGGTATCTCAAGTTACTGTTTAGTGAATGAGTGCATGTTTTCAGTTACATATCCATAATTCTGTAATCTGAATAGAAACTCCATCTCCGTAGAAACCAAATCAGCGATATTTCTTCATTACGTCGGATGAATTCTCGAATTAAGATTGGCAATGCTGAAGAAACTAACGTGTCGAATTCCCCACATATCGAATCGGAGTGAAATATGGCACGGAGATGTCCTCTCTCACATCGTCCAGCCTCTTCAGTAACCGGTTAGATGCACAGTGCGGGCTTGAGATAAGAGATAAGAAACACTACTTGTAAATAAGGAGATAAACAACTCAGCGACGGAGATGGGGGATCAAGAGAACGATCCGCTCATTATGTCTTTCAGAGTGGGGAAGAAAAACATGCGGTGTTGCCAAGATGAATTTGATTTTTAGCTCCTAATTAACTTCACATTTGTTTGTAGGTATGTTTAGTTTGAATCTTGCAAGTGAAATTTGGCAGGTGTTCATAATCCGGTGACAATGCATTATGGACATTTTTTGTAAAAATTCATGAATTCAAGATGGCGGCTAAAAGATGGCGACCTGTTTTGTTATTATGGCCCGATTGCATTCAGAATTGGTATATGGGTTTTTTGCGGTCGGAGATTATCAATTTTTGTCAGAATTCAATGAGATGATGGATTTCATGAAAAACTTGAAAGAATTCAAAAACAATTATTTTAAAAAAATTCAAAACAAGTTTTCATACACTAAAAGAGAAATAAAATAATTATTAAAAAACTATTTGAAGACAAGCTTTTAATCAAATGCACTAAAAAGTAAAAAATGAATTGCTTTGGATGTGTGACATTGGTTATTCCGTGAGTTATAGATACAAAAGCTTGTCGCGAAAAGTTTTCAGTTCAATACAAAAGCGACAATCTTTTGAATCTATAACTCACGGAATAACCCACGTCACACATCCAAAGCAATTATTTTTATCTTTTTAGTGCATTTGAATGAAAGCTTGTCTTTTTTATTAATTATTTTATTTTGTGCTTTTTAGTACCCAAGTTCAATCTATGCATGTTTGTTAGAGCATCGTTATTATGAGGCCTTTTTTTCCTGTAAGTTCTGAGCTATCTAGTCCTTCAATGAGGAGACCATCTAAACGTTTAGGAAAAGTATACAGTGCTTCTCAAAAGTCCCCTCCTTCCCTCTAATTTTTGGAACGATTATACATAAACAAGTGGAATTTGGAAACTGAATATAAAAGGTTGTAAACTTCCCTACTACTTAGTGATGATAGATGACGAAATCGTCAAAGATGACGTCACAAGGCCATTGTGACCAATAATTTTAAATGGAACCCTACGGCAAGCTACACCTCTTTTAAAAGGTATCGAAAAAACCTTTTCAATGGTTTTAATTTTGTTTGTGTTCATGGCAGTTTTAATGGCTCATTAGTAAACATTATAATTTAAATTCCATTCAGTATGATATCAATTACAGATTTAAGAATCAGTATCTACTTGAAGAAATTAAGTGACCTCCATTAACTTCCTGACAGTGAAATATCCTATATTTAACTCTTACTTTTCAAATGTGTCTGCGGAAACAGCCTCACATTCTGCAACAATACGTTGTTTTAGAACGTCAGTATTGTCAGGTTCAGTGGCGTAAACCTTCGATTTGAGGTACCCCCACAGAAAAAAATCCAAAGGTGTGAGGTCCGGTGATCGAGCTGGCCATTCTGTTGAACCTCGTCGTCCAATCCATCTACCACGATACTCCTCATCCAAATACCGTATCACTGCACCGTAATAGTGTGGAAGAGCACCATGCTGTTGGAATGTTATTTCCAAATTGCTGAATTCATCTGGATTATCTTCCAAAATTTCAAGGATTAACGGTTCTATTGCGTTTTGCAACAGCTCCAGATACACCTCACCAGTTAAATTAGTATTTAAAAAAAGAGGCCCAACGATGTGGTTTCCCAGGATACCTGCCCAAACATTCACCTTCTGGGGAAATTGGGTATGTGTTCCACGAAACAGGTGAGGATTTGCGTCACTCCAATACCTCACATACTGTGTATTTACATTTCCATTTAGATAGAAAGTACTTTCGTCACTAAAACAAATTGTTTTGACATAGTCTGGCTGTTGGTTAATTTTAGTTTCTATATTTCCACAAAATTCTAGTCTTCGGTCTGGGTCGTCGTCCGAGAGTTGATGAACCATTTTTAATTTGTTTTTTTTCAACACCCTGTGTACTGTACTTCGACTGACTTCACAGGTAAGATGCACTGTGAGTTGTTGAAGAAGTAGGATTAACTATTACTTCTGCCAGTATATCAATTTTTTTCTCATCAGAAATGTGTGGTCTGCAGGATCGTTTCGCATCATCAATACTACCCGTTGTTTCAAACTTACGAAGAAGCTCCCTTAAATAAGTCCTCGAAACGGGGCGATCGGGAAACCTCTGATTAAAAATGCGTTCTGCTGCATGAATATTTTGTCCAGTTTCACCTAGAATTAGGATCGCTGCTACTTTATCACCTAAAGCACGTACCATTTCGCTTCTTGAAGCACTTAAACGTTCGGCTCACAACAGTTTAACAAATTATTAAAATGTACAAAAATACTAAAAGTACTAAAAGCTGCTAAAACAGTTAAACGTTCGATCAACAATACACAAATTATTAATTGTACAAAAACTTGGACAATTACAAAAACGTCGAATTAGGGAGACTAACAAAAACGTCAGCTTATTTGACAACTATCCAGAGGCGGAGCTTGAATTAGGAATTTTAGTATTAACTGAATTAATTCATCACAGCTTTGCGTTTTTTAAAAGCGAGTTGCCAAAACTGCCATAAACACAAACAAAATTAGTATCATTGAATAGGTTTTTTCGATACCTTTTAAAAGAGGTGTCGCTTGCCGTAGGGTTCCATTTAAAATTATTGGTCACAATGGCCTTGTGACGTCATCTTTGACGATTTCGTCATCTATCATCACTAGTAGGGAAGTTTACAACCTTTAATATTCAGTTTCCAAATTTCACTTGTATAATCGTTCCAAAAATAAGAGGGGGGGAGGGGACTTTTGAGAAGCACTGTATATGATTCGAATGCGCTTGAAAAACTGGCAGACCTCCAAAGAGAATCGGAATGAAAGCAATTATATTCTATATATTGTTTTGTAAATATGTAAATATTGTATGTACTATAAATCTTAGGAATATATAGTAGAACTGTTTCGAAACTAAAAAAACATTCAGGAAAAGTATACATTATCCAAATACG
Source organism: Gonioctena quinquepunctata (assembly GCA_018342105.1). NCBI lineage: Eukaryota > Metazoa > Arthropoda > Insecta > Coleoptera > Chrysomelidae > Gonioctena > Gonioctena quinquepunctata. The sequence goes on from JAFIRS010001612.1 coordinate 207,682, forward strand.
CCTCAATCTATTATCCTATGAATATCTCATAATACTCAATTACCTCCCATAGAGGGTTATGTGTTGACATTATCAACCAATACGTCATATATAATCAAGTAACAGATAGATGAGAAACAGACCATTGTTGTCAAGGCGCATTTCAAGAAATTATGTTTATTTCATCAGTTCGATTTTGTGTCATAAAATTACTGGAAATATTATTAAAATGTGAAGAATTACTCGAAATCTATTCAGTAGTTATTAAAGCTTGTTAGAAGCATGTAAAAAATCAAATATTTACATATGTTATGACCGAAACGGCAATATGTTATTTTGTATTTTTGTTTTTCTTCAAATCATTTTTGCCCTTATGTACCTATACCAGGTGAATGACTGGGGACTCGCAATTTGGTTATAATATGAGAAGACCATAGAAAATTAAGTTTTGGATATATAAGTTATCCAAAGTCGTGTAAAGGTGTGTACTATTTTTTCTTTGTATAATGACTGGATAGCAAGCAACTTGAAAAGCTAGGAAGTCAGGTTAGGATGTGTTCCCTACAAACCAAATAGGTAGAATTTTGGCCTTCCTATGGGTCGTTGGAGGTTTAAAAAGATAAAATTGCCCTAATACTAGTAATTTTTAACCTGGAGCTCACAAGAGAAATAAATAAGTTCAAATCTACTACCTGAGAGTTATGCAGATGTTAAAAATAACATGGCGTTGAGAATATAACTGTCAGTCTGAACTCACAGCAGAGGAAGATGCATACATGAGTTATATTGCTTTTTCAAAGAAAAAAACAGATGAAATTGCATGTACACTTAACTTTTTCTACAAATTATTCTTGAAATTGTATGCAATCGAATGTTCTTCATAATATTGGGCAGGAAAGTAATTGTTCTAATTATATTCGACACACTAAGTTGGTATCAATAGGCTGTTTTTATTCAACATCATTTGAGTTTGCTCACTGACAAGTATTACAGATGATGATTTGAAAGAAATATAGTTTTCAGCAAATATTTGTACAATTTCGTAACTTAGTTCTTTATCATTCTCAGAGCCCTTGTTCTAAGCTCAATGAGGCAACTCAAGGGTTCCCCAGCCATCCTCTCAATGACAATATTGTAACATCGATCTTAAGATCACTTAAGTTGTGCAAAACATTCCATCATCCAGCATCTCTACTTGGTAATCAAATGGAAAACGTTCGACAACGCTGCCTCATTATGTCAATTTTTCGTAATCAACTACTGAGATAAGAGCCTCGAGGAACTCTCATACGTTATGACAATGAGCATTTACGCGTCTACATAACGACTCTATTTACTTAAACGGGTCTCGCTCATTTACCTCTTCTTTTCCACTCAGATTCTTGTGGGTTTGTTTTATTTTATGAGTACTGTGGCGGTACTACTAAAGGATGACCAGCCATCGGTGGTACCGGTTCTTTAAATCCACTTTGAAGAAGACTAACTATTTGAACAGACACATGTTGACAATAACTATTATAGGAGTTTGAGTGGAGATAAATAATAATACTCTGACAATTCCTTGTCGAACATATTAATACTTTGAATAAAACATATTGTATAGTTTATTTTTTATGATTGTCTACTTACAACGTTTTAAAAATTGCTAGTTACAGTGAATAACAACAATAAATCTTGTTTACATAACCATAACACGTTATTAAATATCTTCACCTTATTAACTCTACCTAATAATAATTCTTTCAAAAAAATATTACTTGCGGTATTCTTTCGAACCCCGTAAACATATTTCTAGAAAACTTAGAAGGCAAAACTTCCAATTATACAATAGTCAGAAAGTAATCATATTTGTTAATATTTTTCAATTCAATCGATTAATGTCCACCTTCAATCAAAAACTCAAAGGAAACCGACACGCATAATTCGATAAAACAAACATACATTTTTAACATTTTATTCTCCACCATAACAACCGGCTTAGTGATTATCTCGATGCCAAAAAAATATCTATGATGACTTGTTAATCAAACAAATCGCAATTAGTATCAATAATGGGTAGTTCAATTCTAATAGATAACATTCATTTAAAAAAACTATAGGTATGAATAAGTTAGCAAGGAGTGGTTTCAAACAAAAAAAAACGATAAACAAAATATTGAAGTCATAGCTAGTAGAGAAACTATATCCAATGATGAAATGCTATGAATAGTATGGATCACCATTATTTTCCATTGTTTCACAATTTCGGTAATTTTCTAAGGCCCGGTATTTTCACCTCCGGTTATTCTGGGAATAAATTAACCAACGGTTAGAATATGCTTTTGTTAACGTTTAGTGATAAGCAAAAGCACATTCTAACCATTTGTTAATTCATTCCTAGTATAACCAGAGGTGAAAATACCGGGCCTAAGAGTAAGAAAAAAGCAAACTGTTTATTTTGCTTAGATTCGTCAAACATAAATCCCTATTGACTCCATATAATTATTGAAGATTCTAAATAAATAGAAAAGTCGTCTTAGCTTGACTGAAAAAATAATCAACATTATACAGGAACTTCTGCACCAACCTGTTTCAACCAATCAGAAGCCTTTATTTTGAACCGTTACTATGGCAACGCAAGTGTTTTTCGAAAATTGTTTTCGCTGGGTGGACCCTGGAGTGAATTGTAGTGGAAATGTTTTGACGTGATAATTACTGTCACTTGATTAATACTTACATTGAGTAACCAGCTTTCACATATTTATTTTTATATTTACCTATAATAAAAATTATTCATCCTTCCTTCTTAACGGTGAATAGGTTAAACCAGGAGAAATTCAATTTTTTATTAAACATCTGTGTCTAATAGAATATAAATAATATTTTGACACTATTTTGTTCAGTTTTTGGGTCTTTAGGAGTCTATATTTTGCAGACTTTTGAAGCAAATGTTGGTGTACAATCCAAAACAAGTTCTTTCTCCAAATCACCGCTGCATTATTCATTGAGATTTTTCAGAAATACCATCGTACTTTAACATCGAATTAGTTTTTTGCACAGAGTGCATACAGCGTAATTTTTGAAATTATCGAAGTTAATGTCATATGTGCTAGGGGTTTTATCGCTCAAAAATTTTTGAATTTTTTTGCCTGGAAATTTTATTGAATGCCAATTCATTTTAAAATGCTGAAAAAGGTATATTTCAGTTGAAATATCAAATCACTGTGATAGTGAGTTAAGAATTCCTTATTTAATTAATTTTGGATTTTCTGTTTTCCTATATAGGAATTGAATGCGTTGATATATAATTTAGACAGGACTTTAGTGTGGTTTTATCGCAAAACATTATCGATTGTTGTTTCATCAACAGTAAAAACACAAGAGCTTTTTTTTATCGGATAAATTTTTTTTTATAACGAAATAATTTTGCCAATCAGTAATTTTACGAGAAAAACTGACAAGATGTCAGTTTTTCGAGCAAAATTACTGATGGAAAAATTTTGAGTTAAGAAGAAATTTATCCTTAAAAAAAGCTCGAGTGGTTTTTGGCAAGATCAATTAACGACCGAATATATGAATGAATAACAACAATAATTATCATTATTGATACAAATAAATTATTTAAATGAACAGTTATTAAATACACAATTGTTATAAATTGTTTGGTTTGGTTTTGATTTCAAAATTTTCTTCTCGGGTATTCACACATGTAGAATATTCATTTTGATTTTTCTCACTCGAGGCTCGTAAGGAACTAATAAGATTTTCGTGATGTTCAGGATCAATTTGGAGGTAGGGTTTAATAGAAGATGATGATGAGTGTCCCGTTATCTTTATCTTTATCTTTGGCTAACTGGGAAACTGTACTAGCACGGTTCGAATGATTGGTAATTTTATTATTTGTAATGTCGAGTCCAATTTTAGTTGCAGAATATTTGGTCCCAGTAGAAATCGTATTAATACCCAGTGGAACATTTTTGTACCAACTTTTAGAATTTTTGTTTTTCCAAAAAGGATTTGGAGTTAAAAAAAGTCGTTCAGATGTTATGTTTTCATTTCTTTTTTGTTACAGGAATTTTAACAATGCAACGGGACAAATACCTTCATCCATTTCATTTTTTGTTATTGCTGTCTGCCAATTTTTTCGACCCACCCTGTGTCGTCTTTGAAAATATTGTATTGTATTCAAATCTTCATGTTGAAGTTCCATCTTGAGTTTTTCTTCTTCAAAATGGTAAATTTTAAAGTTTGCAGCTTCTTCCTCCCTCCAAGCTAATTCATAAGAAGCTATATGAAAGAATCTTTTTTGTAATCCCTCTGGGTTGTCTATATATTTCACAATTTTGCCATTTTACTATATCTTTCTTGTTCAATGCTACAGAACTTACTTTTCTTTTCTCTGGAATAACTTGTAATTCTTTCCGTTTACTATTTCTTGCATCACGAGCTTCTTTAAAAGTTATGTCGGCAAAAGGATAAAATTTTATATTGTATTCATTGAAATATTTTTCTTGAATCATCTTCGCAGTAGAATTCCAAATTGATTTAACTGCATATTCTTTATAATCTTCTCCATTCCTCTTTTTCATATTATAGGCCCAATCCTTTAATATATCTGCTACTTTTTGTAATGGAGTTATTTTCGACTGTTCGTAATTTCGTACTTGACAAAACTCCATAATTGTCTCCATATTGACGCTTTAGTATTTTTTGTGGATTGCGGGATGGCTTTTTCTATATTTTTTGTTATTTGTTGAGTCGAAACTTCCCCAAAACGACTCATGTTGTAATGTTCCAGTATCAATTACCAACAATACTCAAATAACTGACAGGGCAGACATTAAAGTGACGTAAGCATACTAGATGTAGACGCTTAAGAGGAACAGGCGTTTTTACCGGTGATAAAAAACGATGCACCTTTTTATCGCTGTGAAAATGACAAAACAGTCATCTTTAAATGACACATTTTATATAGGAGTTAATTTATCAGTATAAAACAGCGAGAAGTCGTTTTACCACTATAAAACGAATCTGATTGGTTCTCTGTTTGAAATTTTGGCCATTTGATTGGCTCAAAAATAATGGGGGAAATAGTCCATTAATTTATCCTTCCCCAAATTACTCTCCATGATAAGATTATGAATAATCTCCAAACTTTCATTTGATTATATCAAAATCACATTCCTATTTCATTATAGTATAGTAGGTCCTGGATGCATGAAATTTATAATGGCGCTGTATATTTGAAAACGGGTGGACTAAGGAATCCGTAAGAATGTTGGTAAAGTAGGAACTATTTCTCGCTATATGTTTGAATTCAGCTATTCGCCGCCCATTTCGTATTACAAGTTAATGCCCCAAACGAAATTGTCTGGAGATTCGATTTTAATCGGAAGTTGAAATATTTTCATGGGTCTTTCGTTTAAAATAAAAAAGAAAGCATGTAATGACTTATTTCCGACAAAAAAAAATCTCAATTTCCAAAAAGAATTCAATCTCAATATTTTCAATTAGTACTCTAATCCTTTTTGAGTTCACCTACTAATTTGAGTTCTCAAAGTGTAACCGTTTCTCAATTAAAATTAAAATACATTACATTGAACGCCCACCTTAACCTAATACAATCTTGCGGGAAGACTATCAAATGTCTGTCACCCGACGTGAATATTTTTGTTATTGTCAGCGTTCATGGACTATCACCGAATTTGTTTAGAACAGTTTCCCTCAACTCCCAACAAGCTGCAGTCCACTGAACTAATTTTAAAACCGAAAGTGCCAATAACCCCATCACTAGAGTTATTTGCGTTGAACAAGCGCCAAGTTTCAATTTTTACACGAAACATCGATTTTACACACTCTGCCTTGTACACCATACATTTTATGAACCATAATTACAACTGTACCTTGACTTATCAATATTTCATAGTTATTATGAAGTGTTGATTTTAGTGTTGCATTCTATCGTGCCGGAAATGGGAGGAAAATTAATTGATTTTGAAATATGCGTCACCTACACGGTAATTAAACGGCATCAATCACAGGAAGTTTTTCCGCTAATCGCCTGTAAATGATGGTTTCTTCAGCACGACGTCTGTGAGAGGAAGACAGTAATGGCGGAACCACACCAAAGATCGTAGATAACTCGCATCCCGGGAATTTTTACGCTCGAACCTGTTTTGACGAAGAAGGAATGGTTCTCGGGCTGATGGTACTGGTGACTGAAGTGAGACGGTACGGTTATTGCGTATGTGAGGAATTATTCGCGTCGACCGTGGTCTTTGCCAATTAAAATTGTTTAGTGAAGAAGTGATGATCCTTTTCAGAGTTCCGTAGCGTATGTGAAAATGGCACGCTAATGTTCCCACCTAATTGTATATCCCTCTAACCGTATGTCTGATCATTATTCACGGTATTCTGAAATGTATTTAAACCATTGAGATTTGGTATGGCATACGAGTTTATTTTCTCTAAACAGAAGAGTGTTGTGCTTTAGCAGGATTACCTATAATTCTTCAGAACATAAAACTGTAATACTATGAAATGAATACATTAGAATGATACAAAAGGTGGGCACCGGCTGCTGGTCAGGTTGACAAGAATCTTATCGATATCTGAGCCAAGCAACATCGGGCATGTTTAGCACTTGTCTGGCTGACCACCAAGGAAGGTGCGCGTTAAAAATACCCCGAACAACTTCAACGTAGTAGCATATTCGCAGCTGCAAGCGTCATATCAATGAGCACGAGATATGACGATAGATATGCCGTCCTTAGGAGGGGACGTTAAGAAGACATGTCAAACAACTGACTGCGCTTGTGTAATGGATATGTATCTCGATCTCTGTCTTGCAACATATTTTTATAATAAATGTTCCTCATTCTTCCATTTTGCCAGATTCATTTCTAACACTCGATCGACAATAAGTATGAAAATATATGAAATATGAACACGTAAGTGAGAATATTGAATTTGGATACTTTTGATCGGGATAAAATTAAAACGGTTGAAAGTTAAGTGTGAAATATGGGTATTGTAACTCGATTGTGGGCACGCGCCATCTGAATACTCTTTATTTAAGGCAAACATAATTTTGGAAATAACTCGCCGCTCAAATTGTGTACTAAAAACCCTTAAAGATATTTTTTATCAATCTTGGTTACTTGAAACCAATTCTTACGTAATAAATTACTACGTTTGATGCAGTACTGACGACAAATTGATCTTCATTGAGTGCTCCGTTCATTTCAATATGGCGGATTTTGGAGAATATAACTTTAAAGTGGCAAAAACTGAAAATATACCACTCCATAGTTCCTCTCATCATTAAGTGGTCAGTGGAACAAACTTATCAACTTTTCCACCACTAGAAAGTGGCGCCCACATCGCAAGCATATTACTCACCACTTCAAAGTTATAACTTTAAAATTGTAATAGGTCTTATTCCCCTGAAAGTGGCGAACACGTCGCGGCTATTATAACCTGCCACTTCAAAGTTATAACCTCGAAATTTCGGGTGCATGTCCATTAATTATTAAAAAAGGAAATGTAGCAAGTATGGTGGATTTATGCAGCTCCAATTGACAATTATCAAGTATCAAGTAACAATTATCAATTAACAACTTATGAAAATGATGCCATTTACGCAAACTGAATTAACAATAAAGGTATGGATATTAAGAAGGCGCACAAGTCCGATATATTTAAATTAACCTTTTCATACATTATCAAGAAGAATTGTCTATTGAAAACGAATAACCCATTTCATGTTGGATAAATATCATTCACGTATCAGGTAAAACCAACTTTTTGTAAGCCAAAATGAAATAATTTGAGAAAACCTAACTTTCATCATCGCGCAGATCAATCCACGGTCACTTGATGGTAAATTTCCAAGGTAATTGTAACTTTGTAGTGACTTTTATCAAATGCGAACTGTGGCAATCACTTATGGAGATAGCAAGAACGTGGCAACCATCACCACATATCACAATCAAGTACCTGCTACATTGAAGTTACTGAAACGTCACCGAAACTATCATACTCTACTGAAAGTGATTGTGACTTCTACGTGATTTTTAAGTTAACAGGATGGTAACCCAAGATTATTTTCCAGTTTCAAGTTTGAAAACTTTCAAGTGATTCTGCTTGGTGGCCATAATGTGTCAGACACCTCAATGGACACTAACAAGTTATAGAACTGTGGAATGGCTAACATACATGGGAATTACGTGACGTAGATTTAGTGGGGATTACGTAATAACCACCGAGTCGAAGTTGCAGCCTCATTTTCTGTCACTATGAACCAGTGGCAATATGTTCGTCTATATTAATGCTTACTCTTTCATTAAAATTTTGTGTCTAATCGATCGTCGCTCAATCTATGATGAGTACTCGTCAAAAATCCAGATAAACAATTCAGCTTCAAAACCAGCTTTTGCAGTGTGTGCTTATATAAAGTTGACCGATTCGGTACATATATTTCATCCGATCTTTTTTTGCAATTTCAATATAATGTTTTAACGAGTAAAATCAACTGTACCAAAGAAAAGTATCGCAAGTAGCTAACGATTAGGATTAAGTAATGATTTATCTTCTAGCATATTCCACACGAGAGTATTTTCGAATATTCAATTGAGAATGTTCCTTTTCAACATGAATACCCACAAGAGGTTATCTTGACGATGGAAGATATAGTGACTGAAGTTTATCTTTCAGTCGCAGATGATTCCACATCTGATTTTATGAACATCCTGTTTATATTTCAACAAATCATTATATTTTTTATTGCTTATAATTTTTTTAGGGTATAAAGAACCATTATTGAAGCAATTCTACTTGATTATGACTATGATTTATGGGCGAAATGTCTTGATACCCCAATGTTCGTCTCCTGAATTAGTTATTCTTCTTTTTCTCTGTATTGGTAATATTTCACCCACGTTCCTCAAATTGAGCGCACACATATTCTAAGGTCGGGATGAAGTCAACTGTACCATAATATTTGTTGGGTTATTCCAGGTTTTTCTAAAACACAGATAGCAAATGCACCACAAAAAGTGGTATAGGGTGTGCTACGATAAATAATATTAACCTACCTTTTCCGGGACATGCCATGTCTTTTTGGTTCACTATTTCGAGTGAAGAATATTCAAGGAAAATCTTATTATTACTATTATTATTCGAATTGAATACTTTGTTGCAGAGATGGATGAGATATCGTATGGGATATTCAACATAATTTCACAATAATATTCAATGACATTTCATAAATATTTACGAAGTACTTGTGTGTTGAACAAAATGGCTAGGGTCTAAATAAGTTTCAATGAATGAGTTTTTCTAAATGCATCAATATAAGATACACTTTCAATGTTAATTACAGAAATTATCACTGTCTATTATTTTTGAAAAGAAATCTTGATTTAAATTCCGATATTACTCAGTCATTCGAATCTATTCTAATGTATAGTACGTACACATTAAAAAAAATATGGACCGTAGAATTCAAGTTGACTCCGTGTACACCGACTTCTGCAAGGAATTTAACAAGATTAACCACTCTATTCTACTATTCAAAGCTTGCCGTCTTCGGTGTATACTGAAATCGCTTGAGACCTCCTCACAGTTTCACAGTTTTGAGATTTTCAGGTTTTCATAGGTTCAATCAAGTCATTCATGTTATTTATTCATTTGCTCAAATGTTCTTCCAGAAGAGTAATTACAAAATGTTAAGCGAAAAAGTCGTATGTGATAAAAACGTATTTCGATCGGCACACACCAAGACCATATACGCTACTGGTTTTTAATCTTTCAGAGCTATTAAAACACAAATATAACGCGTGATTTATGACCTCCCATTATAGAGACACACCTGTCAGCATTATGTCGAACTTGATTGGTCCAGACGAATCGGTTGTACAACTGACAGCCCTCACTCGAGTCCACGTTGACTATCGGCTCTTTTGATGTACCGTTTGCCGACGGAAAATGTTTACGAGTAGAACAGATTATTTTTCGTTCCGTTTCTTCGCATATACGCTCGTGTTAGCGAAGTGAGTTTTCATTTGCTCCCTATAGAAACAGCTTCTGCAATTGATATTGGATGGACTATACCAATTTTCGGTTTGTGGAGGCTTTAGCGAATCATAAAGTCTCATTCTATAAGTCGCAATTGACAGCAATTAGAAAGCGGAAGAAAATGCATTAATAATCATGCAAGAATCATACCAGGTACTATTTGGGAAAATTAATACATTAAAACAATTAAGAAAATTCAAATCATGAAAAATGAATTGAAGAAAAATACGGATAAGAAAGCAACAGCGGATAAAAAAATTATACTTAAAGACTGGGAAAATGAATTGTTGGGGATTATAAATGGTGACGTGCAAAATCCAGTATTCCACAAAATACCTAGAGCTGTGAGTATGGGCATTGCAGGTAAGCAACATCTACTTAATGACAACAACACAGACGTTTCACCTCTGCCACCAATGCCAGCACATCTTGTGGTACTCATTCTCGGGTCACTCACTTCGCTGTGAATAATATTTTCTTTTTCTAATATTCTACAACTGAGCCATGTTACTGCATACTGTGCACGTTACAAACTAGTTTAGTACTGTACTTCTCGATTGAAGTCCCAAACTATTCTACCAAGCTTCACATTTGTGAGCTTGAAAAATTGTTAGTTATTGCTTGAAAGTTGCAGTAATTGCGATAGTTTATTCACACCGGCTCAAGTTTAACCTGAAAAAAATAGAATTATGCTACAAGCAAATAGCTTAAACTCCTCAGTTCGAACTAAAGCTAATTATTATTCACCTAAACCATAGTCTTCGCTATAAAATGGTAAGTGAAAGTTCATACTACAATTTTATTCACACTGCCCATTGTCGAATGGTCTCAAGTCTTCTACATTCTCATGTCGCATGATATTGATGGGTTTTTGAACTAACGTACATCGTGTGTTAAAAGTAATATACTGTTTTATTATAATGGCACAGGAATTGGAACTGTTACTGGCCATAGAAAATTCTGAAGATGCTGGAAATACCTTCCTATAAAGGCAATATTATAAAAATGTTTTTGGAGAAATATCCGACACCAATTTCTAAAAAAACTTTTCGTTTAACTGAGGATCTCGTATTACAACTGATCAATTTTATATCGAGTGCAGTTTTTTACTGCTGGCTACAGTATTGCTTTTTGTCTTTTTGTGCGTTCATTCTAGATTGGTTCTTCATCTGATTTACTTTCCATTGCAATTCCGTTAATGTCCATTTTTTGTTGTTTATTGTTCACATATATTGACATAAAACTTAAATCACAAAAACTTTGAAGGCGGAAATGGAATACATTGTGACTTCTGTTGAAGACGACAATTAACAATAATATAATAATAATGTTTATTCGCATAAAAGAAAGGAAAAAACATATACAATTGAAAAAAGTATTACGAATAAACATAGGCAAACCACAGAACTGTATAACAGTTTTGAGTTGTTATGTTTGGCTATGAAATATGGATGGATTATATGACTTGATAATGAAAATTTAAAGTTATGGGTAGAGTATAACATAATATTTAACATGATACAATTCAGTAATACAATAGAGAATGGATGATTAACAATATTGTAAGAAGAATAGTATACTAAGTAATATGTATAAAAAAAGGTTTTATTATATGTAAAAAAAAGTAAACAACTATAAATAGATGTAGAAGCAATAAGCTGTTCTCATGGCAAATAAACATGAAATGTTGTTCGAGATGTGACCCCCAGGAACCGACAGTGGTGAAATGTCTAATGAATATAATATATAATATAATATAATTTTATTAACTTCAGGTACAATATATAAACATAGGCAGAAGTAGTGAATAAGTTAATAAACGAGAGAAGCCACATAAACTGTTTCCAGTTTGTGTGTGACTGTGGAAATTACAAACAGGAAGTAAAAATGTATCATGTAGTAAAATAATAAAATACAATATTAATATTTAACACTAGGTGTTTGCGAAACATAGATATACAATTTTATACACTTACATTAATATAAAACATATATATGAACTCTTTGTTCTTCAAAATAAAATTACATTTACGATATAATAAAATGACAAATTTTTGGGAAGGTTGTTATGTCATAGGGGATATTTATATAAAAAACGGAAAAATGTTTCTGTTGGGATGATTAGGAATATAATAAATTATGTATCTCTGTACGAGGCAAGCTAGTGATGTAGTCATTTAATCTTCTTTTGATTTCATTTTGATTTTTTGAAATTTTATTTGATTTGGTAGGGTATTGAATAGTTTAGGGCTCAGGTAGCTGTGGCTTTTTTTGCCCTAGCTTTATTCATGTAAGGTATTTTGAAATTATTTTGTTTATTTCGAGTGTTGTATTCGTGTTCTATTCTAGGATGTTTGTGTTTTGATTTGAAACATTTGATATTAGTATGTAAAAAGAAGAGCTGTACGGGATCAAATATATTCGTTTCGAGATAGAGAGCATCTGTTGGATGAGTTCTCTTTTTTGAAAATTATTTTAAGGATTCTTTTTTGTGTCACTATCAGTTTATTCATAGTAGTCTTTCCAGCTGATCCCCAAGTCAGTATCCCATAAGTAATATGCGTTTGAATGAGAGCGAAGTATAACGTTTTGAGTGTTTTGTTATCTAGCATATCTCGTAGGACTTTGAAACGATGCATAAGAAATTGCAGCTTTTTTATTACGTATATTATATGGGATTCCCATTTGAGCTTGTCATCTATAATAATGCCGAGATATTTGATCTGTTTTACAGATGTGATGGTGAAAGAATTTGACACATTAAGGGAAGTAAAAGATGGTGAGTAACGTGCAGAAGCATAAATTGGTAGGTAGTACGTTTTGCTGAAATTTATTGTGAGGAGTCTATGTGAAAACCAGTTTTGATGTTTCCAAGATCCATCTCTACTTTATTTTCAGGGAAATCCAGGTTGTGTCCTCATAAAAATGGCTGTCATCAGCATATGTAAATATTTTTCCTGTTGTTGGAATTGAGAATAAGTCATTGAGGTAGATATTAAACAGAGTTGGGCCCAGAATGGTTCCCTGTGGGACACCATATTCTATTTTCTTGTAGTCGCTTTTGTGTTTTCCAATTTTGACGCATTGTTTTCTGTTTAGCAGGTAACTTTGGAACAGTTTCAGTGTGGTTCCTCTTATACCTACATTTTCAAGTGATTTGAGGAGGAGTGAGTGGCTAACCGTGTCGAAAGCTTTTGACAGGTCTATGAAAACGCATAGTGATGCCTTCTTGTTATCCATAGCAGAGTACATTTCAGCCGTTAGATCTAGGATAGCATCTTGTGTCGACACACCTTCTCGGAAACCATATTGTCTACAAAGAGGATGTTATATTTTTGAGGTAGGATGATAGTCGGATTTTTATAATTTTTTCAAAGATTTTGGCAACAGCAGTGATCAAAGAAATTGGTCGATAGTTTATAACTTCATTTTTATCGCCATTTTTGTATATTGGGATTACTTGTGTCAGTTTCAGCATGGATGGGAAAATACCGTCGGTGAAAGAATTATTTATTAAATATACTAAAGGTTCAATGATGAATGGGATTGTATTTTCAGAAGTTCAGCCTTTATTCCATCGACCCCCCGCTTTTTTGTTTTCAGGATAGGATCACATTTTTCATTTCGGTATGATCGGTGGAAATAAAACATTGACATATGATTATTCATATTTTTGCTCGGGCATTCATAATTTGTAGTTTTATTTCGCCTGCTAATTTTTTGCCTATATTTATGTAGTGGTCATTAAAACTATCCGCAATTTCAGTAATATTTTCCGTGGGTTTTCCTTCTTTATTTATATGTGTTATTTTATTTATTGCCTTTCTTTTTCCACAGATTTCTCCCACAGTTTCCCATAATTTTGAGTTATCACCTTTGCTTTTTTCAATGACATTCCGGTAAAAAGTTATTTTTGCTCTCTTTATAGTACTGTTTAATTTATTTCTATAGCGTTTGTACTTCATTTTCAAATTTTGGTCATTTGGGTTGAAGATATCCTTGAAACATGCTGTCTCTAGTATTTATTGAATTTATTATTCCTTTTTTTTTCTTTGATTTTTTTTCTGTAGCTGCATTCTGAGATTTTTTTATCAACAATTTCTATAAAAGATTTTGTTGCAGATTCTACATTTGTTGCGCGATATACTGATTCCCAGTCAACCGTCTGAAGATGCGCCCTAAGTTTGATATAGTCTACTGCTGTATCATTGTCCACCGACTTTTCAGTTTCTTTTATTTTTTATTCAATACTATTTGGAGATATGTAGTATAGTGATCGTGAGTTTTGTTTTAATGATAATAGGTAGTGGAAATAGTATCAGATTTAGTTCTAATGAACATGTGATCCAGACATGTTTTGTATTTTCTGTCACCCTGGTATAGTTATTTATCGAGATATAAATTCAAATACACTCATGACATTCAGGTATTCAATTGTTGATATATCCTTTCATCATCCATGATATCAATATTTATGTCCCCAAGGAAGATGAAATAATCTGCCTTATTACCGCATTGTAGGTATGTTTTCAAAGAGTTCACAAAAGTTTGCAACAGTACGGTGGGTTTTTATACATAGCAAGAATAGATATAGCGTTGTTATTGAAATAAATATTGCATAAAATCATGTTGTTATCGTTGCTCAATTTCACTATTTCATATGTGAACTCAAGATCAGATTTAATGAACATTGTGCCATCGTTCTGATTGTACATTCCTTCATTGTATACTATATTGTACCCATTTATATGATATAAGTTTACATCTTGAATTTGTCTCGTCTCAGTGAGAACAATAATATATGAATATACCTATAATCGGCGACGAAGAGAGGCATTATTATAAAAAATATTTTCGAAGAAATGTCAAAATTTTGAAAAAAAAAATCATTTAACTAAATATATCGCATCACATCTGATCAATTTTATATCAACCAGGGCTGTTTTTTGCTGCTGTCTACGGTATTTCTTTTTGTCTTTTTCTGCGTTCATTATAAGTTGGTTTCTCATCGGATAAACACATATATTGAAACACAAAAACTTTGTGGCAGAAATGGAAAACATTGAAATTGCAATGTTGTCACTATATCTGATATACACAAATTGTCGTCGATAACAATTTGGGAGTACGAAAGTTGTGCGACACTTTTCTGCGACTTTCGTCGAAGGCGACAATTGTCGTTAGAGATTTGAGAACTGACCCTCTGATACGACTTTTTAGCTTAACTTTACAACATACCCCAACTAACATTATAGGAAAATTATACCGTGCAGTGGGGTAAAACGGCTTCAAGAGGTCCGAATTTACCCATTTCTGACCAAATATTTTACCTTCAAGTACTAACTAACTCCAAAGTTATAATTGGAGTTATAAAAACCATAATTGAGACCACCAAATCTCCTTCAAAAACAAAAAACTTAATAGGCGTAGTGCGTAGTATGAAATTACTTGTTATGGACTTCAAATATACCTCCACAGATTCATGGGTTAATAGAGTTATTTACTAGGTTGAATTTTACCTAAAGGTAACCAGCAAAATGTGTTCAAAATACTTGGAACTCTCAGGAAAAACCTTCTGGTGAATATTTACCTAATTATTACCTCATGTGTGTTCATATAGTCAGGGAATTGACAAGTCAGTAAACAGGTCTACTATATACTCTTCATTACCTATTTTGGCACCAATAAAGTTAAAGGAGTTGCCTGACATTTCTTGACCTAGTTTATACCTACTGCTCTACAATGAGGGCGAGATTACCACAATATTTGTCTAATCAGACTAAATGTCTACAACGAAGTCAAAGTTACCTAAAATAAAATCCTCAAAGTAACTTAGTCTATCATCAGATATTAAAGACCAAGTCGATTCAGATGAGGATGACATGATACACTTTACTTCCTTTAATTTTTTAAGTCTCCATACAAGCAGTTGGTGACCTACTGAAAATATTAATAATGCATGGAAAATCTGAATTACCAAAAGATGGTGAACACTCTCCTTTTTGTTCCCACTTATGTGGTACATAGGAATATTCAACTATGGGTGTTGCTCCACGTCTTTTTATGACGGTTACTGTTTTAAAACACTCATCCATTATTGAAATAAAAACATGAAAGTTAACCTTAAACTTTGGTTAGGTCTCAGAGGGCATGTCATGTCGGTAAAAGAGATACTGAACAATGAATGGGCAGCGTTCAGAAAGCTTCGTCTGTCGCCAGCGGTAAAATACAGCCGCGACGTTTTCAATGATGCAGCGACAAAATGGAATTCAATGAAGTTCATCCTTTTGAAGTAAATGGATGAAAAAATGGTATTGAATACGCAAAAAAATCAAATCAAATAGAAAATTTATTTTAACAAAAATAAGAGATTGATGTGTTGAAATGATGAGTTTCCATGGCTTCGAAAATTTCAAAACCAATCATTGTGGCTTCCGGAAAAGTCAAAATCAAGCAAATCATAATTGGTCGATTTTTTAATGGTATTTACAGTTGGCTGATAAATTGTATATTTTCGGGCACCGCATGCAGAACGCAGAAATGTCAAATCAAAATTATTCAGCCAATCACAACACACCATTTTATATTTAAAATGTTATGATTGGCTATTTTCTTGGAAGAGATTCCCCATTAGACCATAACATTAATCATGGTTTCTATTCTGGGAAGATGTGCACTTAAATATAAATATCGCGTACTATTATCAACATTACTGATGAATTTGATATTTAATTTCAGAATAAACACTCATTACAGGGTTTTGTAGTCTATATCCATTTCTCTGAGTATCTATAGGAAACTTGGCTTTACCTTTACATTAGCAAAACATATTGATTTTTTCACCCCGTATCGACATTTGAGTGTTTCTGCACAGAACATAGAATAAGTAAAATATAAATTCATTATCCACGATTCGCAATCCATCCAGAGAACGAAACGTATAGACATGCATGAAAAAACATCCAATAACATATATTGTATTTCATCACGTGACCACAATGTGAAAGGGTCTGAAATCCCAAGATAAGGAAAATGGACTTCAAAGTCAGGAATAAAGGTTACTTTCGACTTTGAACGAAGACTATGTGTTCTCATAGTCAACATTTTAAGGAATTTTGACATATAGGTCCCATATGAAACGTACGCCATATTTTTCGGTTTGAACCGTTTCCGCCATTGTAAAAATAATACATAATTTTCTCGAATCGACCACATTTTAATGATTGGTAGTCAAAAAATAGGTGAATATGATATGTATACACATACTTCATCTATAAAATCAGTTTTTGAAGTGTTTGATGGAAAAAGTTGTGAATGTAGACATAAATTAATGGTTTTTTTTCATACAAATTTAATAATTTTATGGGCCCTCTTGTTTTAGACGAGTAAAAATCAACATTATCACAGGAAAGTTTGTATCGCAAATAAAATCACAACTAGGTGTGAATGCGAAATCATCACTTATTGCATTATCTGCTATACGTTTATTGACAGTTTTTTCTTCATACGCCATGTTCATGTCAACTTCAATGCTTTCACGAATAAGCATGTAGGTTAAGATACACAATATACAGTAAACTTTTATCATCTTCTTCTAACCTGCCATGGTTTGTTGTTTGTTTCATTACAGTGTTTATAACCTGAAATAGGTAAAAATGACTACATTTTTACCATCAGTCGACTAGTCTGGAGGCAATTTTACCTATTTATGCCTTCAACTTATAAGGGAAAATGTCTTAATTTCCCAAATTTCGACTTCTGAATTACTTCCATTTTTTTCCCCATAATGGTAAATTTAAGGTAATTATAACGTAATAATTACCTTCGCCAATTGGGGCGCTGACTTATTCGAAGGTCGAAATGACGTAAATTTTACCTATAATGTTTGTTGGGACGACTATTATGCTTTACATAATTAAGCAGATAATAGATACGACAAAACGAAATCGTCCAATTCAAATGTTTTCTGATGCAGTTACGACCATTTTGCTTAATATACTGATAAAACAAGTCACATCAACCACGAAAGTGCTTTCTACTCAATATCTCAAGATACGACTATTTTTCTTAACATGGCAGCACGATGAAGGAAAATATCAGACAGTTACTATCAACAATCGCAAACGTCCGTGATTTCTCATGGATCCCATTATATGTACAAAAAATATTTTTATGTAGGTACCCGAAATGTTAGTTTCGCATTCTTCATTCTGCATAATATATTTTTCATTTTATTCAATTTCGTTAAATATTTCATTTTGGAAAGTATATAAATATTTAATTCAAATGTGGTTACTCATTTATATGAAAAATAATTCCACTTGATGACTCTTACAAAAAAGTTTAGTCAATAAATAAGAAAGAAAACTGTCCGAAGTAATAATAAAAAAAGTTAATTTAAAAATAAAAAACCGGACTGCGTAAAAAGTGAACTATAAAAAAGATGGAAACAAGATGACCAGAAAATATTCTCAGAAAATTATATTTCAAGATTAACTATTAAACTTGATACTGTTAACAATCTCACGCAGTTGGAAGCATTTTCTTCAATTTAAAATGAAGATATATTATTGCTCCAAACTGCGTGTTTACAGTATTAAGTTTAATAGTTAACCTCTTGAAACATAATTTTCTTACAATATTTTCTGGTCATCTCGTTCCATCTCTTTTAAAGTTCACTTTCTACGCAGTCAGGCTTTTTTATTTTCCAATTAACTTTTTTTTATTTTACACTTTTTAGTTAGTATTTTTCACAATATGGCGTCTGTTTGTCGCCATATTGAATTTCGAATAATACTGTCATGTCTTTATTCACAACATGACGTCTGGTAGTCGCCATATTGAATTTTGATTACTGAGATGTATTTTCTCTCTCTCAATATATTAATGACTTTTACTTCCTATAAAGGCGTATTCAGCCAATTCGAGGTGAAACGGGCCTTGCTCTTGGCAATATTCCACCCCTGTTCCCCTTCTTCCGACAAATCCGTTGTCATCCGGCCTGGGTACCAGCGTAGAGAAAAAGGGGTCTACTTTCCACACAAAACTTTCTGTCATGTATTTAATAACAGTCGCAAGATTAAGACAATTTGATTGACGTAGGAATCATCAAAATCGGCCTACGCGTTTGGTCTCTAGAGCGTCACAAAGGAACAAACATACATACATGATAAACACATTACCCTCCTTTGCGACGCGCAGTCGAGTAAAAATATTATGTGCAAAAAGAGCATGAACCCAACAAATGTGGCCAGTGTATCTATCGGATACTAATATGGTGTGAAATAAATAATAGTTTAAAAAACTAAAAAACACGCTTTTATAGAAAACCAAACTAAAAAATAGAAAATGAAAAAAAAAATATTTTATTTAAAAAAAGCGTGGAGTGCATGGTATCAATAATTATATAGTACATTACACACCTAGGGCAGTGAAGTAAGAAATGTCTCAGATCACAGGTAATTGTTGGCCGAGACCATGCACCCCACGCTTTTTTTTTGAATAAATTTTTTTTTTTTCTCATTTTCAATTTTTTTAGTTTGATTTTCTATGAAAGCGAGTTTTTTAGTTTTTTTAAAGTATTATTCATTTCCTACTCTTTAGTTTGGTTTATTTATAAAAGCGTGTTTTTTTATTGAATAAATGTGGTTTTTTGTGGAGGAACAACGTTTCTTGACATGTTTTTCGGGTAACCTTCCACAGTCTGAAAATGAAAATATAATCAGGAACATCTATACAAGTGTAGATATAGTCCCCGAAACGTCAATCAAAAACTATATAGAGAAGTATCTTTTGAATTTTTTGAAAAAAAAATGTTTATAAGCAAATTCATAAAACGACAAGTTATTGACTAATTGAATCCTTTTTCTATAGGAAATATAATTTGGTGAACGCAATAACTTATCAGGGTGAACTAATTAGTTTGCCCTTTCTACACTTGTATATATGTTCCTGATTATATTTTCATTTTCAGACTGTGGAAGGTTACCCAAAAAACATGTCAAGAAATGTGTTTTTTTAGTTTTTTTAAATTATTATTTTTATTATTTTTTTGCGAATAAAAAAATGGAATAATCTTATCAAATTAGTGTATTGTCATCGGTCCTCGATAAATCTACAAAGTTTGAATGAAATCTCACCGTTTAAAGTGATTCAAAATCGCGCCCAAAGGAGTCGGTTACAAACAAACATACAAGTGAGTCGGTTATAAACAAACATACAAGTGAAGCTAATATAAAGCGTGTAATAAATAAAAAAAACTAAAAAACACGCTTTTATAGAAAACCAGAATAAAAAAATAGAAAATAAGAAAAAAAATTATTTTATTTAAAAAAAAGCGTGGGGTGCACGGTATCGCCTCGGTCAACAATTACCTGTGATCTGAGACATTTCTTACTTTACTGCCCTAGGTGTGTAATGTACTATATAATTATTGATACCATGCACCCCACGCTTTTTTTAAAATAAAATATTTTTTTTTTCTCATTTTCTATTTTTTTAGTCTGGTTTTCTATAAAAGCGTGTTTTTTAGTTTTTTTAAACTATTATTTATTTTCAACTTTTTAGTTTAGTTTTCTATTAACGCGTGTTTTTAGTTTTTCACTTTAGTATTATAATTTTGAATTTTTTCAACTATTATTCTAAACAAAATTACAACCCAAATTTGAATAGAATCGACCATAATCACAAAACCGCGCCATTTTGGAGCCGCCATCTTGAATTCCAATTTTACAAAAAATCATAATTCCGACCCAAAACCCCCACATACCAATTTTGAATAAATCAGACCATAATCACAAAATCGTCCACCAATTTAAAGCCGCCATCTTGAACTTTTCAATTTTTACAAAAGAATCATAATATTCGACCTCAAAGACCTCCACATACCAATTTTGAATAGAATCAGACCATAATCACAAAATTCGTCCACCATTTTGGAGCCGCCATCTTCAATTTTTCAAGTTCGACAAAAGAATCTTAATCTCCGGCCACGAAAACCCTCAGATACCAATTTTGAAGCAACGGACCAAAAAAACCGTAGCCATTTTTTTTTCACAAAAAAATTTTTCAATGCATTGTCACCGGAATTATGTACACCTGCCAAATTTCAAATCATTCGGACGTCTGGAAGTGGGTCAAAATCGCGCCCAAAGGAGTCGGTTACAAACAAACAAACAAACAAACACAAACATACAAGTGAAGCTAATATAAAGCGTGTAATAAAAAATAATAATTTAAAAAAACTAAAAAACATGCTTTCATAGAAAACCAGACTAAAAAAATAGAAAATAAGAAAAATATGTATTTTATTTAAAAAAAAAAGCGTGGGGTGCATGGTATCACCTCGGCCAATAATTACCTGTGATCTGAGACATTTCTCACTTTACTGCCCTAGGTAATGTACCATATAATTATTGATACCATGCACCCCATGCTTTTTTTAAAATCAAATACATGTTTTTCTTATTTTTTATTTTTTTAGTCTGGTTTTCTATAAAAGCGTGTTTTTTAGTTTTTTTAAACTATTATTTATTTTCTACTTTTTAGTGTGTTTTTTTATAGAAGCGTGTTTTTTCAGTTTTTTTTAAACTAATATTTTTATTATTTTTTTGCAAATAAAAAATGGAATAATCTTATCATATTAGGTAATCATAATCTCCGACCCCAAAAACCCCCACATACCAATTTTGAATAGAATCAGACCATAATAACAAAACTCGGACGCCATTTTAAAGCCGCCATCTTGAATTTTTCAATGTTTACAAAAGAATCATAATATTCGACCCCAAAAACCCCCCTTACCAATTTTGAATAGAATCAGACCATAATCACAAAACTCGCCACCATTTTGAGCCGCCATCTTGAATTTTCAATTTTACAAAGAACATACCCAAAAACCCCCTCTTACCAATTTTGAATAGAATCAGACCATAATCACAAAACTCGTCCACCATTTTGGAGCCGCCATCTTGAATTTTTCAATTTTGACAAAAGAACCATAATCTCCGACCACGAAAACCTCTCAGATACCAATTTTGAAGCGAATCGGACCATAATCACAAAACTCGTACCTCATATTGGAGCCGCCATTTTGTTTTTTTTTCACACAAAAATTTCTCAATGCATTGTCACCGGAATCATGTACACCTGTCAAATTTCAGATCATTCGGACGTCTGGAAGTGGGTCAAAATCGCGCCCAAAGGAGTCGGTTACAAACAAACAAACAAACATACAAGTGAAGCTAATATAAAGCGTGTAAAAAGACGTTCCCATTACTAGACGTTAAAACCCAAATTCCTATTTCCTGCAGAGGCACTTATTGGATTTGAAAGAAATTTACGTTGGAATTGTGGAATATTCCTAATGTAGAAAACTCCAATGAGAAACAAAATGAATTAATTCCACATCTGGAAGAGTTTCCTCGAATTCCAAATTTTATTTTTCATACAAAATGGAGAAGCAGAAATCCTGAATTTTCGTTCAAATCCAACAGTCTCCATAAAAAACAATTATACACATTTTTGAACAGATTGAGGCAGACGGAATCTAATTGTTCATCAACACAAAAGGAAACTTGATCGTAGCTCATTATCTGGAAAGAAAACGAAAAGATCTGAAATTTAAAAAAGTTGATGAGGCCAGTAGAGTAGTGCCCACCTTGGACTCAATTCCCAAGAAATTATACGACTATCCTGGATAGATAGATAGATAGATATTCATTTGCCATTAAAGTGTTACAGGGGAACACAAGGTTTTGTCATTAAAACTAAAAAATCTATAAACTATAACACAAAAATCTAATATTAAACAAGACAGACAACATTTTTCCTTGATTTAAAAAAAAGGAAAAGAGAGAAAAAAAAACAGACAGAATACAGTTTTTCTTGATCAACAGACAGACAAGCAGACATACATTTTTAACATACAGTATTAGGCACTACACAATTTACTCTCTGAGACGATTGCTATGCATCAAAAAATTTCTTCAGGTTATAAAAACTTTTTTCGACTAAAAATATTTGTATTTTCTTCTTGAAAATATTGAAAGTTTCAGTAGATCTGATTTCTAGCGGCAGTTTATTTTAAATTAAGCTTCCTGCACAGTAAGGTGACTTTTTGAATGTATTTCTACTGAAGTTTGAAATGTGGATTTCTTGTGCTTTCCTGGTCTGATATCTATGCACATCTTGATTAAGCGTCAATTTATTTTTATTATTATGAATGAAGCAGGAAATTTTTAAATATATATTCCGGTCACAATAAGTATTCTCTGTTTTTTGAAAATATCTCTACAAGATTCTCTGTATTGCAAATTATATATGATTCTTATGATCCTTTTTTGTAGTACAAAAACTCTGTCAATATTAGTATATTGGCCCCATATTATTATGTTATAACTCAAGATTGAGTAGACAAGTGAATAATAACACGTTTTCAACTCACTTTGATTAATTTCTTTCTTCAATTGTAGAATAGCAAACGTATTTTTTGCAAGTTTGGAGCATAATGAGTCTACTTCTCGATGGAACGTTAGGTTACTATCGATGGTTGTTCCAAGAAATTTTACACGATCGCTGGTTTCAATATGGCTTATATTTGGCAGAATATTTGTCTTACTCAGTGAGAAAGGCATAAAAACGTTTTTTTTACATTCATGATCAAAGAATTTTTATGACACCACGATTTGAATTGCTTGATTACTATATCTGATTTAGTCTCTAGTTCTGCTAACTTGTTGGCGTGAATGATTATTGATATCATCAGTAAATATTTCCAGAAGTTACAAATTGTAGTAAGTCATTGATGAAGATAAGGAACAGTAGAGGACCAAGTATTGAACCTTGTCCTACCCCGACATTCAATTCCATTTCTTCGGAAGTCTCTGAAACTATATTAACTGCGATTCGCCTATTTTGTAGATATGAAGCAATCCATTCTAGTGGTTTACCTCTTATTCCTAATTTTATTCAATTTATCTTCAAGGAAATTTGGATTAACAGTATCGAAGGCAGCAGTTAAGTCGAAAAATAAGCCTGCAACTTTTTTTCCTTTGTCCAGACAAGAATATACCTACTTGTTGTGTGAATTCTAGTGTCGCTAATTAAGTGGACTTTTCTGACCTATAACCATATTGGCAGTTTGTAAATATACTATGTTCTTCCATGACAGAATAGATTCTAGTTGCGAAAGACTTCTCAGCAATTTTTTATAAACAGCTCAATAGTACAATAGGTCTATAATTTTCAATACTATATTGATCTCCTTTTTTATAAAGTGGAATCACTTTTCCCAATTTGAGAGAATCAGGGAATTGCCCAAGTTCAAAATAGTGATTGATTAAGGTCGCAATAGGTTGAGATATAATAGTTTTACAGGGATTTCATCAAATCCCGTACAATTTTTGTTTTTCAAACCATCTATAATTTGTATGACTTCTCTCTCAGTTACAGGTTTAATGTACATACTCTGGGTGACACTATCAGGACTTGAGCATGAAGTAGGTAGATCTCCACCAAAATGGATATCTTACTTTTTTGATACTGTGGTGCAAAATGAGTAACAAATGAGTCACAGATGACTTTCTGGTCTGTTATTATCTCGTCATTAATTTTCAATTTGATTTCTTTTCTCACATTTTTTCTGCCCAGTCTTTCGTTGACAATTGTCCACATTGCTTTATTTTTATTATCAGATTCTCTAATTTTTAGTGTATTTTCTTCGATTTTTATGTTGGCTATCTTTTTATTAATCGATACCTTCCAAGCTCAGGGTAATAGCAATATTTTTGTTTAGATACAAAAAAAAAATATTATTATCAACTTTCGAACCGTTTCTTATTGGCCACGTTTATACCGTGCCTTGGTATGCAGACTAATGATTATATTCCAACCAAATTCTGTTAGTCAGTGTAGTATAAACTGTGCACTTGGTCAAGTAACTAGCTTGGTTTGGTACCGAAATTTGTTGTGTACCAGACTATAATACTAAGTTGACTAAGATGGTGTAAACAGTATGATAAGTTTTACCCACCGTGACTGTAAATTTTGGTTTGAAAGTTTGCTAAGCGTTCTGTTGTGGTAATCGCACTTGCTGAATGAACCGAATGGAAACAATAGCCATAAAAAAGAGAGCGAGAGAGAGTTAGTGAAAAATATGTTTTGTGATACCTAACCTTAGTTTTCGCATCATCACCTCGGAAATTGTTTTATATATTTTTGGTGGTATTTTTTATATAAAATGAGTTGCTGCCGTTCAGAACCTCCTAGGAAAAGAGGCGTATTAATTGGACAGATGAAGAAACCAGTGCGCTTCTACAAATATTTTTGGACAAGAAAATTATATCAATTTTGGATGGCAAAAAATTTAAACACCTAGACATTTAAAAGAGCCTTGAAGAAGACATGTTGAGTAAGGGCTTTACAAAAACTGCTGAACAAATGAAATTTAAAATGACTGAGCCTGAGCTCACTGACATCCAGACATTGTCATTGACAGATGACACAATTCCGTAGTAGATAGCAGAGTTCCAAACCTTTCTCTTGGTTAAATGACTAAATAAATACCAAACCAAGTTGGTTTATTGATCATTTGACAAAACACGATGTAAATAAACGATTACTAAAACATTTGGTTTGAATTGTCACATACACTTGGTAGGTTACCAAATTCACATACGGTATAACGTGGCCATTATCACCAAATAACCTATACTATACCATATCAAATTCCACCAACACCGATATAGTTGCACAAATTCCAACACACTTTTTTCGATTAGAATACCAATAAATACATGGTACCTGAACCGATATGCTTCCTCCATTTTTTATCATCTCTCCAATTATGTTTTGATGTCATAAACACTTGCCCTAGTAAATTAATTAATTCCGAGATTTTGTTGACTAGAAATACTATTTGCAGTATATCTTCATATAATGGAGTTATTTCATCAACAATTACCTAGAAAAATATTCCTTTATTCAAGACCATTTTTTGCCATGTGAATTCTGCTACCAACTGAGATTTTCAATACATCGAGCCAGTCCGTCACTTCTGCCGTCCAAATATCCAAACTCACACCACTGAATGTTTGCGTTTCTCGTTTCTTTCACTACTTTGGACCCGAAAAGGTTTTAAAAGCCCCTAATAACCTGTCGGTGGTATCGAATAACAAAAGCGGCCGCTCTTTTGGCAGGTAATAAACAAACACAGTCAAGTCGACGTAAATAAACATGTACACCCATAAAAATATGCATGAGTTACAAATCCCTATCTGTTAAAACTGTTGCTAGAGCCGCCAAAGTCATTGGTCCGAAATTTTAATAAAGGTCTATGAATGAATTGAAATGGCCTTCCAGGGGATATTGTAGCAATGCTTTCGAGAAGTTGTGAGCTCAAGCATTCAAAAGTAAACAAAAACCATTTCACTAAATTTTTTTCAGTAGTTTGGGTTTACAAAACCACGACACGTGTTTCGCTATACAATAGTTTCTGCAGGTGAAAATACACCAAATTATTCTCAACAATGTTTTAAATAAGAAGATCAGAGAGTAGTAGGTATAAAAAGTCATTAGGAATACTCCAATTGGAGATTGAATAGAATGAAAAACTTTTTAACAAAAAATTAAACCGACGAAAAAATCAACTGAGCAAAAAAGCAAAAAATAAAATGAACCTTCTTAGTCTAAATGATAATTGAGCTCCTAAACTAATGTGAATAACTGCTTCAAACACTGGATATAACTTCTCTTCCAAATATTAGTTTGAGATGGCCGTCATCTCTGATCAAATATCATAGACTACACCCCGGCCAAAGAATGAGTCTGTACGAGGATAATCAGTAACGAATAGACTGAACCTTACCTACCTGTGGAATATTATCGATTAACAACTCCTCCCGCCATAAGTACCCAGGGTGAGTCAAGCTGAACGCCTCGGACTCTCGTGGCCAAATGGTATTTTTTTTCAGTAAACGGTCTGAGGAAGTATATGTATGTCGATCTGAACTACATTTAAAAATAATGATTTTTATACAAGGTATTTGGAAAGATTTAACATATCGAAGTTATATTTTTTGACACCCTGTATTTTCTTACATTTTGAATTATTTGGAAAAAATAAGCTGACTTTGCTAAAGTATCCCTAAACCTAACTCTCTCCGTTTGTGAGATATTCAACTTTTTCACAAAATGTAATGTTGTCAAAGACATTCAATATCATTGGAATTAGCAACGGCAGGTGTACGAAATTTGACCGGTCACTCAAATCCCTTTCAGCTAGTTTCTGTGACTTGAGTAGGCAATCAATAGTATACAGTGTGTTTTATATTATCAGAAACACTTACCGCATATTTGAACTCCAATAACTTTGTTATTTCAAATAGAACAACCTATATTTTTCTACGTGACAAGATTCACCTTTTCATTTCCTTTCGAACCATATAATATTTCCCTAAACCTGAATGAGGTGCTTCAGGAGTTATCGAAGACTTTTCGAAATCCGATGAATTTTTTGAATTAACATTATTTCATCTAGTAGTCTGATGTCATATACTTGAGTAATACGTTCAACTCTGTTCAATTGTTGTTCCAAGCAGACTCCTGTCAATTAGCTTAATATTTTGTCATAAGTTTGTGTTGAATTCGTCTTGCTCTCGTGTTCTCAGATTTGAGAAGTAAAATGAAAAGTTTTACACTTGAAGAAAGAAGCAACATGATTTTAACCATTGGAGAGTGTTACAAAAATTGCTTATTAGCGATGAGGGTTTATGCACAAAAGTACCCAGATCGAGAGCACCCTGATGAAAATGTATTTGAGAGATTATTAGCCAGATTTCGAGGAACAGGTAGTATCGAGTACACTGTTCGAGAGATATCGAAACCAGTGACTGGGAATGAGGAACTCAATTTCGAAGTTTTGCAATATGTGATTGAAAATCCCAATACCAGTACTAGAGCCATTGCTAATGCAACAGGTATCGAGTAATAGCAGTATTATTAGAAAACACAAATATCATCCATACCACATTCAGCTGCATCAACATCTGTATGGAAGGGACTTTGAACGCAGGCTAGTTTCCTGTTTATGGTATCTTGAACGAGTTGGCGGAGAGATGAACTTTTATGAACATATTTTTTTCACAGACGAATCAACCTTTCATTACACTGGTCTGGTGAGTCGACATAACTTTCATTATTATGACACCGAAAACAGACATTTATTTCGAACCGTCGATGACCAGAACCGGTGGAGTGTTAACTCATTCGGTGAAATCATAGGAGACACCATAATTGGTCCTCATTTCTTTGACTGGCATCTGGATGGAAGGAAATTTTTAAGATTCATGAAAACAGATTTTTAGAATCTTCTGGAAAATATTCCTTTGAATGTGAGACAGAAGATGTGGCTACAATCAGATGGTGCTCCGGCACCTTTCAAACGTGTTGTCAGGAACTATCTGGACAGAAAATTTACAGATGAATGGATAGGGAGAGGTGTCATTAGAACTGGCCAGACTTTTTTTATGGGGATAATCAAGGATATTGTATACAATACACCACCCACTACTCCTGATGATAGAAAGTGAGGCTTAGAAATGCCTTCCAAACAGTAACTCCAAATATGTTGAAAAATGTCAGAAGCTCATTCGAAAAAAGAATTAGAAGTAGATGCCGAACATGTATTATAATTTATTTAATTTTCCCTAAACTTTAATATTTCAATATTGTTTTTTTTTTATAAAACCAGTAACCCCAAAAATAGTAGGTACAGGTGGACCGATATAAGAATGCTCTAAAGAAAATCAACTGTAAGTTGAGAGTGTTCAAATTCAATTTGCTAATAATATTGAAGAACTATTCTTCAGTATTCGACATCAGACTACTAGATGAAATAATGTGAATTCAAAAAATTCATCGGATTTCGAAAAGGCTTCGTTAACTCCTGAAGCACCACATTTAGGTATAGGAAATATTATATGGTTCGAAAGGAAATGAAAAGGCGAATCTTGTCACGTGGAAGAATATAGGGTGTTCCATTTGAAATCACAAAGTTATTGGAGTTCAAATATGGAGTAAGTGATCCTGATAATATAAAACACACTGTATACTATTGATCCTTGACTCAAGCCACAGTAACTAGCTGAAAGGGATTTGAGTGATCGGTCCAAATTTCGTACACCTTTCGTGACAACGTTACATTTTGTGAAAAAGTTGAATATCTCACAAACGCAAGAAAATACAGGGTGTTCCATTTAAAAAATATAAATATGTCACGCTCTTTTCAAAAATCTTGTATTAAAATCATTATTTTTAAAATGTAGTTCAGATCGACATACATATACTTCCCCAGACCGTTTACTGAAGAAAAAATACCATTTGGCTACGAGAGTCCGAGGCGTTCAGCCTGTATAGGTACTTCAGTAAATATAAAATTTCACAATCAATTACCATAATTCATCGCAATTTTCTCCGCAATTCGCTCACAAAATGAACACGTGGGATCCGTTAAAGCATAACTTGAAACTGGTCCTAAAATGATTTGTTATTGTTCTTATATATAACGACAAAAATAAGAATGGTTATATTAATATAGCTTCTTAGAATACGACGTGACAAAAATGTATGGAACTGAATGGATATCATAAAAATGTTGCCATCAGAAATATTTTGTGCATAAGTTGTGATATTAATGTGAAACTTCCCCACGTTTTCACCTCTTGTTACTCGAAAAACCCAGTTGAGTTGATATAAAAAGGATTTGATCTCACTCATAACTTGTAATTAGAGGGTTTTTTCTCCAGAAGATCTTGTGTTTTTCATATTTACTGGAGTATTTTTCAACTTCTATTTGAAAGTTACACGTAAAATATGGTGTTTCTGATTCAACCCATTAGGTTACTACAGAACTTCCCTAAAACATTTATTTGAACTGATATTTCCCAGAATAATATTTAGAATTAGCACCGATAACTCTGTATATAAAATATAATAAGAACATCCATTCAATTTTTTCCCACTTTGTCCCTCATATAACCTCTTGCATACCCGTGAATGACGGGTACATTTTATAACAAATTACAGTGGTTATTTTTTTTTTCGTAAAATTCGAACCGCGGAACAGCGAAGTTCTGATAGATAATAAATATTTTTATATTTTTTATGCCTAATGGCTTATTAACGTAACCCATTTTACACAATATTATGATTCACTTATATTTATGGTATTCAAAATAAATTATTCACGTTGTCCTAACTTTAATGGCACCGGATGCTATTAATCAAATATTGCGATAACTTCGTTAAAAGCATGGGTAATTTGGAGATTATTGTAGCTATTGCATTCTGAGAGAAAATGCGCCTAGCAGTTCAACGATTTTGTGATGTGTCATAATTAAGCATATATCACACAATATATATGAATCCTTTATTTAGCCCAAGACTAATATATAAGTACAGTCAATAAATAAAATAAGTAGAATAATAATAAATAAAATAAGTAGAATAAAAATATAGTTACATATAAATACATTGATAACAAACAGATAGTAATATACTACACTATATATACATTCATATACACACACATAAATAAAAGTTAATAATAGGTATCATCATCGAGGTTTGCACTCACTCAACAGAAGTCTCTTCAATTTAATTTTAAATACAGCAAGAGAGGGTGAATTTTTTATGCCATAAATATTGCCGGACGTGTAGGTATGTGTGATTCATACCAAACGTTGATAAAATATATTACAATAAAAATGCATGGAAGCTGTGTCTTTTGTGAGTGCTAATAACCACTGATAACTCAAGAAGATTGGCGGATAACGACCATATTAAAGGGGAGTTGAATAATATCAAAACGGCTCTCCAGATGGATGGATACTCCAAGAGAACTATCAAAGCAGCATCTAGAGTCAAAAAGAAATAACCGCCGATTGGAAAAACTTTCTTACCATACATAAAGGGTACAACGGACAGGAGCAGTAGAATTCTTCACCGACCCAATATCCTTACAACATTCACAACAGACTGTACAATAATCTACCCTTAGAAATCCCAAGGACCGTATACCACTAGAGTGTCAAGGAGTCTATGAAGTGCCATGTGGAAAGGACCAAATAAGAAGAAGAATCAACATCTGCGAAGAGGAACCCAAGATTTCTATGACGATGTGGTCTCCATGTTTCGTACAAGGAGACCATCATCACTATTCCAACATGTACTAACAGGACACACCATAAACTTTAATAACACTCGGACATTAGCAAATGATGAGAATTTCTACTCAAGAACAACGAGAGAAGCCATTGAAATCGAAAAACGACCACATAATATGATTGATAGTAAAATCTTTCATTCACCAGCCCATCAGAAAACAGTAGTCGAATGTGCCATTCTTCACCTAAATATTTTTCTACCTGGCAACATTGCTCGACCGAGTTGCAAAGAGAGAAAGAGAGAGAGAGAGAGGAGAGAAATACACATTATTGTCACGAAGAAATGAATAAATTCTTAAGGACAAAGCTCTCAAATGAATCTAAAGTTATAACTAGTCTACTTATGTATAACACGGTCATAACATTGAAAAAAACAAATATAAAACATTTATAAAATTGTTAAGTTATGACCATTATGTTGATATTGAAAATGTTAATTGATAAAATTAAAAATAGAAACGTCAAAAGATAAAAGGGGTAACAACGCTCAAATCCGTTTTTTGGATTAAAACAAATGAGATACATTTACATTAAGCAAATGTGCGTGAGATCAAACTTATACCATTGAAGTAAAGTCCACAATCACAGGTGTATCCATTTTCCGAATCCCATCCAGAGCATATAGCACGAGACCACAGCCCGCAGGCGATACAACGATACCACATCTCGTTATTTTTTCCAAATCCTTGGCAAACAATGCATTTGTTATAATTTTCATCATCCATGTGCAACTCGTCATCACTGTCATCGTCGCAAAAGTTTTGGTGCTCTTCAACTTCACTCTCTAAAGAACTTTCTTGAAGTATTTTTCTTTTGTAAGATTTTTTTTTTCGTTTTCTTATTCTTTATTCTTTTACTATTTTTGTTTGTCTTGTTTTTTTATTTTTTCCAGTTTTTAGGTTTTGCAATCTTTTTATTTTCTTGTTGTAAAATGTTTTTTATAGGGGTCGCAGTTAATATGGTAGCATGTTGTTTCCTCTTTCTTTGGGATGGTTCATAAGATGGTGCAATAGTTGGTATCGTTGCTATAGCAGCAAAAGAAGTTCTTCTTTGTTCGTCAACAAGTTTCTGGTTAGAAGGACCAGGAACTGCCAAATCAGCTTCGAAACATTGATTCATTTTTTATGCACCTCCCAAAGGAGATGTATGTCCTGAAATCACGGCCATACCAAAAGCAGTTTTTATTTGTTCGTCAACAAGTTTCTGGTTAGAAGGACCAGGAACTGCCAAATCAGCTTCGGAACATTGATTCATTGTTGATGCACCTCCCAAAGGAGATGTATGTCCTGAAATCACGGCCATACCAAAAGCAGTTTTATTTGTTCGGCAACAAGATTCTGGTTAGAAGGACCAGGAACTGCAAAATCAACTTGGTTTTTTTTTGGGCCCCCAAAGGCCAAACCAAGACTGCTACCAGATTCTGGACATTTTGGTCTTTTGGACATCCCATCTTCAATTGCAGTTTTAGCAGATTCAAGGTCTTTTTCGTTCCAAGCCGTTTTACGGATTTCTGGGCTCATCTATACGAAAAAAATATTAGTCACCAAGGGGCAATGCCGCTCAAGTTAGCGGTATAACCCCAAACGGTCGTTTTGAATTCAACTTGAAATTCAAAAATGTTCAGATACAATTGTTACAAATTAATTACGTTTTCACAAAATAGAATGGTTTAGTAACTGGAAAAATTATATCAACAATTGATTAAGTATTAAAATTCTGGACTTACCGACAACACACCCAGCCGAAAATTAGATCAGCGCAGCCGCATACAAAGAAACCCACTTCACGGTCGAGTGCCATGAACTGACCGCTCATACGCGTCGCTGCCTGTTAGAGGCCCCCACCCCCCGCGCTTTAGGTTACATGGCATGTTGCTATGCACTATTTTGATTGAGTTATAGAGGTGAGCGCCATTACCCGGTGAGCGGCATTCCCCCTACCTATCCTCTAGAGTAATGAGAAGGAGTAGTATTAACATTATTTTAATGTTTGTTTTTAAACACTCGGTCGGTCAATTTTGTTTACTTAACGTGTGAATTAAAAAAAACGTGCCTCACAAATGATTTTTGGTAATTTTGGTTTGTTAAGTGCTTCAAAGTATGCTGATTTCACCCGCTAGTTCTGACTTTACCCACTAGTTTGGATATAACAAAGTTCATTTGTTTTCATTTGTGAAAAATTGAAGTTATTGCAGTTATCGCTGGTAGCCTGCAACCGAATGTTAATAAGAATTCTCAGACTATCTTTTTACTTCCCTCTAACAATCGGTTGAGAATTCCACATATTCAAATGTAAGTATACATTGCATCCAGCGATTCCCAGTAGTGGGTTAGATTAGTTTAGGCGGACAGTGGTTCCCAAAATTAGTTTTTGTTTTTTAATTTTTCACCATTGCACTTATATTGTTATAGAATGGCATTATACACCCATCATTCAAGGAAGTGCAACAAGTAAGTTATAGGCAATAGTTGGTATAGTATTTCCAAAGTGAGTTGAATATGTTTATTCTTGACTCAAAATACAGGGTTCGTACATAATAATATCGAATAATGAAGGAGAACGGAAAATTAAAAATTAATAATATTTCCGTATAAAGTATATAGTAGAATAAATTGAGTGGAAACCGTTCCCCGCGTAAAAACAAATCATTTACTTCGCTGACCGCTTGTTGCATTAATTACCATAAATCATCACACATTATTTTTATTTCTATTCAGGCGTGTGCAGAACAGTGGTGTATGTTTGTGTGTGTGTGTCTGTATGTAGTTGCAGCATGTAACAAAATGCAATATCTATTTTGAATGAAATAATAACTTTTCCAAGATTCGACGAAATTCACAGTTTACAATGACCACCAAACCGGTGTTCGGAATACAAGATATTTGAGATTATTCCTTTCAACACATCGAGGACACTTTGCAGATGAACATATGTTGATCTAAATTCCAAAAAAGGGCGAATACCCAAATCATTTGAATAGACTATTCACAAGCATATTTCCGGTCATAGGTACCCCTTCATAGTACAGGCAAAAATAGGATAAAATATTTCACGAGTTGATTCGCTTCTCTGGTAGCTATGAGGAAAAGTTATTTTATTGTAATGAAATGACATTTCATATTTTCCTGGGAGAATAATAAGATCAGAAAATATTATTAATAATAGGGGTAAGGATAGCGTGGAAGTATTTTTTTTCTTCATGCAAATAGTTGTTTTTAACTTTTAGGTTCATAAGTAATGAAATATTGTATTTTTAATGGATATATTTGTAGCTAGGAAATATTATCGTCAAAAGAATATCGTAGATAGGAATATATCTGAAATCACAGGGCTATTGTATACGTTTGTAAGATTTATTACTGGAAGAATTCCATCCCTCAAAAATGGCCTGATCATACTTGTATCGGGAAACCAAAGAATGTTTCACATATTTTTGGCAAATGGGTAAACGGGACAGTAATGATATTATTGGATTGATCGGAGAAACCAGTTTGGTTCGAACTCTTAGACGATACACACCTCTCTCATGGAATTTTTTGTGATATAGGTTTTGCCAGCCTGATTTTAAGTTACTCAGAATTTCTCATCATTGAAATAAATAATAGTCCGATTCAGAATAAGATCAATTGATTAAATTTCATTGTGATTTTAATGCTAAGATTTCTCCTGTGTTGTTTAATTAGTTATATTAGGGACCAAGCCACAGATAATTCATTCAACTGAGCTAAACGAAGTTATCATCTGTTTCAATGCTCAACGAGTTTTTTATTCAGAATGAATCAGAGATAATTTTGAAAGAAAAGGAAATCTGGAACTTGTTCAGTATAAAAGTTACAGGTCTCAAAGATTCAATAAGTCTTTTTAGAAATTGAGAACCTGAAAGTTTAGAATCAGTGATAGTGCCCAAGTATCCAGAGTCCTTCCAGTCTAGCGATGGTCCATGGTCCTCAGAGTTACAATTTCGGTAAATAAATTATTTTGGTGATTCTTTAACAAATGT
Organism: Gonioctena quinquepunctata; assembly: GCA_018342105.1. Classification (NCBI taxonomy): domain Eukaryota; kingdom Metazoa; phylum Arthropoda; class Insecta; order Coleoptera; family Chrysomelidae; genus Gonioctena; species Gonioctena quinquepunctata. Next base: position 242,938 of record JAFIRS010001612.1, read on the forward strand.
TATATCGCATTTTTCGAATCCACGCCAGCACAACTCTTTCGGAGGGAATTTGGTTTTGCAACTGCTCGGCGATATTAATACAGTAAACTTTCAACTATGATTTTTTTCTAATTAATCAACTAAAAATACCAGTGGTACTGTAACATATCTTTTGTCTCAAACATGGTATATTGAAGACCATTCGAAGAAAGTTAAAGGTGAAATCCCCGCCAATGGTCACCATGTAAGATCAAATCGGCAAGTCCTATCATGTTTTTTTAAAAAAATTCCAGCTCATTCAACTGACTTTGAAACACTATGATTTAAGTTTTTCAACAAGAGCTCGTCCGAATTCCACTTGTCCTACTTGGAGGAAGTACCCCTATTAGCTCTTCATTTAATAAAATAGTAGGTTGATTACTGGCACCAACTGAGATTCAAACCTATAGAACGAATTGTTGAACACGATCAAAATGTCGGAACTCGGAGCAAAGATATTTCGGACCAGCAAGCATCAAACAACCCAAATAAAAAACAAAAGCATTCGTCAAAAACAAACAAGTAGAGGGGCAGAAATCAAGAAAACTAATTAAAACATCAAAGATGTCCTGGCGATCGACATCGACAACTAGGGAAGGTTGTGGGGTGAGGGAGGAGGGGGCAGGTAACGCGGTGGCGGGCACTGCTTGCAGCGAGATTGAAATGTCCTGTGACGGGCTGTCCGTCCGTCACGTCTATGGGGGGTGCTTTGGAGAACGGAATTGCTGGGACATACACAGTGGCGCCACTTCTATCAGGTTTACGAAAGAAACATTGAAGTAAAACTCGATGTCTGAATGATTGATAAACAAAAGAAAACGAACCCTGAAATTGTATGGTGAACAATTAAAATTTGTGAAAGAAATCAAGTTCCTCGGGATAGTATTCGATGAGGAACTGAAATGGGATGCTCATATCCGTCAACTTGAACAACACTGCCAGAACGGAATCAATTTACTGAAGACTTTATCCAGTCAGAACTGGGGAGCGGGCAGCATCACCTTGGTCAGAATTTATAGATATCTTATAAGTAAGATCCAAAATTGACTATGGCTCAATCAGTTACTCCACAACAGCAAAATCGCACTTGAAACAACTGGATGTTTTACACAATACAGCCCTGAGACTTGTAATGGGTGCCTACCGAACTACCCCAGTGGAGAGTCTTTATGTCGAAGCAAACGAACCACCGTCAATATCTGAGCCTAACATATGCCGCTAAAATATCCACAGATAAAAAACATCCAACTTATAAACACACATTCTCAAACTATCTTTGTAGCACACTCCAACAGAACAGCAGCACCAGAGAACCATTCAACCTGAGAGTAAAAAAACATGGTTTCACATTCGAGGATACCATATCAACTCACGAGGAGGACACACCTCCATGGCTAGTGGAAATTCCGCCCTGTAACACCTACCTCACAGCATTTCCCAAGTCCACTACCTCCAATCCCGATTTCCTTAAAAGAATCCACGAGATAGAAACTAAGTACAGGGGGTTCAACACACTATACACAGATGCGTCTAAGACACGTGAAGGCGAACGAGTAGGTGCAGCAGTTATCTCATGAGACCAACATCCATAAGTTCAGTATACCTCCAGAAAGCTCAATCTATACAGGAGAACTACACGCCATAGCGGAAGCCATTAAACTCTCGACAAACCTCAACGCTACAGATTACCTGAGCTCCGTGAAGGGCATCAAACAGCTCTACCCCAAAAACCCCATTTTGAAAAATATAAAAACACAGTTGTACGAGCTGAGGAACCAAGGAAAGAACATCGAGTTAGTCTGGATTCCATCCCACATAGGCATTCTGTAATGAGAAGGCAGACATAGCTGCAAAAGATGCCAGTGTAGACCCATCCTCTGAAATCATTACAAAAATTCCATACACAGATATGAAGCCCACTATGAAGGCGTATATACAAAATATCTGGCGTGAGAGAATGCATGAACAGGAAAATAATAAATTACTGGAAATCAACCCGAATATGAATCCTATACAATACCAGGGACTATGTAGAAAATATCAAGTGATTCTCACCAGGCTCCGCACTGGCCATACGAAATTTACACATCTACACCTGTTTGAATAAGAATTGACCAAAAGATGTGAAACCTGCCAAACAAATATCAACACATACTTCAGGACTGTCCATTTTACCAACGACAAAGAGATGTTCTCGGTCTACCCAGTGAGCTACGAACAATCCTCAACCCACAGAACATAGATAGACTAGTTACCTTTCTGAAATATATAAATGTATTTTGTGATATATAAAATGTATTGAACCCCGCTAATAACCCAACTGGTTGATGCGGATGAACCTGAAATTAAAAAAAAATAAAAAAATCACACAACGTTCCAAGTCTATTAGTTATACCGGGAGATTCGATAAGTGCAAGGCACTTATTTCGACAAAGGGATGAACAATTAAAATTGTAGTTTTGAGTTCAAACCTAGGGCATAGATTTATTCACAAAAAACTACTTGAGAATTATCATCTAAACAGTGAGCTCATATATTATAAATCAAATTAAACACATGTAAAAGACAGTACTCACCCATATGCATAGTTGTAGGTTGCTGGACACATAAGGTTCAGTAGGTAAATGGACAGGGCTACATCATGTGATAAATTGAAACAGCAGTTAGTTAAACTTAGGAACCAGTAATCTTTCTTTCAGGGTGAATTTTTTATCGCTGTATTTAACGTCGGCCTATTTCTGCGACCAGGGCTAAACACCGACGCCGGTGAGCACACTCCCTCTAACCGGAAAGTTTTTCCGATCCTTCTGTTTTTTTCAGGGGCAGGGTTCTTTAACGAGCTCAACATCAATGGACTCGGGACCGCCATATTAACGCCTCCTCCCAAAAGACGGCATATCTATCGTCTTATCTCGTGCTCATTGATAATACGCCTTCAGCTGCGAATGTGCTACTACGCTACAGTTGTTAAGGCATTTTAACGCGCCCCTTCCTTGTTGGGTGGTCACCCATCCAAGTACTAAACGCGCCCGATGTTACTTGGCTCAGATATCGATAGGACTCTCGTCAACCTGACCAGCCACCGGTGCCCATAATGGTGCATTATTATTTCAATTTACCATATAATGGAGGAAAGAGGAAAGTATTGTCAGTTGGTGGGTTACACCAAAGCATGGAGGGAGTTTACTATTAATAACATAGAACTCGAATAATTAATTATATTATAATATATATTTCTACTGTACTGTACGTGTGTTGTCACTGTACTCCTCCTAAACGGCTGGACCGATTTGAATGAATTTTTGTGTATGCGTTTGGGTGGCGCCCTGGATGGTTAAGATTAAATTCATCCCCCTTGGATGTTTTTTTTAAAAATACATACAACCCCAAATTTTCACCCTTCTACGATCAACCCCTATTTTTGTGGCAAGATTTTTATTTTTATTTTGTCATGACTTAGAATAAAAAAAATCATATTACTCTTAATTCGCCCTTCTACGATCAACCCCTATTTTTGATTTTTTTTAGGAAAACGGGATAACGAGATAACGGGAATAACGGGATAAAGAAAAAACTGGAAAACGGGATGACAGGATAAGGGAATAACGGGAAAACGTAATAACGGGATAAATAAAAAACGGGATAACAGGAAAAGGGATAACGGAAACGGGATAACGGGAATAACAGGATAAGGGGATAACGGGAAAACGGGATAACGGGGTAAAGACAAAAAGGGGTAACAGGAAAATGGGATAACGGGAAAATTTTCGGGAAAAACATTTTAGGCAACATAGAAATTTGGACAGGAAAACGTCTGTCGGGTCCGCTAGTATATATATATATATATATATATATATATATATATATATATTTGGGTTGTTCGTGGGAATAAGAAAAATTCAGTGATTCATAAAAAATTAATTGAATTTTTAATGAATTTTTAATACGTTTCGTTTTCGGGGCTCCAAAACTTCTTCAGTTACATTTGTTTTTTCTGAAAAGGGAGGTTATGGTTATGGCATGGTGTACATTATATTTTTGTTTACTCTTTCTTACCTAAAACACAAATCATGAACGTTCTTCATGTTGATATGCGATTGCTGCTATTTTTTTTGGGGTATTTACTTTTTTTAATTTTTTTTGGTGGTTTTTTTACTTTTTGTGGCCAATTGGGCGGTTATAGTTGATTGAGCACTCATTGCTTCCTCTTTAATTTGACATTATTTGTTCTAGTAGCAAACATGTTGATTTACCACTTATTTTCACTTTATATAAATAAATGATGCTTATTGTTCTGTGAACCATATTACTTGGCAGATCGCAGCGCAAAATGATGATATATATATGTATATATATATATATATATATATATATATATATATATATATAAATATATATTTATATATATTTATATATATATATATATATATATATATATATATATATATATATATATATATATATAAATATATTATATATATATACAGGGTGTCCCTGGACTTCCTCTTTTCCTCTCGGGAATGTATAGAAGAGGTCAAAATATCACCAGTACTTTATATAACTTTTGTTCCTAGAACCCTTGGTTACCAAGTTACGGGCCCTCAAAGTTACAAAATGAAAAATTTTTTTCTTTGATAACTTTCAAAGTGAATATTCAAAATCATCTGAATTCTGGTGATTGACTGAACAAATGAATTCCTTCGATGAGCTTTCATGCAGGAGTCAGTTGTTTTGCTACAAAGTCAGGAACGGACTACCCCCGATGGTCCACACTCCAAAACTTTGATATGACTGGGATTTGTCAATATGTTTTAACAAAAAGGTTACCTGGACAATTTCCTGAATAAAAGTACTCGAGTGGAAAATCGATCAGAGCAACTATTTTTGATAAAAATGCTTTTTTGTTCGACGACATCCAACCTGAGATGTCTACCATTATTCGAAAAGATTAATTTGTAATGAAAATAAAAATGATAGGTACAATGTTCATAACGAATTTTTATCATGCAAACACGTTCACCCTACAAAACTCATGGTGTAAATAATCAATCGCAAGCCTCAAGAGCAAACATAAATTCAAAATCCGCTACAAAAACTAAATCTCAAAACATTTTCTTAGTCGGCGCAAACACCCTCTCTGCACTTGAAATAGCATGCCAGGGTCGTTTCGTATGGCTTCACAATGTAATGTAATTCTATTCAACAAGGCATCTCTGGTGTGAATAGGTGTAGCGTAAACGAGGCTTTCTAGATGCCCCCACAGAAATAAATCCAATGGATTTAAATCCGGAGACCACGGTGGCCATGAATATGGCCCACCTCTACCAATCCATCTATTGGGGAAAATCTGGTTCAGATGGTCCCGCACAATCAAACTGAAATGAGGAGGAGCGCCATCATGCATAAACCACATATCTCTTCGGGTTTGCAATGGAACATGTTCCAGAAGTACATTCAAATCGTTCTGAATGAACTCCAAATAACGTTCTCCATTCAATCGGTCATGTAGAACGAATGGTCCTATAAGATGGTTTCCTATGATACCCGCCCAAACATTCACGTTGAATTTCCGTTGGTGTCTGGTTTGCAATATCCCATGGGGATTTTCTTCGGCCGAAATGTGGAGATTATGAGAGTTGATTACTCCATCTCTACTGAAACCTGCTTCATCAGTGAATAAAACTCGAGTAGTAAAAGTCATATCCTCTCTTTGCTTATCCAGGAACCAATTGGCATATTCCAGTTGTTCTGAAAAATCTTCAGGTGTTATGGCATGTTAATTTACCGTATTTTAAAATAATAATCTAATATACAGGGTGAATTACGTTCGAGTAATGACGTCACCGTCATTTTTTTTAAATAGAACACCCCCATTTTGTCTCAATTTTCGGATTACTCTAGCTGAGCTGATTCCAAAAATGTATCACATGTTGATTCCAATTGGTACAGGGTGGACAAAAATACAATAGTTTTGTGTGTGCTCATAAAGTGACGCGTAACATTCTTCATTAGGTAAATTAACAATATTATCAAAAATACTTATTGTCTAGCGGACAGAATATGCTGGAATACATGACTTTATAAATGCAAGGGCTGCATTGCTGTATTTGACAGTAACCCAAACGGTGTACAAATTCTTGTTGAACCTTGTGTATGGTTTCTTGCGTAATATTGTTTATTTCTGTTCGAATTTTCTCTTGTACATCTCTAATATTTCCTGGTTTCATTTATAAATAACATTCTTCAGATGGCCCCACAGAAAATAATCCAAAGGATTTAAATCTGGTGACCTCGCTGGCCATTCAGTGGGTCCACGTCTACCAATCCACCTGTTCGGAAAAATTTCATCTAGGTACCTTCTAACATCTACAGCATAATGTGGAGGTGCACCATCCTGTTGAAACGATAAACTTTCATCAAAACCTCCAGGATTACGTCTGCTGGGAAACAAATTACGTAAAGTAGGTACGAGATACCCCCTTGAAAACTCAAGGTACGTTGCCCCGTTTAAATTACCTTCGAAAAAGTAGGGTCCGATGATTCGATTTCGTACAATTCCAGCCCATACATTTACCTTTTGAGGGTATTGTGTATGATGCTCACACATCCAGTGGGGGTTTTATTTTGCCCAGTATCTACAATTCTGACGGTTAACCTCACCATTTAACATGAAAGTGAACTCATCAGAAAAAATAATGTTTTGTATCAAGAGAGGGTCTTGGTGACATTTATCCATCATTTCTTCGCAAAATTGGAGACATTAATTTATTTAATTGGTGAAGTATCTTCTAACAATGTTGTTGCGAGTTTGCTGGCCCTGATTTAATAGATGTGGGTTGTAATCAACCAAGGGTATGTTTCTTAATGCTTCAAGTTCATTTTCTGGTAGTGGTGCATTAGCTGCACCACCTATAAGTGGTACTCCACCTGTTACACACATATTATGTAAAATGGCACACACTGTAATCATTTTTGACACAAATATTGGTTCATATCTAGCCACCCTTTCCTTCAATAAGCAACGAAACCTCATCTTGCATAACCCAATGGTCCTTTCCACTCCATTCCTGGCACTAGCATGGGCTTGGTTATACCTCACTGCTGCGGCATGTGGTTCTACATCATTTATTGGTGTCATCAAAAAAGGCTGCAAGGGATATCCAGAATCACCAATTAACCAACTATTTGTTTCCCCCATATTATGGATATGTTTCATATACCTTCGAACATTTGAATACCTCCATATAAAAGCATCATTTGTAGACCCCCCATAATTTGCATTAATATTCAATATTTTCAAATTTGGGTCACAAATAATTTGAACATTCAGTGAATGATAACCTTTACGGTTAATAAAGTTATGTTCGTCTTCTCTTGGCTTCAGTATTGCAATATGAGTGCAGTCTATAGCGCCAACAGCACCTGGAAAACTATGGCGGTCCATGTATGTGGCTTTGATAACTTGTCTTTCATCCCTAGTGTTTGGAAGCTGAATGAACTGGCCAGGTAAATGTTCATTAATTACATCTGTTACGCGATGAATGCATTGATAAATACTAGACTGACTCATTCCAAAATTAAAATCTTGTCCTAAACTGCGCTGATAACTTCCTGTAGCATAGAACCTTAAGGCAACAAGAACATAATTTTCTATGGATATTCCTCGTTCAAGACCATGTTCTGGCAAATGAGGTCGTACCAAAGCTAATAATTGTCTAACCAAATCTTTGTTTAGCCTAAATAATCCTATGAACCTTCTTTCTGGAAGGTCAAATGCATTATTTTCTCGGCGAATTCTAGCTCTTATCCGGAGAAGTCTTAAATTTTCCATTCGACGATTAACTCTTCTGAATCTGTCTGCAAAAACCGGTAACATCCTCAAAATATTTTGTGCTTAAAAAGGCAAGGGCATCACCATTTTAGCAGAAAAACATAAACATAACCATAACCAAAGAAAACGACAAAGAGCATTATAAAACAATGTTGATCCAGAACGAGATAGAAACTAAAGTGACAACTCGACGACACCTTAAGTGTTGTCGTCGGATTGAAAGCTTTCGTCGACAGATAGACGATTATCGAGTATGTTCATAATCACTTCTGTCGACGAAACGATAGCCACTGCTGTCGTATCGTGTGTTCGTAATCCCTCTGCTGGTTTGAACTCTCACGCGCAAGCTGAACGCAAGCAGAACGCTCTCCGCTACCGCTCTAATTGGCCGCACTCAGGATGCCTGTGTGGATGAACAGGTGATTGAGGCGAGCGCTGCACTCCCCACTCCGCCAAACGCGCGACTAGAGCGGGCACTCAGGCCTTACACTTAGTCGACGTTTCGACATTGTTTATGCCATCCTCAGGTAATTTCTTAAAAATAATGTAAAACATGTAAAATTAAAAACAGAATACGTTACATAACATCATATACGATTAAAATTCAAAGAGACATTCAGAACTTACAATATAATGAAAGTGTAACTATTAAATGATATTGTAAGTTTTCAGTGACTCTTTGAATTTTGATCGTATTTGATGTTATGTAACGTATAATGTTTTTAACTTTACATGTTTTCATTATTTTTAAGAATTTACCTGAAGATGACATAAACAATGTCGAAACGTCGTATTGTTAACTTAGGTCGTGTCATTCATTTCCAGCAATATCCAGAAGTTGATTCCATTGAAAATAGTTTCGGGATCTTCATATGTAGGCCCTTTGAATTATATTCAAGATTGTTTTTGAATTATACTTCACAAGTGGGAAAACTTGTACCAAATTTGTTCCTCCAAAACTTTCCCAAGTTATTGTTATCAGGATATATGTGGGTTAGTGAGCTTTATTACCACTTTCAATTTCCTACGTCGAATAGTTTCTGAGGAAAACAGAACTGTGAAAATATAGATAAAATTGATAACTTGATCTTTTCTTTGAAGCCTGTTAAAAGTATGTATTGATATAATGTAACAGTGGGACAGCACCGATGGAGAATAACACGTATCTGCTTTTCTGTAGTTCAACAGATGAGCGCATCATGATGTTATCAATATCCCGAACATTGTTAAGTCACGACGCCGTCATCATAGCCGTTGACTAATTCATTGAATATTAGTTGTTCCTAAACCGCGAGCGATATTCCTTCCTAGAGTATAGTCCATCCAATATCAATTGCAGAAGCTGTTTCTATAGGGAGCAAATAAAAACTCACTTCGCTAACACGAGCGTATATGCGAAGAAACTGAACGAAAAATAATCTGTACTACTCGTAAACATTTTCCGTCGGCATACGGTAGATCAAAAGAGCCGATAGTCAACGTGGACCTGAGTGACGGCTGTCGCTGTTCTACAACCGATTCGTCTGGGCCAATCGTCGGACATCGATGCTTGTAGGCGTGTCTATACGATGGAAGGTCATAAATCACGCGTTATATTTGTGTTTTAATAGCTCTGAAAGATTAAAAAACAGTAGCGTCTGTGGTCTTGGTGAGTGCCGATCGTAATACGTTTTAGGATATTCTAGTAACCTACATCAAACAATGAAAGAAATTATTTTTCTTTCTTAATGTATTTGTATAAATAAAAGTTTGTCTTTAATTTTTTTTCAATTTTTCATTTATGAAGTATTTTTGAAATCTTAAAATATCTAAATGAAATTAGTTATCTCCGCCACTGCTGCTCACAGGATTTCGCCGCAAGACTTTTTTATGCTTCTGCAATTGATATTGGGAAAACTATACTTACTACTGAGAATATTCCAAACCTTGCCCTACGTGTACATTCTCTCCAATCTGTCACTCAACTTCATCCATCCAACAACAAAATCCCCGACCCCCTTGGACAACCCCCCTCTGTAGTTGTCGCTGCTGCCCGGGCAGACGTCTTTTGACCTGAGCGTGCATTGCTTTGAGCCACCACAGACTGATCGATCGGCGGCATGACGCTGCTGACGCTGACGGGAGACGGACAGCTCAGAAGTGGGATACTATCCACCCGCCGCGACGCTCCTCTCGGCCGGGGGATCTGAAGGGCCGGAAGGAGGGCGGGAACGGGGTCGTATGCGACGCTATGCACCCTCCGCCACCGACGACTGACCTGGGAGAAATTGCATTGCATTGTCTATTATTGTCTCGACGCATTGAAGAGAGCGAGTTGGTGCAACTGGACTTCACGGATTTTTCTGGTTGAGAACAGATTTTTTCTCAGGTTTTCGTGGGGTAAATGAGTCAATTATCGCCAATGCTAACTTATTTGCCTTGCTACAAAAAATAGCGATATCACACATATTTTTTTAAATACAAAATCTTTCTAGTGTCCAAGCTAAGCTTGATATTTTCGCCACTTTCTTTGTGTTTGTCAGTTGAAAGAGGTAGCTTATGTCGAAGGGTGAATACCGATGTTCCTACTGCCCTAGTCCTGATCCTCTTTACGTATACAGTGTGTCCATTTGATGCGTAATTCCTCGATATAAAAAAACTTTTAAGACAACAATTTTTCAGTTGCTGAAGTTGCCTATTTCAAAAGTATTCTCAAGTGTACAGGGTATTTTACAAAAGTGGGACAACTTACAATCTAGTCGAATTTTTCAAATAGAACCCCTCGTTATTTTTCACCTGAAATCTATTCTCCTTTGTTGTGTCTCAATGTTCTCAAAATACGTTGCGATGTTGCCAAGTTAGAATTCTTTTGCCTTTTTTTACGAACCACCATTGTAGGGTCATGATGAATGAGGTATAGATCATTCATTCTGAATATTTAACGGAAATATATTCTGCAAACAGTAGTACCAAGGATCCACGATTTTTGGCTATATGTTTATTCACAGGATCCCCAAATTTGAATTTCGGTAAATTCAGATTAAATTTGTTCGTCAACATTTTTTGCCTGGAATAGATTCCCCATTCTGTATTACAGGATCGTCATGTGTAAGGTATATTTAATTCATTTTCTACAGATAGTAGAACAGGGCTTCTACATAGATTATTATTTAATTCATTTTCTACAGACAGTAGAACGAGGCTTCTACATAGATTATTCAGGTATATGTTTATTTACAGCCTGTCAAATTTTAGTTTGGAAAATTGCTAATTGAAACGAGATTAATTCGGTGATTCCAAATGGAACCCAGTGTACTATAATTAATCCTACCAGTACATGGGCCCATCGCAATCACAAAATATGTTTTTATTGTTTGCAGCTTTTTCAAATTGAACATGAGCTTGAACTGCATGAGGGGTTGTTGGTAGCATAATAGTAGAAATTAATACGTTTAAGAAAACCATTTCTGTTTTTGAAGTATGAGAGTTTCTCTCCTTTTTAACCGACGAAACCAAAAAGGAGGAGGTTCTCTAGTCGACGCGTATATTTTTTTTCATGTATGATCACGCATAACTTTTTACTGAGACGTCCGATTCCGATAATTCTTTTTACAGTGGATAGGGTGTACTTCAAAGGTGGTCCCATTTGAATTTAAAAGATGAAATCCGCCCCTAAGAGTAGCAAAATGAATATTGATTCTATCAGGCATAACTTTGTACTGGGTTCTTCGATTTGGATGATTTTTTTTTAATAGATAGGGTATACCTTATATTTGGATTTCGAATGAAATTATCCACCCTTACGGGTAGACAAATAGGGGATAATTGATTTTTCACTTGTGAACATTGGCACACACATACGTAGTTGACAATGACAGATCGCTACTGACATTATTTTTGTTCCACATCCGTCAAAATCATTATGTTCTATGAGAGGATGGAATGATATACAAAGTAATGAAATAAACTAACAAGAACAACAAAAATTATTTATATTACAACAAATAGTAAAATTAGATATCATATTATTTAACTGGTAATAGTTGAAGTAAGGTGGGTAAGTAAGTATTTTGGAAGTAATCAAAAAACAAGTAGGTAGTAATTAGTAGATTTTACCAAAAAAATTTAAAAATAAAAACTTAAAAAAAAAAAATTAAAGCGACGAAATACGGAACTGAAAAGAAAAAAATTAAATAAACCTTCTTAGTCTCAGTAACTAAGCTCCTAAACTAATGTAAGTAACTAATTTTGGGTCGGCACCAAACGAACAATCAACGAACATCATTAAATTACTTCAAAAAAAATATCAGAATGTCACCGCGCAACTCGATGCCATCATTTTCCGCCTTACCTAATTCATTTGCTTGTTTGTTTGGCGCCGACTCAAAATTAGTTACTTACATTAGTTTAGGAGCTTAGTTACTGAGACTAGGAAGGTTTATTTTATTTTTTACTATTCAGTTCCGTATTTCATCGGTTTAATTTTTTGTTAAAAAGTTTTTATGTTTTGTGCCTATTGACCAAATTAACTCTTTTTTCAAAATTCTTTTCTGTGAGTACAGAAATCTCCTATTCGGCGTTATGATTTTGAAATAGCCAATGAAAAATGTTTTGACGCCATTATTTATCCATTTGACTGCTGAATGAATTGAAATTATGCCCACAATGCATAATGTAAAATGAGATATCAAAATACAAGACAATTTGATGATTGGGACCATTTAGAATTTAGTCACCAGTGGAATAAGACACAATAAAGGAAAGATATGTCCAACGCCGCAAAGAGTCCTAGTAGGACCATTATTTATGCATAAAGTGTCCTTTGTGTTCCTTCTGAAAATACCGCATTCATTCCGTTTGAATTTAACAGCCTGTAAATAAACACAAAATAATGTATGTAAAATAATTAGGGTGATTTTCACTAACCTTGAATACAACACTCATTGTGAATAATTTGTTTCTACTCAAAATGATTGGCACTACTTAGTCAAACATCATAATAATTTATATTATCTGACACAAAGGATGGATCAGAAACAAAACCTCCTTCAAATATTTCAATTTCACTTTCGTTGCGGGTTACTCTTGGCTCGTGAGGGAATAACGGCGAATTCCTTCTGGGTTGAATTCCATACTCGATTTCCTTTCGGTACGAATTCAGGGTATGATTCGTTTAGCACATTAGCTTCAAGCTAAAGTCTATTTGCACGAAGCCTACTAACGCCGCTAGCAGGCAATAGAGAAGTATTGGTTTGTTTCGAATTTTTAACCACCAATGAAATGGCATTATACACCCGTCATTCACGGGTGTGCAAGCAGTATATATATATATATATATATATATATATATATATATATATATATATATATATATATATATATATATATATATAAAATATACTTCTTTGGGCGCGATGAGAGTAAAATTTCAAGGTCTGATTTGAGTGCAACGTTGCCATGTTACGTTTCAAATGAAACGCTTCTTTGCAATTTTTTCATGTTAAGTTTAAGCAAAACGCTTCTGTGCAACGTTATCATGTAATGTCCTAAACGGAAGGCTTCTGAGCAACGTTTTCATGTAACGTTGCGAATGAAATGCTTCTGAGCGCGATGAGAATAACATTTTGAGGTCGAATTTGAGCGCAACGTTTCCATGTAACATTTCAAACGAAACGCGTCTGACGCAAAAAGGACGGAATATAAGAGTAGTCGATCTTCTTTGGCCGCAATGAGAGAAACCGGTGTGAAAACAGCGGCCAAAGATAGCAGACTAAGTCTCCGGAAATACCCGAACGCCAAAACCAGTGGCGTACCAACCGATTAAGTCGTTAACATATATAACCCATTATTATGAAATGTAATAGAAATATATCTGAAAATATATTGACTTGAATACATTTATTGATTATTTTCTTGGAAGATGGGAGGAATTCAACATTCATAATAAAAAAATGAGTGACATAATTTCCAAAATTCTAGCACCGACAGATTTTGACAAGATATTTTTCATTGCAATCCCACGATTTCTTAAAAAAATGACCGACTTCCCTAGGGATCTAGGGGTAGTATTTCCTACCCTTAGAAAACTTTGTTCTAGCACAAATATATTATGGCAAGATGTTTCTTATTGCAATACCATCATTTCGTAGAAAAATGGTCGACTTCCCATGGGATTCAGTGATAGAATTTTCAACCCTTAATTTTAAAAAATTAATTTCTCATGGAAAACTTGGTTCTAGCATGAACAGATTTTGGCAAGATGTTTCTTATTGCAATTTCATGATTTCATGAACAATATGGCCGATTTCCCTAGGGATCTAGCGGTGGTATTTTCAACCCTTAATTTTCAAAATTATTTTTTCCCAGAAAACTTTGTTCACAAACAGGTTTTGGCAAGATGTTTCTTATTGCAATACCAAATTTCGTGAAAAAAATTGTCGACTTTCCTTGGCATCCAGGGGTAGAATTTTCTACACTTAATTTTCAAAAATTAATTTTTCATGAAAAACTTGGTTCTAGCATAAACAGATTTTGGCAAGATCTTTCATATCATGAATGATATGTTTTGCTTGGGATCGCGTTAGTTAATATTATACTAGTTAGTATAATAATCTTGGAATACTTTTTTTGGTACCCATAGACTGATATTTCAAGCATTCATGTGTTTTAAAATAATGCAAATTGTATGTGATCTGACATTTGAGAATTCATATTTTCTGTTTTATTATTTGTTTATTTATTAATATGGTTTCATTGCACCTATTATTATTGGTTTGTTTGTTAAATGCAACCTCTGAGTTGCTTCAGAAGTACTATTTTTCATTTGATCATTTATTATTGAACAATGCAACCTTCTGATGAGTTTGAGAATTAAAATTATCTGTATTATTATTTTTTCTTCAACAATTTAGTTTCATTGCATTTATTATAATCAGTATTTTTGTTAAATGCAACTTTCTGAGGTGTTTGAAAATCAAAATTATCTGTTTTATTATTGGTTATTGAATAAGTTTATTGTATTTATTATTATCAGTATTCTTGTTAAATTAGCATTCTGCGGCTTTCGAGACTTTATATTTGGTATTGTATAATTTGTTACCAGGAAAATAATTATATGCATTTGTTGTTATAACCAGTATTATCGTTGAATGCAACCCTCAGTGCTGATTTTTATTTCGTTTATTTATTTTTTATTCATTTGACGTCGGCCTTCTTCTGCTACCAGGGCTAATCACCGACGTTTATTATTATAGCTATTCAATTCAATGATCGGATTTTCATAATAATTCAAATTTTCATTAACCCAGTTAGTTATATTCAATTTCAAATGTGTACTTGCAAAAATATTTATATGTAAGAACACCGTTTTTCTGTGAGAAATTGATTTTTGAAAATCAAGGGAAGGAAATTTTACTCGTGGGTCTCAAGGGAAGTCGGCCATTTTTTCACGAAATGAAGGTATTGCAATAAGAAACATCTTGCCAAAATCTGTTTATGCAGAACAACGTTTTCTAGGAAAATTAATTTTCAAAAGTCCGTGGAGTCCGTAACCTAGTGATAGAGGAGCAAATTTTAAACCGCATTGACAAAAATCCTAGATTAGGCACTAGGCTAATAGCCAGGGAATTGGATGTTTGTAATGTAACTATCTGGTGAGTTTTGCACGAAAATAGTTTATACCCATACCATGTTCAACGTGTTCAAGGATTGCTTCCTCAGGATTTCCCGCGACGCTTGCAGTTTTTGGGGTGGGTACTTGAAAAGTACAAAAGAAATCAAAATTTTTTATCCTGCATCCTTTTTACTGACGAGGCTAAATGATGCCGGAATGGAGAAGTACATGTCCACAATATTCATGTCTGGGCTGAAGAAAATCCGCACGAAATCAGACAAAACCGTGCAGTTGAATGTATGGGCCGGAATAGTGGGAAATTAAATAATTGGACCATGTTTTCCAGATATTTTCAAATGGCGACACATACTTACAGTTCTTGCAAAACAATTTAGAAGGTTTCTCAGACACCTTGCCTTTAATCATTCATCAGCGCCTATGGTTTATGCACGATGGTGCTCCACCTCATTTTTGTCTAACAGTGCGCAATTATTCAAACTTACAGTTTCCGAATCGGTGGATTGGTAGAGCAGGTCCAATACTTTGGCCTCCTTTTTCACCAGATTGCAACCCGCTAGACTTTTTTTCTGGGGGCATTTGAAGAAGAAGAAGTACTTCGACAACGTATAATTGGTGGTTTCAACCACATAAGAAATACTCCTGGAGTTTTAGAACGCGTACGTCAGTCTATGCGAAGAAGGATGGGGGGTATTGTAGCAAGAGGAGGGCATTTCGAGCACTTAATTTAACAAAATTATAGTTACGGTATATTTTATTTTCATTTTTTACCGTTAAATAATTTATTTTCAAAAATTTGGTGTGAAAAATTCATTATTAAATTTTTTTCTACAAACTTTGTTGTGATTAAACCGTTTTCTGAGCTTGTAATGGTGAGTTGAGGGAAGTTAATCGATTATGACATTCGGTTATGACATACCGCTATGTAATTTTGACATATAACGTCAGAATCATTTGTTAGCAGAATCAAAATAAGGATCCATAGCCTACTAAGTATTTAACTTTGTTACTTCGATAATACTCCCATTTCATTTACCAGCGATTTTCTCGAAAACGGTTAGCCGATTCAAAAAAATGCAAGAGGCCAAAATTTTAGTTAGAAGGAAACCGTCATTCACCCCCTTGAATTATTTTTGAAGCAAGAAATGAATAGAGCGGCCAAAAAACCAAGGGCCTGTACATTTTTCGAACATTTGATGCATAATTGTAGGCACAATTCAAAACTTACGATTTTTTTCGCGCAACTACCGATGTCTGTAGCTTGGAGGGGGTGAATTTTAGGGCACATGTTTATGGGAAAAAAAGTCTTATTTCGATCCCAGGAATACGCCCTCAAAAAATTTGTATTGAATTTTATAACACCCTGTATATATATATATATATATATATATATATATATTTATATATTGTTATGATGAGGTTATTGTGGTTTGTTTTATTT
This sequence comes from Gonioctena quinquepunctata, assembly GCA_018342105.1. Lineage (NCBI taxonomy): Eukaryota > Metazoa > Arthropoda > Insecta > Coleoptera > Chrysomelidae > Gonioctena > Gonioctena quinquepunctata. The sequence continues at coordinate 259,837 of JAFIRS010001612.1, forward strand.
TATTATTTTCACAATCAGACATCACAACAACAAATTTTTTAGAAAAATCGAATTTAAACGGTTTTCTTCACATAAAGGATTCAATATAAAATTGAACCAGAGAAAGGTAGATCTCAGGTGAAAAACAACTACTTTCCTGGCAAATACCACGCAGAACGTTGAATGATATTCACCTGAAAATCCATGCATACTTCCATAAAATATCAATGGACATTGAATGCAAATGTTTCTTTCTGATAAGCTCGATTATGTTTAATTTAAGTCGTGTTCACCTAACAATCCGCATACCGGTTTCAAGCTTCTTGGCCCTCATCAGTACGGAGTAGTCAACCAGCCAAAAGTCCAAAGAACTCTGGCTGAAGTGAGACACAACGTAAACAAACCATCATCGATCTTGTAACACCTATAGGTACGCCGGAAAGATAAACTTTAACTGGCGGTACCTAGTGACGAAAGAAACACTCGAAAATCTCCACCTCGATAGGTTTCTAATAAAGATTCCTTCTCAGTAGATGGCAAGCCGTCTAGCATATAGTGAGAGATAAGTGCCATGTGAAGTGGAATGAATAGAAAAATCGAATTTAAACGGTTTCTTCACATAAAGGATTCAATATAAATTGAACCAGAGAAGGTAGATCTCAGGTGAAAACAACTACTTTCCTGGCAAATACACGCAGAACGTTGAATGATATTCACCTGAAAATCCATGCATACTTCCATAAAATATCAATGGACATTGAATGCAAATGTTTCTTTCTGATAAGCTCGATTATGTTTAATTTAAGTCGTGTTCACCTAACAATCCGCATACCGGTTTCAAGCTTCTTGGCCCTCATCAGTACGGTAGTCAACCAGCCAAAGTCAAAGAACTCTGGCTGAAGTGAGACACAACGTAAACAAACCATCATCGATCTTGTAACACCTATAGGTACGCCGGAAAAGATAAACTTTAACTGGCGGTACCTAGTGACAGAAAGAAACACTAGGTCCCAGTTAAAGTTTATCTTTTCCGGCGTACCTATAGGTGTTACAAGATCGATGATGGTTTGTTTACGTTGTGTCTCACTTCAGCCAGAGTTCTTTGGACTTTTGGCTGGTTGACTACTCCGTACTGATGAGGGCCAAGAAGCTTGAAACCGGTATGCGGATTGTTAGGTGAACACGACTTAAATTAAACATAATCGAGCTTATCAGAAAGAAACATTTGCATTCAATGTCCATTGATATTTTATGGAAGTATGCATGGATTTTCAGGTGAATATCATTCAACGTTCTGCGTGGTATTTGCCAGGAAAGTAGTTGTTTTCACCTGAGATCTACCTTTCTCTGGTTCAATTTTATATTGAATCCTTTATTGAAGAAACCGTTTAAATTCGATTTTCTATTCATTCCACTTCACATGGCACTTATCTCACTATATGCTAGACGGCTTGCCACTCCTACTGAAGAATCTTTTATTAGAAACCTATCGAGGTGGGAGATTTCGGAGTTTCTTTCTGTCACTAGTACCGCCAGTTAAAGTTTATCTTTTCCGGCGTACCTATAGGTGTTACAAGATCGATGATGGTTTGTTTACGTTGTGTCTCACTTCAGCCAGAGTTCTTTGTGACTTTTGGCGGTTGATACTCCGTACTGATGAGGGCCAAATGAAACCGGTATGCGGATTGTTAGGTGAACATCGACTTAAATTAACATAATCGACTTATCAGAAAGAAACTTTGCATTCAATTCCATTGATATTTTATGGAAGTATCATGGATTTTCTTGTTTAAATTCGATTTTTCTATTCATTCCACTTCACATGGCACTTATCTCTCAACAAATTTTTTTATTCACTATTTTCAAATCCTTCAGCTATTTTCCCTTTGATAGGTTTATAAATAAATACCCATATAAATATTTCAAACGTCCGGCTATATATTTTACCTTTTTTCCATTTGACTCTTTTACCTTACTTTCTTTACCTCAGCTAACTCAATCGGTACGCCTATGGAATCTCAGGAGTAAGTTCAACTGTGGAGCCCTCTGGTAGTTCTTGATGTCAGTTTCAGGAAAATGGCAAACTGTTTTGATCAATTATTGAAAATAAGTCAGAAATTCATCAAAATAATAATTTCCTTCATTCAGGAAGACTTACTGTTACCTATTCTGCGATAATTTACTTAAATAAGTGTTTCATAGCAAAATATACATGGAAAGTGCAATTATGTGGTAATAAAAAGAAGTTAAATACAACCTATTTTTGTAGGTTATATTGATTTCAGTGAAATAATCAGTCTATAACACAATTTATGAAAGATTTTCATCGAAGGGGTTCTTGAATGGTTTATTTTTAAAATGCAACTTTCATGGTTTAAAGTACCTGTGGCTTCTTGAAATGCAAATGTTCAGGTGTCTTGGATCACTCTCCTGTTCTTGGAAACTGCTGTTGCAGTCTGCAGCCCCTTTGTTCGTTTGTGAATTCGTCCTCGGACTGGTACATGTATGGAATGAGAAGGAAAGATTTGTTATGTACCTGGTTTTTATCAGCTTATGTTCTTTCTGGCACTTTCTTGTGGTGAAGTGGCAAATAACTGTGTTTGTAGCTACATAATATGCTTGATTTTCCAAATTCTAATTCTGTTGAGTTGGTTCTTCCAAAAAATATTTCTTCAATCTCCTCAGCTTGATGATTTCTTTCCCTCGATACCACCTATCTTTTGTTTTTTTTCGCGAATTCTGGGTTTTCACTCACTTTCTCTGGCACTTTTCATTATTTTCGTTTATTTGACAGATGTTATTCACTAATAGTTTCTAAATACCTTACATTCTATATACATGATATATTAAAAATTATTTTTACTTTTTTCTTTTATATTATAATATTAATTTTAAGCATCTCATTGGCTATTGTGTCCAGATCTAATTTCATATACAGAATGTTCTAACTCTAACATTTTGTTGTCTGCTTGTGCTCAAAAATATATTTGATTGAATTTTGATTTCTATAATTTTTATAAATCATGCCAATTGCTTGTAATGTTGAAAACATTTTTATTTAAAACATAGGTATCGACTAATATTATGTAAGGTTTCAGAAAAACTGTAAAATAACATATCATAATTACTAAATATGAACATGTGTTATTTATGTGTTTTTTCAGTTTATAATTTTCATTTTAACTCTTTGAACATTTAACACGTACTTTCTAAACATATATATATATATATATATATATATATATATATATATATATATATATATATCATGGTAATAATATGAATATTTTTTCAATTTTAAATTTCGAAATAAATCTCGTCTCGATTGCTGTAGAAAAATTGTCGTCCTACGTCGACCAAGAAAACAGGAATTCATCGTGAATTTTTATTATTATTTTTACATTGATTTCCTTTAAATTCATAAAGACTATGGACATGAATATACCTAAGAGAATCAATAGCATCACTAATTGAAAGATTTATTTAAGAAATAATAGACAATTATACCTTTCCCAACCATGATTATTTCTGGAACAGTTTTGGATCAACAAATTCTTTCAGTATACCATACTTTATTCAACATCCTTAGATCACAGAGGGCCTACGTGACAGACAATTGTTCAGACGCATGGACTGTCAGCGGAGTGATCATTAGCGTTGTTTTCATATTTTTGATGCGGCGAACATTGTATATTTCTACCAGGTTACCCATATGACCGAAAGAACCCCCCACATTCTGCCATGATGATTCACACTTGCTATTAATACGTAACTAATAAATTAATACACCGTATACTCTGGTTGCTGCCGAAGTGCCGAGCCTATATTTATGTGTCGGGGTCAGGCAACAATGGTGAAAATAACATTTGCAGGGCAGCAGACAGTGGGTTGCAGTTGTTCTGAAATGTCACGCGATTAGACTGATGACCATTGTCAGTCTGACACCTGATAAATTGGCCGTGTCACAGCTACCTCTTTATTTTAGCTTCAGCAGTATACATACCGTCACGTCACGGCGTTATGAATAATGATATACAGTGTGTTGCGATTCTTTGAAGGCCCTCAATTACGCAATGAAGGTGAAATCCCAAAACTAATGGTACCACCAAGCTGTCTGTCTACTCCGATTGTTTATCACCACAGCACTACCAAATCTGAATCATGTGACCAAGAAAGTTGAAGGAACCATGCATACTTCTAGTTTTGTGGAATACACTTGAGTTGTCTGTATTTATATTTTGTTATAGATTATGTGATTATACGAATAAAAACTGTTCACGGCTTGTTATGTTGATCCAAGTTATTTTGCACCGTTTCATAATTTTATTGCAATGAGAACTTCCGTCGGATTATTTCCACAAACGAAGTGATATAATAGATAGTTGTTTATGAAGTTTTGAAAGTGGAATTTTATTTTGTGAGTGAGAGTTTGGCGAAACGAGCGTGAAAGTCTGGAGCAACCCCACGAACAAAATAGAAACACTTTCAACACAATACACTGGTACTAGTAGTAAACAAAAATCTAGTTATATTCACTGGAAATTGGGAAATTGGGAAACACAGAAAAAAGTTTTCTGGAGGGATTGAAGATTTCTCAATCAATATTATACAGTGTCCGTCATAAATTTGGATACATATAGGAAACAAAATTCTGAAGAACTCTAATGGCGGTTCATTTCTGCAATTTATAACTAGTTGTGTTTTAACACTATATTTTTATTGTAGTAGTCTTCCACGTTGTAACTTACTGAAGATGAACGTATATACGTCTGAAACATGTCTAATTATATCATCAAGAGTTATGACTTGACTCCTAACTTCGAAGAAATGTATCCAAAGTTTGGTTTTGATAACTAAATGTTGGAAATTAAACGTTGTGGAGACGACTTTGTGTGATTCTTCCCCAATTATACAAATGTTCGAACAGATAGGCAAATGAAATCTAATTGTTCATCAATACAAAAGGAATCTTGAGAAAACAAGGATATGTCGTAGATCATTCTCTGGAAAAAAAAACGAAAAGATCGAAATTTCAAAAAAGTTGATGAGGCCAGAGTAGTGCCCACCTTGAACTCAATTACCAAATCCTGAATATACCTTTCAAGCCCAGGGTGATATCAAAAAACGGTTACCATATTTTTGCTTACATACAAAAAATATGAATATTAACTTACGGACCGTTTCTTATTATTGCCCAATAGACCTACCAAAAAATGTAATTGGTGAAAATCCCTTCTAAATCCTTTAATAATCTCCTTTTCAGTTAACTGAAATTTGTTTTTGAACAAAAATAGGCAAAGTTGAAGTAAAAGAATAAATCTCCGCCTATGGTCAGATTTTTCGATCAAAGCGCAAATCCTATTATGTTTTATCAGGGGAAGATGATAAACCCCATCATCATCCAACTAAGAATGGATATACTATAGCAGCAGAGCGAAGTTGTTATACATTGATTGAAATCCGTTTGGTATGCTTGAAAATATATTGGAGTATGAGAAACTTGTTTGTGAAAATGAAGATGGATTTCTATTCCAAAACAATGAGCAGCGAGATGTACATTTGAGGACAATAGTTGGTATCCTTCTCCTCCATTTTTTGTGAAAAATACCATTTTAAAATAAAAATAATCTATTTTGGATGTGGAAATCACTAACAGCTATTTCAATAAGGTTCAAAAGGATCCTGGGAACTTTTATTATAATTCTCACCATTTCCTTTTTCACATAAGATAAAGAATATATATTATATAAGAATCCATATATTGATATAACCCCTCCCTTTTTTAGAATACTACTCTTCGTTTTTGGCTGATGATGGACGTTCATAGGTCTGAAACATGTACCATCCCTATTCAAGAGGGTAATAAACATTGTGGGGTATGACTGAAAGTTTTCTTGGAACAAATTTAATGATGTTGTACGAGGAAAAGTGACGAAAGAGCTTATATTTCATTTATTTGGAAATTTTAGTTACCTCTTGGGAAAAACCAAGCCTTTTCACAGGGACACAACTATTATTTTATTATCGAAATTGGAGCAAGCCATAATTGCTACTTTGTATTAATATAATCGCTCGGATGTATAATCTAGAAATTAACAGGGGGCCATTGATACAATATGTGGTTGGTCGCTGTAATTTCGTGGTCGGAGTTCGAATTGTAGTCATACGCCATGAGCCAATTAGAGAAGGCTATGCATGAAAAAATAGTTCTGGGATGCCGTCCCTTGGGTTTGAGACGTATCTCACGGAGTCAGTTCTGAGTTAGTCGCGGGGTCTCATAGGGGGTCGGTCGTGAGGGCGCGACGCGAAAATATGTATTGGTTTGAGTGAGTTTTCGGGAGCTACAGGTCGTAGGTTTTTAAATGGGAAAATTTCATCGAGTATCAATGGATCGGAAAGAAAATTATACGAGAGCAACAGGAAATAACTTTGCATTTTTTCTAGGAAATAACTTTGTTGGAGTTATTTTGTATATTATTTGTATATTGTTTGAGGGAGTATTGAGTAATTCAAATGGGAAAGAAACATGAAAGTATGGAGTCTAGTACATTTTGAAATAACTAATTTGGGTAGGGAGTAATTGGGTTATTGGAGAAAAAGTTCACTTTATAGCTAAGAGGAAAGTTGTAGTAAGTATTGAAGGAGAATCTTAATTGAAAAAAATATTCAAAAAGACCACGCATTTGTGAAGCCGTGGCCTGATTACACGTTCTTTGAAAAATTGGTCTAAAACTAAACAGTGCCTAATATTTTTCTATTATAAAGACATTCTATAATAATTTGTGTTATGTGTCGGAAAGCTCTTTCGACATTATAACATTAGTGACAGTAGCCCATGTGGTATATGAAAATATTGTATATACGAAAGATTCATATTATTGAATAATAACCGATAGATTGACCTTTTTACGAAGAATTTGAGATGATATAACGGATGGAAAATGTTATTATATAAACTAGTTGGGTGTGCAAACTGGGGACATGTCAGGTAGACATTATAAAGAAAAATAGGAAAAACAAGTTTATAGTTCTAGAATGGTGACAGCAAAAGCAGATTTGTTTTAAAGAAAGTTTCATCTATTGAAAATATAAAATACAGTGTGTTTTACCGATTGTTATCATATTTGTTAGATACAAATCATTTTATTGAAAAAGTAATAATAGTAATACAAATCATTTAATTGAAAAAGTAATAATAGTAGTTAGCCCTTGTTCTTCACAATACCAAAATTCATGTAATGGTTGACGTCCTCAGTGGTAGTATTTCTATGATGTCTACCTGAAAAATGCTCTACCAAACTTTCCAAAATTTCAACATGAAACAGTATCTGAGAAAAATTAAAATACAGAATTAATTGTCCATGCTATCGTTTCTTTCAAATTAATTCACGAATCTAACCCATCTGACAGCTTATGTTTCCCACGATTTCCCTGAGGTTTCCATTTGCACCCATAAGCATAATAATTGTGGATGACCGCAAGTGTGGTCCTCCAAATTAAAGGGTTTCAAGCAAATTGCCAATATCGCCAGCGTATACTTTTTAATCGAAAACCCAACCAAAACGATTTGCCACCACATTATGTTTTAAAATTGGGTAAAAGTGGCTGATTTGGAATTATGAGGACGTGAGAATTTACAGAATTCGTTAAATTATTCCTATTCGATACACCAAGCTTCCAACGAGAACCTTGAATAATTCTTATATCAAACACAATGTCTCCAGGATTTTTCATTTCCTCTGTTGGGGTTTTATTCCTTGCAAACTATCCTTAAAAATAGTCAATCTAAGCTGATAAAGTGATAAAAATTAATATTTCAATAAATGTATCAATGTACAAAAAAAGGAATAATGAGAAAAACGTTCCATGGGCTATGAGTCCGGAAATGCTCAGTTTTCAAAATACAGAGCATTAAACTTATTTAAAAAAAAAATTGTCTCAAAAACAAGAATTCATGGCAATGATTTTGAATTCGTAAGTTTCAGTTATACAGAACACATGGGAATTATTTAAAAATGACTTGTTATTTGAGGGAGGCGGAAAAATCATATGTATAACATGGGGGTAAAGTGCCTTTTCCTCCCTTGAATGATAACTGCCCTTTGCTACGCGTCGGGCAGTAAACTTCATCATCGGGAGGAAAAGTAGCACATTCCTCCCTTGTTATACAAATAGCTATTTTCGCATCGTTTGTGTATGGCGCAGAAACAACAGCAGAATTATCGAATTCAGATAGACCTTTTATGAATTTTTTTGTTGTTCCTACTGTAGATAAAACGGATTTTTGCCAATTGCATAGTACTTCGGTAACAGCTGGCGATATAACCACATTAAAAAAGCTATCGCGTAAAAAAAGGGTAGTGCAATAAATTTCCAGTTGTAAGTTCCCAAAATTACGTAAATAAATAAATATGAAGTTACCACACTCTACCAATATTGAAAATAACTAAATTTTTAATGTATTGATGTATTTTTGCAGAGTTCCATGACAAACGAACAGGTATTTTTCCAATAAAAAAATCTTAAAAATATCCTGATTCTCTTGAAAGTGGTTTTATACTGATTTTCCACATTATATCCCAACCTAATCTGTTATCAAACAATGCCCAGTTCGAAGCGAAATATGATTTTTGAGTATCGTGGGGGATAAAAGCTCTCCCAATTTTTTTGAGTTTTTTGGGGAAATTATGAGACTTTAGAGCTTTCCACACAAAAAAGAGTAATATGACAAGATGAGAGAAAAAAGGTTAGTGAATTTTCGATTTTTTTTTTCAAACAACTTCCATTTTTTCAAAAACGGTTGATAGTATCGACTGATACATTCACTTTATCCCGTAGAAAGCTGAATATTTTAACAATACTCAGTCGAAAAGTCAAAAAACGCATACAAAAAAATTGTGGTGGTTTTAAACCCCTTTTAATGCTCTAAAATTATTTACATTTATCAACTATGAGGGTATTTCATTCGAACTCGATTGATCTTGATAAAAGAATAATTCTCAATTGGATGTTGAATAAAAATATTTTCCTAAAAAATGAAAAATTTATTATAAAAATGAAGCTATTTTTGAAATCTCCAACAGAAACAACTACTTCCGCGGCAAAAGCCTCGCTGGATAAAGAAAGGACCTTAATTCAAAAGAAAAATCTGAAAGTGAAAATGTTCACTTTTATTCAGATAGTTATTTGATTTTGTATTCTTGTTTTAATTGAGAACTCATATAAAGGCAGAGAAGACTGTTTTTCAAAAAGGAGTACACCAGAATTCATTTGGATGAGAATGTTTTCTCTTTCAACATGAATACATCCCAAGAGGTTATCTTGAACGATGGCAGATAGTATATTTGAGTCGCAGATAATTCCACATCTGATTTTATGAACACTCTGTTCATATTTTTGAACAAATCAATCGATTCGATATTATTTGACGTTATCACACAAAGGTGCTTTTTTAACAGACGAAACCAAAAAGGAGGAGGTTCTCTAGTCGACGCGTATATTTTTTTTATGTATGACCACGCATAACTTTCTACTGAGACGTCCGATTCCGATAATTCTTTTTTCAGTGGATAGATTGTACTTCGAAGTTGGTCACATTTTAATTCAAAAGATGAAATCCACCCCTAAGAGTAGCGAAGTGAAGGATATTGATCACTCACCCTCTGAATTCTGGTCCGTTAACCGATTCTATCAGGCATAACTTTGTACTGGGTCCTTCGATTTGGATGATTCCTTTTTTATTAGATAGGGCATACCTCATAGTTGATCATATTTGGATTTCGAATGGAATTATCCACCTTCACGGGTATAAAAATAGGGGATTATTGATTTTTAACTTGTGAACATTGGCACACATATGTAGTTGACAATGACAGATCGCCACTGTCATTCTTTTTGTTCTCCTACATCCGTCACAATTATTATATTCTATGAGAGGACCTTTAACCGATTCTATCAGCTATAACTTTGTACTGGGATCTTCGATTTGGATGATTCTCCTTTTATCAGATAGGGTATACCTCATAGTTGATCATATTTGGATTTCGAATGGAATTATCCACCCTTACGGGTAGAAAAATAGGGGATAATTGATTTTTCACTTGTGAACATTGGCACACATATGTAGTTGACAATGACAGATCGCTAGTGTCATTATCACAATAAATATATTCTATGAGAGGATGGAATGATATACAAAGTAATGGAATAAACTAACCAGAACAACAAAAATAATTTATATTACAACAAATAGTAAAAGTAAATAATCATATTATTTAACTGGTAATAGTTGAAGTAAGGTGGGTAAGTATTTTGGAAATAATAAAAAAACAAGTAGGTAGTAATTAGTAAATTTCAACCACAAAAAATTTAAAAATAAAAACTTTTTAACAAAAAATTGAACCGACGAAATACGGAACTGAAGAGTAAAAAATAAAATAAACCTTCATAGTCTCAATAACTAAGCTCCTAAACTAATGTAAGTAACTAATTTTGAGTCGGCGCCAAACGAACAATCAACGAAGAACATTAAATTACTTCAAAAAAATTTGCAGAATGTCACCGCGCAACTCGATGCCATCATTTCACGCCTTACCTAATTCATTTGCTTGTTTGTTTGGCGCAGACTCAAAATTAGTTACTTACATTAGTTTAGGAGCTTAGTTATTGAGACTAAGAAGGTTAATTTTATTTTTTAGTTTTCAGTTCCGTATTTCGTCGGTTTAATTTTTTGTTAAAAAGTTTGTATTGTCTTTCACAGTCGAAATCAGGGAAAGTTATAATGCCAACAGCATCTACCATATACAGGGTATTTCTTAATAATATACTAATATTTGAGGAGGTTATTCTTGTGTCCATTTTAAGAAAAAAAACTTCATACAAATATATGTCCTAAAGGTCTTAACTTTTGAACTACTCAGAGTTTTAAAGTTTTAGGAAAATATTCTTTTTTTATGATAACTTTGGTATGACGCATCAAAAGGAATTTTCTGCTATACAACATGATTTTTTATCCTTGCCAGTGGCGTTCGTGCGGGATTTGCATTGAAACATTGAAAAAAAAGTTAAAATTCTTTTTGAAATCCTCATTCCTTACTGAGCAAATCTGGTCCCATATTTTTTTTCCGTTTGACGTATAATCAGAGAGCTGCGGGTTCTGAGACGCGTTGACCCACATATGTGTCTCCCGTGAAAGTCCATCCCTCAAAAACCCCAAATTACAAATATTTTTGAAATCGGGCAGGACCCACTGCAGTACGAAGAGAAAATGTCTATCGACTTTTTCAGCAATTTCTATATGTCTCCCGTTATCATAATTTTGTTTAAAAAGTGACTAGTAATCATCTGACAAAGCAGAAGACGATTTGGTTGAGGTGCACTACTCGTAACCTGTTTTTGAAAATTTTGGGCCCCAACATCGATCCTCGCAAAAATTCGACGTCTCCTATATGCTTAATTTTGTGTTCCTTTACTATGTTATGGTCTTTACATCGGGAAAATTCGAGTGGAAGACTTTTTTAGTAGGGCCCGGCCTCAGGGTTGACCAAATAAACAATTCGAAAAACTCGCGGGAGTGGCCAAGATGAAAAATTGAAAACTGCACTTGGGTTCAATCTTAAGCTTCCAAATTTTGCATGGAGCTTCTTCAGGGGCCAGAAAACCTAATTTCTCAATGGAAGACTTTTTGGGCAACTTTCTACCCCTTCCCTCCCCTTTGAATTTCCTTCATTTTCTCTGTTCAGTAAATAAATAAAGTTATAAACAATTCTTACCAAAAAATAAATAAATAAAGTTATAAACAATTTTTATCAACAAATTATCAAAAATTATTTTGGAGTCAAAAATGATTTCTTTTACATTTGATCAATCACAACACTTATTTTGGTTACAAATTGGTTTATTTGTTGTATTGTATGTACTTTTCTCTGATATACAATTTTAATAATCAATCAGTAATTTGTAACCAAAAAAAGTGTTGTAATTGATCAAATGTGAGAGAATGAATTATACCGAAATCATTTTTGACACCAAAATCATTTTTAATAATTTGTTGGTAAAAATTGTTTATAACTTTATTTATTTATTTTTTAATACGAATTGTTTATAACTTTATTTATTTATAAACCGTTTGCGAGCCCAACGCCAAAGAGTTCATTTGGTGGCATTAATTCATATCCCTAAGTTCATTTATGTGGTCTTCCTCGCTCAAATAGATTATTTGAGCCGGCGGGGGCGAACAGCCCTTATAAAGGGGTATGAAATGTATTCCTGTTATCATTAACTACTAGTTGAGGTAAGTTAATTGAACTTTATACACTACTTATCGATGAGAAACATTTTCAAACGAAAAAGATTACCAGGAAAAAACAGATAAAATAGAGGAAATTCAAAGGAGTGGGAAGGGTTGAAAAATTGGCCAAAAAGTACTTCCTTTGAAAATTAAGTTTTCTGGCCCCTGAAGAAGCTCCATGCAAAATTTGGAAGCTTAACATTGAACCCAAGTGCAGTTTTCGATTTTTCAACATAGCCGCTCCTGCGAGTTTGTGAATTTGTTTATTTGGTCAACCCTGAGGCTGGGGCCTACCAAAAAAGTCTTCCACTCGGATTTTCCCGATGTGTTGACCATAACAAAGTGAAGGCACACAAAATTAGGCATATAGAAGACGTCGAATTTTTGCGATGATCAATTTTGGGGCCCAATATTTTCAAAAATAGGTTTCGAGTAGTGGGCCTCAACCAAATCGTCTTCCGCTCTGTCAGATGATTACTAGTCACTTTCTAAACAAAATTATTATAACGGAAGACATATAGAAATCGTCGAAAAAGTCGATACACATTTTCCGTTCGTACTGGACTGGGCCCTGCCCTATTTCAAAAATATTAGGAATTTGGGGTTTTTGAGGGATGGACTTTCATCTCACCAAACGGAAGACGTATAGTTCCTCATCGCGGTTTTAGACCTGCGACTCTCTAATTAGTACTTTTTTCTTATAAAAAAAAATAATTTGCATCTTGCTAGGCCACTTACGAGAAAAAACGATTTCTGTAACGTTAAACAAAAATTTATTTAAGAGAATAAGTTTCAAACGGTAAAATTATAAAATTAAAGTAATCTAAAAACATTTTGGAATGCTAACACAAAATAACCCTGAACGCACATAGAAATAAATTAAATCAGATATTCAAAATGTGAACCTTCTGCAAATATGCATGCATATGCCCTTTTTCTCATGGACTCACGTACTCTTTGGAAAATGCCAGGACTGTTTTTAATAATTTCGCAAAAAACTATGATGCGATTTCTCAGTATGAATTGGTGTGCTGTAAACCTTGTTTTAGGATGACCCCACAGGAAAAACTCGGAACTATTGGGGTCCTGGGACCTAGGTGGCGATGCCTGCGGTCCTCCGCAACCTATCCGGCGATTATTGTAATTTTGGTTTAAATATTCGCGCGCCAGAGCACTGAAGTGCCTGGCGCCCCATCGTGCAAAAACTATAGTAGATTTCTATCTGAAATGGGAACATCTTGTATCAAAGCTGGCAATTCTTCTTCTAAAAACTACCGGTGATGCCCATTCTACCTCGCATGAAGAAAATAGGTTCCAATTAAATAATCACCGTATATTCTAGCCCACACGTTAACGGAATACTGCTCCTGGTGACGGGATTCCAAGATTGCATATGGGTTTCTCCAGCCCAAAAATGATTATTGTGGAAGTTTTGGATGGCGTTACTGGAAAAATTGGCTTCATTGGTGAATAAAATTTGAGTATCAAATAATGGATTTTCATACACTTTTCAACCGACGAAACCAAAAAGGAGGAGGTTCTTTATTCGACCCATATATTTTATGTTTTTCCATCATATTTTTTTATGTATGATCACGCATAACTTTTTACTGAGGCGTCCGATTCCGATAATTCTTTTTTTCAGTAGATAGGGTGTACTTCGACTTTGGTCCCATTTGAATTTAAACGATGAAATCCACCCCTAAGGGTAGCGAAATGAAGGATATTGATCACTCACCCTCTGAATTCTGGTCCGTTAACCGATTCTATCAGGCATAACTTTGTACTGGGTTCTTCGATTTGGATGATTCTTTTTTTAATAGATAGGGTATACCTTATATTTGGATTTCGAAAGGAATTAGCCACCCTTACGGGTAGAAAAATAGGGGATAATTGATTTTTCACTAGTGAACATTAGCACACACATACGTAGTTGACAATGAGAGATCGCTACTGACATTATTCTTGTTCCGTCAAAATCAGTATATTCTATGAGAGGATGGAATGATATACAAAGTAATGAAATAAACTAACCAGAAGAACGGAAATAATTTATATTACAACAAATAGTAAAAGTAGATAATCATATTATTTAACTGGTAATAGTTGAAGTAAGGTGGGTAAGTAAGTATTGTGGAAGTAATCAAAAAACAAGTAGGTAGTAATTGGTAGATTATAGCCACAAAAAAATTAAAAATATAAACTTTTTAACAAAAAATTAAACTGACGAAATACGGAACTGAAAAGTAATGAATAAAAACTTTTTAACAAAAAATTAAACCGACGAAAAAATCAACTGAAAAGCAAAAAATAAAATAAACTTTCTTAGTCTAAATGATAATTGAGCTCCTAAACTAATGTACGTAACTGATTTTGAGTCGGCGCCAAACAAACTAGCAATTGAATTAGGTGAAGCGTGAAATGATGGCAGCGAGATGCACGGCTGCGTTTTGATGACTTCTTTCATGGATAATAATGATCTCCGATAATTGTTTGTTTGGCGCCGACTCAAAATCAGTTACTTACATTAGTTTAGGAGCTCAATCATCATTTAGACTAAGAAGGTTTATTTTATTTATTGCTTTTCAGTTGATTTTTTCGTCGGTTTAATTTTTTGGTAAAAAGTTTTTATTGAAAAAACCATTGGCAAAACTCGATCCGTAATGGAAAGTCACGAGGGATTAGCGCCTGAATCCGTTGGATATGGTAGGGATATAATAAAAAAACATGGGGAATTTCCCAACAAGAATATGTGAGATATTCAAATTGTTCCCAATTTTTTGTGTACTGCTACGGGATCTTCCTCAATTGAATTGAAAACCGCTACCTCAATTTCTGATGTTCTTACAGTACATTGTACTCCATTTAGATGATTGTTTGGTTCAAAATTCCCCTTTTCGCACAACCTTCTATGAATGTTTGAAAATGTTCGTGCATCCAGAATATTTCGCCCAAACAGCATTATAGTGACGGAAACTGATACTGCAACTTCGACTCGTTGGTTATCATGTAATCACCACTAAATCTACCCCTATACAGTAAGAATAACTGAAATTTTATATATATATGGTTGTAGTCACGTAATTCCCATCTATGGTAGCCACTACATATAACTTATTAGTGTCATTTGAGGTGTCTGAAACATTATGGCCACTGAGCAAATCACTTTGAAGGTTTTCAAACTTGAAAGTGGAAAATAGTTGTTGCGGTAACTATCATGTACCACTTAAATATCACTTAGAAGTCACAGTCACTTTCAAGAGAGTATGATAGTTTCGGTGACGTTTTGGTAACTTCCATAAAACCTTCATGTGGCAGGCACTTGATTGTGATATGTGGTGATGGTTGCGACGTTCTTGCTATCTCCATAAGTGATAAAAGTCATTACAAATTACAATAACCTATCTAAAGCTATCCTAAGTTTTCTCAAATTATTTTATTGTGGCTTACAAAAAGTTTGTTTAACCTGTTACGTGAAACATGAATGATTTTATTCAATATGAAATGGGTTATGCGTTTTCAATAGACAATTTTCCTTGATTTTGAAGTGACCGTGGATTGGTACGTGCTATGACGAAAACTAACCTAATTTTTCTCAAATTATTTTATTAAGGCTTACAAAAAGTTAGTTTTACCTATTACGTGAAACGTGACTGATATTCATTCACAATAAAATGGGTTATGACGATTAATTAACCAATTTTTTCTCAAATTATTTTATTAAGGCTTACAAAAAGTTAGTTTTACCTATTACGTGAAACGTGACTGATATTCATCCACAATAAAATGGGTTATGCGTTTTCAATAGACAATTTTTCTTGATTTTGTTTAAAAAGATTAATTTAAATAGATCGGATCTCTGACTTGTGCTGCTGCTTAATATTTATTTAGAAACCTATCGAGGTGGGAGATTTTCGGAGTGTTTCTTTCTGTCACTAGGTACCGCCAGTTAAAGTTCATCTTTTCCGGCGTACCTATAGGTGTTACAAGATCGATGATGGTTTGTTTACGTTGTGTCTCACTTCAGCCAGAGTTCTTTGGACCTTTGGCTGGTTGACTACTCCGTACTGATGAGGGCCAAGAAGCCTGAAACCGGTATGCGGATTGTTAGGTGAACACGACATAAATTAAACATAATCGAGCTTATCAGAAAGAAACATTTGCATTCAATGTCCATTGATATTATATGGAAGTATGCATGGATTCTCAGGTGAATATCATTCAACGTTCTGCGTGGTATTTGCCAGGAAAGTAGTTGTTTTTCACCTGAGGTCTACCTTTCTCTGGTTCAATTTTATATTGAATCCTTTATGTGAAGAAAACCGTTTAATTCGATTTTTCTATTTATACTCTAATTGTTAATTCGTTTGCATAAATACCATCATTTCCATTACTTGTTAATTGATCATTGTTACTTGATACTTGATAATTGTTGATTGGAGCTGCATAAATCCACTATACTTGCTACATGTTTTTTTTAACAATTAATGAACATGTACCCGCAATTTCGAGGTTATAACTTTGGAGTGGCAGGTTATGATAGCCCGACGTGTTCGCCCCTTTCAAGGGTATAAGACCTATTCTAATTTTAGGGTTATAACTTTGAAGTGGTGAGTTATGGGCCTGCGACGTGGGTGTCACTTTCCAGTGGTGGAAAAGTTAATAATTTAGATCCACTGGGCACTTTTTGATGAGAGGAGCTTTAGAGTGGTATATTTACACTTTCTGCCACTTTAAAGTTATATTCTCCAAAAGCCGCCATATTTACAGGAAAATGAGGGTCACCATTATTAGAGAAATGGTCGAAATATTCAATAAAGATTTATTTGTCATCAGCACTGCACCAAACGTAGTAATTTGTTACGTAACTATTGGTTTCAACTAACCAAGATTATTAAAACACTGTCTGAGGGATTCAAGTACATAATTTCAGAGGCGAGTTACTTCCAAAATTATAACGTTTTTCTTAAATAAAGTGTATTCAGATGGCGCGTGCTCACAATCGAGCTACAACACCCATATTTCACATAAAACTTTCAACCGTTTTAATTTTATCCCGATCAGAAGTATCCAAATTCAATATACTCACTTACGCGTTTGTATGTTATATATTTTTATAGTTGATCGAGTGTTGAAAAGGAATCAGGCAAAATGGAAGAATGAGGAACATTTATCACAAAAATATGTTGATGAACAGAGATAGACCTACATATTATATACACAAACGCAGTCAGTTGTTAAACGTGTCTAGTGTCGGCCACTACATATCCACGTTTTTGCCAGGTGACCACAACGTGGGTGGAATGTAGCTATCTGAGATCCAGGAACGTAGATCGGAACGTAGCAGCCACCAAAAAAGTGTTCCCCGTTTTGGTAGCCTCCGCGTGATAGAACCGTGTATATTACGTGGCTGTGGTTGTGGTCAAACACTTCAAAGTTTTCCAGAATCGTCGCCGCTACGTTCCGCCCACTTAAAATGCTACTTGGATTTGGAGAGCGGCCAATAATATTGTTAATTTTGATGACTTAAATACGAGACAACTAGACTAGGTAGAGAGCTGTTAATGTTTACAAAACAAAATCTGCTTCTTACCTACTAGATATGTATTTAATCCTTGATAGTACCCAATTCCATAACAACGTGCAAATGAATGAATTTAATTTTTGTATGTCTTAAACAGTACTTACGTTAACGAAAAAAAATCAAGAGACCAGATTTGCCACTGGCAATGATAAAAAATTATGTTGTACAGGAGAAAATGCCTTTTGATGCATAGAAGATGCGTACCACGTTTCACAATATATCTAGGGTCATACCAAAGTTATCATAAAAAAAACTCGAAATTTAGCACCCTGCAGTTCCAAATTTAAGACCTTTAGGACATATGTTCATATGAAGTTTTTTTCTTAAAATGGACCCAAGAATAACCTCCTTGTATATTGGGATGCTATTAAGGAACACCCTGTATACGAGAGCTAGTAAAAGTCAATGATACTGATTTATATTTATTTTTATTTTATCCCATTCCGAAAACAGTTCAGGGGTAGGTTTCATTATTTCCGACTGACATTTCATAATTGAAAATATCACCGTCAAATTCTGTATCATACTCCATAATATTTTCCCTGCCTTCAAGAAAATTTTAAAACTTTCTGAGGGTTATTATATATTCCGGTTTATCGAATAGCTTTTTCCAAAATGTTGATGATTTGATCGATTTCGCATACAAAATTAAGCAGCACTTGATTTTTTATAGGTCCATATTTTGGTTTTCGTAAGTTCAACAAAATACAAACATCTTTATTTTTTAAGACAGTGGAAGAAAAGACCCAAGAGAAGAACCAACCAAGACCAAGACCTAAGAAATGAGAATGAATATTCCTCAGTATCCCCAAAAACATTAAGGCACTCTTCACCATTCCATTATTCGTCCATCCCTAATATATCTCGAAAACGTCCCCTCACATTCTTTCACCGAAACTGAATGAAATTTTGCTCACAACTTCTCGACTTTCGAAGTTCACCGTGTTGGTCGATATCGGCACAAAAAAGGCCTGCGGGTGCGTGAGTTGTACTCACCGCATACCACTTACCCATTCATGCTCCCTAACTCATCCTGGAACATAACCCATTCATGAACTACATGTTTCCGATGTTTGTCACACTAGGCGTTAGACCGCATGGTCTACGCTGAAGCGGTCCGCTGAAAGAGTTACTTTCTGTAGAACTATGTCATTCATGTCACTCTAATAAGCGGTTCGTAGGGGAGGGACTACAAGCAATCGAAATATAAATGATTCAAAAGTTATGAAAAAATATCCATTATAATAAAATGAATTAAATTGAATTCAGTTCAGGGTCAGCCTAATGTCCAAAGGAATTAATAAAAATGGGGTACCTATATCAAAAAGAGAAGATTATTTCCATAAAGATATAAAATGTATGGGAAAATATCGAGGACTGGTAAATGAAAAGCACTAGTTTCGAAAACATAAAAATCTGTAGAAGAATCATCATTTCGGAGGTTTAATATATATATATATATATATATATATAATATATATATATATATATATATATATATTTATATGATATAACGACTCTTGTTTGTAGCTGAACACTATTTAAAATGTAAATATTTTGTGGGGATGCAGCTATGTTTTAATCAAACTCTATTTTTACTTTTGTGAAAGCTTTCGAAATAAGTTTATTTCTTCTTCTGTCACTCTGAAAAATATGGTATAACTGATGATGGACATATTTAAAAAAATAAAATATTACTTACAGTACATGAGTATAAGATGAAATTAACATTCAGAAAAACCGTATGATCGTCAGACAGTAATATGAAAAGTCAAGATGAAGTTTATTAATGAAAGATGTATATAGGGTGTAATAAAATAGATTATAATTTTTTTGTAAAAGGTTGATTCAAGTTATTGATGAATTATTGAATATAATGTTAATTAATCAATTTTGTTTCAATATCTAAGATATTGAATAAATTATGTTCAAACTTTGAAAATCAGTTTTTTTATTCATTGAATTTTTTTCATTTTTCATGTAAACCATTTCCAAAAAAACATATTTTGAATAAATTACTTTCTTTAGTTAAGATTGAAATATTTGTGAAATCAATTGAATGTCCTGTACTATTTATATATATATAATATATATAATTAATATATATATATATATATATATGTAAATAGTACAGGACATTCAATTGATTTCACAAATATTTCAATCTTAACTAAAGAAAGTAATTTATTCAAAAATGTTTTTTTGAAATGGTTTACATGAAAAATGAAAAAAATGCAATGAATAAAAAAAAAGATTTTCAAAGTTTGAACATAATTTATTTCAATATCTTAGATATTGAAACAAAATTGATTAAAAAAACATTATATTCAATAATTCATCAATAACTTGAATCAACCTTTTACAAAAAAATTATAATCCATTTTATTACACCCTATATATATATATATATATAAAT
The DNA here is from genome assembly GCA_018342105.1 of Gonioctena quinquepunctata. Taxonomy (NCBI): domain Eukaryota; kingdom Metazoa; phylum Arthropoda; class Insecta; order Coleoptera; family Chrysomelidae; genus Gonioctena; species Gonioctena quinquepunctata. The sequence continues at coordinate 280,105 of JAFIRS010001612.1, forward strand.
TTTGATTATCTTATAAACAATGCATTTGTTTATAACAATTATTTAAACAATAGGAGTAACAATAAAAAAATAAAAACATTTTTATGTAGCTTTTAACAGTTTAATGCTTCATCTATGTTTTTTATTTTTCAATGGCTTATTGCCTATATTAAAATAAAAAATAATAATTTTTTTATTTTTCCAACAGGGAATGTTTTTTAAGCCTTTAAAGAATAGCTCCAAGAAAAAAATTGGTTTTAACAATTATCAGGGTGAATAAATTCTACTTCGATAGAGTGGACTGTAATTAATCAATCTCTGATTTTTGGATGTGATTTATTATCGTAAAATTCTTATAAATTCAAATATGTCCCAAAAGTCAAAATCTCTTCTGTCATGTCATGCTCTCCGCCTCCTCGCCTTCTCTCCATAAACGAATATTCCAGAGAGGAATTTAACACAGGGTTTTTATGTTAAGAATTGTTAAATAATAAAAGCATAACTATTAGAAAAATTGCGGTAAATTTTTTTGCCGACGGATTATTGTTTATTCATTTATTTAGAATAGTCTGCAATAGTTTCTGAGATATTTGTGAAAAACCAAACCCTTCTTTTTTTATTAAATTGTTGATAACTTTTGCAATTTTCGCAAACGGGAGTTTTTTTAAGTGTTTTCTAAATGCCATTAGGAATCGAATGACACCTCACTCATTATTTTCCGTTTCCATAGAAAAATAATGGTCGAGAGAATCGCGAGAATTACACGAACAAGAATCCCGCGGAAAGTACATAACACTAGCATGGATGATTCCACCGTACATAGGATTAGAATATCGCCGCTAAAAACGCTAGCACAGATCGAACCTCCACTAAAGTCAACGGAATCATATATATGGATCTGAAAGCCTCGATGAAAAACACATAACATGAGGTACGGCCAAAAAGATGACCGGAAAGAGCAACCAACAACAAATTATTCGAAATAGAACCCCAATATTAACTTCATCCAACATCAAGTTCTCAACGGAAAACATTAACTATTGTATTTCCTTAATTAAACTAATGCTATTGAATGAATAATTTGTTTGGTTTTGTGTTCATATATGATTTAAAAAAACTACCCCAAGCATTCACAATAGTATATTCCAGATCCAGAACGGAAAGTATGTCATTGCTTATCGAGAGGTTGGATAGTTTATTGAGACGTCTAGATAGACTGAACCTTGGCAGGAATTACATTTTTCGTCGAGTTAAATATTTCGGGAGAAATAAGTAAATGTATACTCCTTGAAGCCAGTTGGTTATTACTTTTGTAATAAGAAAATAAGATAGATTCTCCTTCCTGTGTCCTGAATAATTTATCTTCATTTTAAAACAAAATTTTAAACCCTTAGTTTAATAACATGTAATGTTTATTTTCAGGAGCAACTGTTGCGCTGTTTAAAAAAAATCATCAAAAAATTTAGAAAAACAAAGAGAAGTTTCGATAGTGTCGAATTAAATGCAAATAATACCTGAAATTTGGAATAAAAATCAACTTTCTGTATATCTTGTCAATTTCTCGAGTTATTTTAGTGGACACGTCCAAATCTGTCCTAGGTGCTCTTATTTTTGGTGTCAAAATATCTATGAGGTATCTTGCAAGGTTTTCAGTTGACCGATTTTTTTTAATGAATTGTGTATCACTCGGACAAATGGGTCTTCCGGGTGTCGTTGACCATTCAGGAACTGCTAATTTTTAGCTGCCTCCAAATGTTCAATGAAGATTGAAGAATCAATTCATCCATTCTGGATATTATTACAAGAACGCAATAAATAACCAGAAATCTCGGAATGAATATAACACCACAAACTCTAATCTATCTTGAAAATAAACAAAGAATTGTGAAACGAATACGGAAAGTGTGCTCGCTACAATTCGAATGGAATTATTCGTTATACTTATAGCGAAGGCGAGTTTTAACGATTAGTCAAAAATACTGTTAAGTATTTTCGCTACAACACGAATGATATATAACGAAACGAGTGGTCAAAACTCCGTCCCCAGTCTCAACTTCATCCATCATCAAGATCTCAACAGAAAACATTACCTATTGTCTTTCTTTAATTAAAGTAATGCCATTAAATGAATAATTTGTTTTTATTGTTCATATATGATTTAAAAAAACTACTCCAAGCATTTACAACAGTATATTCTGATCCAGAACGGAAAATATTTCATTGCTGGTCGGGAGGTTGAATAGTTAGTTCATCGAGACGTCTGGATAAACTGAACCTTAAGACAGCAATGAAATTTTCCGTAGAGTTGAATATTTTGGGAGAAATAAGTAAATGAATACTTCTCAAAGCCAGTTGGTTATTATTTTTGTTATTGATATGTATTTCTAGAATCGAAACAAAATGTGGGGGTTGAATTCAAATTGCAACAGTTGATATGGGGGAGATAAATTCACTTTCGAATAAGGTACAAAAACAAATCCAAACAACTCAATTGAAAATACATGCATTATTCCAAACATGTTTTTTCTACTTTGTAGGTACTAGATACAAGCTTTGGTTCCACGCATTGCTTTGCACATTATTTCTGCGAATATAACATATAATTTATCACTTTTGGTTCCATTATACGATTATCAAGGACATATTAAACATTTTCGGCAAAAACATTAGGATAACTTCAACTCACAAAAAATAGTGATCACCTCCGGTTGAGCCGAAAGTAGGAAATTGTAAATTATGTTTCCAAAAAAATATACGTTTATTCAATATTGCACTGAAATACAATTCCATATCTCATTTTTGAAAAACGTGGAGCATATCAGTATCGTTGTATGAATTCGGAATAAAGTTCCACCTCTTCTTTCATGATTTTGAGGGAGGTAATGGTGCTCTTTCCTACCATGCTTTACGAATAGCCATTGTTCCTCCAAAACTTATCATGTGATGATGTCATACAAAAATTATCCCCGTCGCATGAAAGGTCATTTACAGACAAAATATAAAACTAAACAATCGCAATAATATATAACTGTTTTCCGTTTTCAAGTGCATTCAACAATATACACAATCAAATTCATAAAAAGCGCAGTTGAGTAACGACATTAAAAATAGCGTCGCAGCGTTGGCACAATAAAAATGACAATAAATCACAACCATTTCCTAAATAACAGAGTTTTGGCCGATATATTTTTAATCACATACATTTCTATTTTTATTCTGCCAGGTATTGAAATACACATTTCCTGGCAGTTGAGTGATAATTTCTAATAGTAAAATAAAATACCTACCACAACAATGTGAAAAGTATAAATAATTGCTTCAATATAACATCACACAGTTATTATTGGTATTTTCATTATTTCAAAATGATTATTCACGACATAGGTTAAGAATATATACTACAGGATCTTTATATTTTACTTACCACAATACAGAATCCTTAAAGAGATGCTAAACCATATCCGTTATCCGAAAACAGTGACATCCATGGGGATGAGTGTACAATATAATGTCCACTCCACTTTTTTCCAAAATTACGATCAAATTCAATTATGAATGTAATATACGAAGCAAAAAATTATATTAATAAATTAATTCCATTCAAGAACCAGAAAAGTTCTGGACGGAGTTCATGGATGGAATAGTTCAAGAATCGAGAAACAGGTGCCGATAAATTTCTGGGTGCTAATGATCTTCATACAAGAGACAGTGTACGCGGCGATGGAAACAAGGCCAGTGATTTATTTCGATTAGAAGTGCAGTGATGTGTAACATGCTTTAGAAGTGAATTACCATTGAGTTATTTAGTTATGAGAATTCATTATTGTTTTCTGTTGTGAAGTGAAGTTAAACAGAGAGTAATCAGTTCAGTATTTTAATAGTCACGACCCAAATTCGTAACTAAAATTATGAAAATAGTGTGAAAAATTGTACAATCAAAAAGTCATAAAAACATTTCAACAAAAAATTAAACCGATGAAAAAAGAAACTGAAAAGCTAAAAAGAAAATGATCCCGTTTAGTCTTGATAACTAATCTCCTAAACTAATGGAAGTAACTAATTTTGAGTCGGCGGCATGGTACATGAGGAAACTGCCGAGAAGGAATCAATTGAATGTTGAAGAGCACGCACTACTTGTGGTATGACCCGATTGAGTAATATAATGTTTTAATATTGGTAGAACTCGCACCAAACATAAGAACATTTATTTAATGCCTGGACAAAATTTGTGCGTGCACACGTTTTGTATGCCCTTTTTCGGAAAAAATTTCGTGCAGCAACCATCATTAATATGCACTTCATTTGCTTGCATCACTATCAATTCAGTATGGTCGAGTGGTCTAAGGCGCCAAATTTTAGCTCTGGTTCTCGATAGGGAGGCGTGGGTTCAAACCCCACACCTGACAGTTTTTTTATTTTTCCCTTCGAAACTGAGAAATAATTTATTCTGAGAAGCCCAAATGATTTGTTTTGGAACGCCCAAAACGAATCATTCCCCAATTTCAAAGAGGAAAAAACTCAGATGTGGGGGTTCGAACCCACGCTTTCTTTCGAGAACCGTAGCTTAAATCTGGCGCCCCAGACCCCTCGACCAATCTAACTTGATAGTGATGCAAGCAAATGAAATTAATATGCTGTACGAAAAAGTTTCCGAAAAGAGGACATACACAACTTGTGCACAAATTTTGCCCAGGCACTAAATGATTTTTTTTACATTTGCTGGGAGTACTAACATTTTAAAAACATTTCATTCTGTTACTCCATCGGACAGGTTTTCTGCAGCCAGCTCTAAGCCTGAATCTACCAGGGTCATACCATAAGTAGTACGTGCTTTTAACATTCAATGTATTCCTTCTCGGTAATTTTCTCATGTACCATGCCATAAAATTTAACGTATTAGATGCAGAAAAATATATTATTTCAAAGGACACTATCAAAAACGAGGGTTGCTATTCAAAAAAATGGCGATGACATCATAACTGGCACAATTATGACGTTCAAATAATGAAATTGACATGTACGAGCGATTTTTCTCCACTGGCTCTGTGAAGACTTTAGCGAATTTATTCCAACCTTTACGTGCTCACCCCAACTAACATTATAGGAAAATTATACCAAGCAGAGAGGTAAAATGGCTTGAAGAAGTCCGAATTTACCTATTTCTGACCAAATATTCTACCTTCAACTACTAACTAACTCCAAAGTTATAATTCGACTTATAAAAACCGTAACTGAGACCACTGGATCTCCTTCAAAAACCATAAACTTAATAGGCGTAGTGCATAGCATGAAATTACTTGTTATGAACTTCAAATATACCTTCACAGCCTCATGGGACAAAAGAGTTTATTTATTAGGTTAAATTCCACCTAAAGGTGACCAGAAAAATGTGTTCAAAATACTTAAACTTCCAGGGAATACTTTCTAGTGAATATTAACCTAATTACCTATTACCGCATGTATGTTCACATAGTCAGGGAATAAACAAGTCGTTAAACAGGTCTATTATACACTCTACATCACCTATTTTGGCACCAATTAAGTTGCCGGGGCATGTTTTGTCCTAGTTTATACCTACTGTTCCACAATGAGGGCGAGATTACTACAATATTTGTCTACAACGAAGTCAAAGTTACCAAAAATGAATTCATCAAAGTAGCTTGGTCTTTTATCAGATATTGAAGCCCGAATCGATTCGGATGAGCATGAATTTCAGAAATCTATAAAATGCCAAGTAGAAATTCGAACAGAATTAATAAACCATACAAGTATACCACCAACTACTATCGATTAGCTGCCAGAATGGGAATATAATCCGAACGTACACTTGAATTCCAGAATAAATACTTATTACGGGGTTTTGTATTATATATCGTTTTCTTTGAGTAATTAGGTATAGGCTAGACAGAGATACTTGGTTTTACCATCCACAAGAAGTAGAAAATAATGTTTATATTTTCTCCGTATTAGGAATTAAAATGATCCTTTTAGTGTTTCTGCTCAGAATATCAAATAACAACAATATAAAATTATTATCCACCATTCCAATCCAACCAGAGAACGGAACGCATGAAAAAACATCCCATAACAAATGTGTACTTCATCACGTGACCACAATGTGAAAGGGTCTGAAATCCCAAGATAAGGAAAATTGACTTGAAAGTCAGGAATAAAGGTTACTTTTGACTTTGCTTAAAGCCTATGTGTTCTCAAAGTTGAAATTTTAGGAAAATGCGCCTTAAAGGTCCCATATGGGATAGACGCCATATTTTTTGGCTTGAAGCGTTTCCGCCATTGCAAAAATGATCCATAATTTTCTTGAATTGACTATATTTTAACAATACATAGTCAAAAAATTGCTGTATATGATATGTTTATATATACTTCATCTATGAAATTAGTTTCTGAAGTGTTTGATGAAAAAATTGGAGGAAGTACACTTAATTTTATGAATTTTTGCCATACAAATTTGATATTTTGAAGGGGCCCACTTGTTTCAGATAAGTAAAATTCAACATTATCACAGAAAACTTTGTATCGCAAATAAAATCCGAACTAGATGTGAATACGAAACCATCACTTGCATACATCATTCTCTGCTGTACGTTTCTTGACAGTTCTTGTAGGTTAAGAAACACAATATGCAGTAAACATTTATTATCTTCTTCTAACCTTCTACTGTTTGTTTTAATATAGTGTTTATAACATAATATAGATGGAAATGGCTATGTTTTTACCATCAGTCGACTATTCTGAAGGCAATTTCACCTATTTATGCCTTCGACTTATTGGGCAAAATGTCTTGATTGCCCAATTTTCGACTTCTGAATTACTTCCATTTTTTCCCAATATTGGTAAATTTAAGGTAATTATAACGTAAGAATTACCTTCGCCAATTTGGGCGCTAACCTATTTGGAGGTCGAAATGACGTAAATTCTAATTGAAATGTTTGTTAGGACTGTATTTACCAACATCCATTTTAAATATACAGATAGGTACCGTCATTCGATGAAGGAAGTGATTGATCAGTAAAAAATCATAAACATGAAAAATCGCTCGCTTTCGTTATTGATGAAAGCAGAAAGAAATCCTGTTTGTTATTTTAATTTTTTGTTTCGAACATTGTTTTGGTCCTAAATGAGGCTTTGGTAGTTTATGTAGTATACGGTTGAAGAACAGAAATTATATTTCCAAAGTTTTATTCAAGTTCATTAAAACCACCAAAAAACCGGTGATTATCATAATTATTATTTCATTTATGCGGGTTTCATCACCCCATTAATTTTGGGTAAAATGATTGTTAGTGCAATCATCCAGAACTGCAGAAAGAAGATGACACCTTGCATTCCGAATTTAAAACAATGAATCGAAAGTTGATTACTAGATCCTTCTCCTTGCCAAGTTCTAGACCATCTCAATATTTACTACTGGTGTTATTGAAATTATGAATGAGTTTGGGTGATTCTCACTGATATAAGCAACCAGTTTTTTCATGACGAATCTGCTTCCCAATGATGTTTGGGATAATCTGTGCCACAAAGCAGTATGAACACATATTTTTCCTGTATATGTTTCTCTTAGTATCAGGATCTGCAGCATTATGAACACTGCAAGTAGGGGAATCTTCTACTGGGTCGCCAAGTTCAAACCTGCCAAATAAGCCCGAAAATAGTGTTTTCAGCTAAAATTTTAATCTTAGCTGTTCATTTTTTCTTCTTCATGCATTCACAATGGTCATACTATTACCAAACAGCTCAATATCCAGGAATTAAATTCCAAATTTTATATGTAATTTGCGAAATTAATGCTTTTTATTTGAGCTGATAATACTATTTTCTGGCCCTGTTACAAGGTAAGGATGAACTTGGAAACTCAATACTAGAATTCACTTCCTTTAACGGTTGAACTGTTACATGGGTACACTAAAAAATGCATGTGAAAACCATACATTGAGTTACGTATTTACTGTCCATGTCAATTCACTCTGAATGTAATATTACATGAGAAATTGTGCACTTACATGAGAAATTGTGTACTTATATAGAAGTTACACTTTGAAATTCACTTGAAATAATCCTAATAATTTGTTCTGTGATATTTCTCACTTCTTTCAAAAAGGATATAAAGCGTACCCACATTACAGGTGAAGTAATTCGAATGAAAAAGCTTCAAACTTCAAAAATCATACGTTACGCCTGACAAAACAATACCTGAAGAAGAGAGTAGGAGAACACAAAAGTGACTGTAATAATAGAAGTAAACAAGAAAAAACGGCTTTGGCAATACACCCCCAAATCCCAAGAAACTATTTTGGAATGGGTCTGACCGTAACCAATTAAACATTATAGAAAAATTATAGCAAGTAGCAGCTTATCATGTGTCAATATCCATCTGTCATGGATGAAACATGTGTTTTGTCACCACAAACTTTTATAGTGGGTAATTTGATACAGGAGAAATATTGGAAACTCTATTCGTATCCAGGTCAACTGAACAATTATAGATGACTCTTAAGTTGAGATATTTGACCTTTTATTCATGCTATAGGGTTCACTATTAATAAAACTATTTAAGTAAATTCCTTTCCAGATAAGTATTCTCCGTTGCTATAATTGAAGGGTTATTAAAATTTATAAAATGGTTAAAGCATAAGTGTTTTTATCAAGATTGCTTTCTACCACTCTTATGAGATGCCATGCGGTCAGTTAAGTTCTTACTGGTTTGTCCAACGAAGGAACTTAACTGGATGCATATTATCTCAAAATAATTATTGCAATCTTAATGAAAACAGTTGTGGTTTAGCTGAACATGATATTAACTTCAACCATTTCAGCAATTTCAATAACCAATAACTTTAGCAATGGATAATAATTTCTAAATAGAATTTTTTCAATTAATAATGAACCCAATAGCATGAGTAAGAGGTCAGATATCTCGAACTTGATAGTTATCTATAATTATTTGCTCAAACTAGATACAAATAGAATTTATAATACTTATTTCTCCTGTTTCAAATTTCATACATAATGTTAAAAAAGTTTGTGATGACAGAACACATGTTTCATCCATGACAGATGGGTATTGACACACGACAAGTGACAGCCTGACTATTTAATTCTTTTCATTCCATGCCCTTCAGTTTTGACTGAACCATGTGGTCTGACACTCCATAAATAGTATATTAAAGTATAAGTGGATAAAAAGGGCTTAAAAATACGCGCGTGTTTTTAAGGCCAGTTATCCACGAATACTTTACGTTATTTTTTTTTATTGGTGCACTTTGAAATCATATATACTGGTATTATTACTACAAAAAATAGAAATAAGAACTAATAATAATAAAGAAGAATAAAGTCAGAACAATACTGCACACAGTCATCTCATGGGAGGTGCAGAGGTTCGACAAGAAAATCACACAGTGCTACAGGTGCCAGATGTGGGGGCACGCCACCAGCAAGTGCCACAGGCACCCGAGGTGTGTGAAATGTGTGGAAGCCCACCACACGAGGGATTGCAAGAAGCCGGATGACGTGGATGCAAAATGTTGCAACTGCAACAAGGACCATCCGGCCAATGCCAAAGCGTGTCAAGTCTACCAGCGAAACCTGAGGATCCTGGACGTAAACGAGAGAAGCAAGAGAGGAGCACGCAATAAAGGGGGCCACCGCCGGGGCCAAAAACCAAAAAGGGGCCCCCTACTCCCACAAGAGAAGGACGGACGCGAACCGGGAAGAGGGCACGGCGTAAACTCGTCGATGCCCCAACCAGGAAGGAGCCAGGAGATACAGCAGCTGAGAAGAGGGCACGCCGAAAACGCGACGCTGCCCCGCCAAAATGAGGGAAGCAGCAGAAACCGAGCAGGCCCCGCAGATAGGACCCCAACAAGCGTAGGTACTCCTCAAATCCCATACACCTCCGACTCCCAAAACCCTTTTGGAAATCTATTTGAGATATCAAGGCAGATAACAGAACTAGTCAATGTAACTAAAATCGAGAAAACACTAACTGAGTTACTCAGATTAATGCAAAGTACGCCTGAGGAAAGCCGCCCGCAGGCGGCAGCGAACTTTATACTTCGCAATGGCGCAAGATAGGGGCATAAGGGCATGCATGTTTAATGCGAATGGAGTTGCTGGGAAGTTTGCGCTTCTCAGGAACTTCATTCAAGAACATTTGGTCGATGTAATGCTTCTGTCCGAGACAAAACTCCGGCAGGAGCATAATTTAAAATTCAGGGGATTTACTACCATCAGGGCCGACAGGCTCGGAGGGGGGAGAGCCGCGGGGGGTGTGGCTATCCTGATAAGGAGCGGTATACCGTTTACCGAAATACCCAGGCAGAATTCCGCGATTGAACACATCGGGATACGATTCAGTGACGGAACCTGCCTGTTCGCGATATACAATCCTCCAGATAGGAATTTTGCGGCACGCGACCTAGACAGTTTGCTTAGTGTTGCCAACAAGGTGATATTGGCCGGCGACTTTAATGCGAGGCACAACGAGTGGAACGGTACTCCAACCAAAGCGAGTGCCAATGGTCAGACATTGCTGAGGTATTCCCTAGACAATGAGGTCATAATCGAAAGTCCCAAAGAACCGACGCACTTTCCGTTTAACGGGACGTCGCCGACGGTTATTGACCTAGTGGTCCAAAAGAACGTAATTGGTTTAGGAGAGCTGAAGGTATATAACGAGCTTACGTCAGACCACGTCCCGGTCCTATTTAATCTAACTCAAAAAAAGTATAAAAACATTGAAAAGACCCGGTATGACTACTCCAGCACAAACTGGAGAGAATACCGGAGAATCCTAGATAAAATTACGTTCTTGAAACCGCAAATCCCTGACGATGAACTGAATCACGAAATGATGGTTTTCATCAAAACGATTCAGATCGCCAGGGATAAGACAACTAGGAAGATAACCGTGAGAGGCGACAAGTTCGCGATTCCACAATATATCAAAGAGTTAATCAAGTTAAAGAATAAAGAAAGAAAGAAATGGCAGAGTACTCGAAACCCTACGCATAAAGAGCATTTCCTGCGATTAGGGGAGGAAATTACGCAGATGATTAACGATAACACCAATGATAAGTGGAACCGCAAACTTGAAGCTTCAACGTCCGGGACCACTCGCTGTGGATATGGCAAAACGATTCCATAGGAAAAGGAGCCAATCCCTGCCATGGCGGCGGGTCCCGGGCGGTCGGTGGCGGAACCAGTGGAAAAGGCCAAGTTGTTTGGGGAATACTTCAGCAATGTCCATAAAACGGAGCCAGACACAACTGAAGAACATGCAAGGAGAAGCGCAATGGCCAAGAACATCAGCGAAACTCCAGCAGCAAGAATGATGCCCCCAGAGCTCCAGGTAGTCTTAACCAGCTATGAGGAGGTCGTGGGGGTCATTGGAAAACTCCCGCGTAACAAGGCACCGGGCCTCGACAAACTGGATGCCGTTCTTCTTAAGAACCTCCCAAGAAAGTCGCTAGTCCAATTCATTTACCTAATAAACGCAGTCCTGAAGTGGCAACACTATCCAGACTGTCTAAAAAAGGCAGAAGTAATACCGCTCCTTAAATCGGGGAAAGACAAAAGTCAGGTCGAGAGCTACAGGCCCATCTCACTCTTGAGTGTGGTGGCCAAGGTGGTAGACAAAATCATCCTGAAGCGTGTTGTAGATTTCGAGGAAGAGCACAAAATCATCCCGCCTGAGCAATTCGGGTTTAGGGGAGGTCACCAACGACATCCCAAATAGCCCGGGTTGCTCACGGGGTGAAAGAGTATTCCATAGGGATCACAACACGGTTATGATCCTGCTGGACACGCAGAAAGCGTTTGACACAGTCGGGACAGAGGGTTGATCGCCAAAATGGTAGAGGCAAACATGCCCTTCTACCTAGTGAAAATGCTAGAATCCTACCTCACAGGGCGGACTTTAGGGTCAATGTCAACGGCACTAGCTCGCCAGAGTACGCAATCGGGGCGGGGTCCCACAGGGTCCTCACTATCACCGATCCTGTATTCGCTATATACCAGTGATTTTCGACCTTCGCTCGGACGAGCACGGCTATGTTCGCGGATGATACCGCGATCTACGCCCACTCGTACCAGAGCGAAGTGGTTGCCAGACAGCTCCAGATTCATCTGATCGGTTGGTCATACCATATTTAGGAATAACAAGATCAAGTTGAATCCCACTAAAACGGAGGTCGTTAATTTCACGAGGAAACGAACTAATGTGAAGATCCTCGGAAGTTAAAGGTTGAAAACAACCAAGGATAGAAAGGCCCTCCGTGAGATACCTGGGGTGGAATTGACAGTCGGATGTACTTGCATAGGCACATTTCGCTAGCGTTACAGAGGGGAGCGGCGGCAATTAGCCGCACGTATCCCCTCATTGCACGTAACTCGAAGCTGTCGCAGGACAACAAACTGCGAATCTATAAACAAGTAATCAGACCGGCAATGACATACGCCTGTCCAATCTTTTGCAGTCTCCCTAAAACTCAGATATCGAGGTTAGAGAGGCTGCAAAATAAAGCACTTCGTATTGCTACCAATAGCAACAGGTACATCAGATTGGGTGCGCTGCGCGAGCTAGCGAAAATAGGCACGATAGAAGAATTTATATACAAAATATCAGACAAGTTCTACCGCTACCATATCCCTAAGAGTCCGCTCACGGCGGATATTACAAATATCAGAGTGAACCAACCCAGGAAGCATGGGGTTATTTTCTCAAAACTTGCGCTATACAACGAGGTATAGAGTTGGCAAAATTCTTAGAGCCCCCAGGGGCGAAATCTAGATAATGGTACTGAATAGTACCAAATAGCCTATAAGTTTTCAAAGCTGGTTTTTCTAACTTTTCCAGTGGCGGGTAACGGCATAACCTAATAAAAGAGAGACGATGAAATCAACAATGCATTCTCGAATATCAATGAGGAAAAATGACAAAGGCGCATAAACGTAAGTGGGAGGCGCCCAATAACTAATAAACTCTAAATGAGCCAAACTGTTATATCAAATAGGCAAACTGCCAACACCAGCAGGGGCTGTCCCTTCGCCCCCTCGGGAGGGCAAGTGGGCAGCCTAAAAATCCCCCATGACAAAGCCGAAACTCCTTTCCATCCCCCCATCCCTCTAGGAGGAGTCCCAGAAAGGAGTGATATAATGTAACAAATGTATATAGTAGCTAAGTTCAATATGTAAATTGTATATAGTAGAATAAATTTATGATTGATGATTGATTGAATAATGCAAGAAGGTTGAATTCGTGATGTGACATCAGTATACCTTTCGTTGTCATGGAAATGAGAAAAACATTCATTTGCAATTTGTTACCAAAGATCAATATTTGTTGTCACCAGAGCTCAGAAATGAATGATTCTAATATCGATTTTTTGAATAGTGAGGCAGAATCGCGGTTAATACCGCGAAAATCCAGTGATATATATAAAAAAGAATATGAAAAGTTCATCAAATGGATGGAGGAGCACATATAAATGAACGAATTGTGAGTAATATTTTATTTGACGTTACAAGGTCAGATCAATAATAAAAAATTTGTCATTTAGACTTCACGTTTCTCGATTTGTTGATGTTGTCATGGTTACCTTTAAAAAACGCGCGTTTTTTAAAGTTCGATTTAAACACGCTGAGGCGTGCTTTAAATGGGTAAAAAGGGGCACCAATAAAAAAAATGTATTTTTTATAGTCTTCAACTATTACTTGCCTTATTTATAAATTCAATTTCTTTAATAAACTTAGTGTGCTTGCAATATGTTACCAATAGTGAAACGCTTTTTACACGCTTTATATTAGCTTCACTTGTATGTTTGTTTGTTTGTTTGTAACCGACTCCTTTGGGCGCGATTTTGACCCACTTCCAGACGTCCAACTGATCTGAAATTTGGCAGGTGTACATAATTCCGGTGACAATGCATTGAGAAATTTTTGTGTGAAAAAATATGGCGTACGAATTTTGTGATTATGGTCCGATTCGCTTCAAAATTGGTATCTGAGGGTTTTCGTAGTCGGAGATTATGATTTTTTTGTCAAAATTGAAAAATTCAAGATGGCGGCTTCAAAATGGTGGACGAGTTTTGTGATTATGGTCTGATTCTATTCAAAATTGGTATGGGGGGGTTTTTGGGGTCGAATATCATGATTCTTTTGTAAAAATTGAAAAATTCAAGATGGCGGCTTTAAAATGGCGGCTGAGTATTGTGATTATGGTCTGATTCTATTCAAAATTGGAATGTGGGGGTTTTTGGGATCGAGTATTATGATTCTTTTGTAAAAATTGAAAAATTCAAGATGGTGGCTTTAAAATGGCGACTGGGTTTTGTGATTATGGTCTGATTCTATTCAAAATTCGTATGTGGGGGTTTTTGGGGTCGAATATTATGATTCTTTTGTGAAAATTTAAAATTCAGGATGGCGGCTTTAAAATGACGGCCGAGTTTCGTGATTATGGTCTGATTCTATTCAAAATTGGTATGTGGGGGTTTTTCGGGTCGGAGATTATGATTACCTAATTTGATAAGATTATTCCATTTTTTTATTTGCAAAAAAATAATAAAAAAAATATTTTAAAAAAAACTAAAAAAAACACGCTTTTATAAAAAAAACACTAAAAAGTAGGAAATAAATAATAGTTTAAAAAACACACTTTTATAGAAAACCAGACTAAAAAAATAGAATATAAGAAAAATATGTATTTTATTAAAAAAAAAGCGTGGGGTGCATGGTATCAATAATTATATAGTGCATTACCTAGGGCAGTAAAGTGAGAAATGTCTCAGATCACAGGTTATTGTTGGCCGAGGTGATACTATGCACCCCACGCTTTTTTTAAAATAAAATACATGTTTTTCTTATTTTCTATTTTTTTAGTCTGGTTTTCTATAAAAGCGTGTTTTTTAGTTTTTAAAACTATTATTTTCTACAATGAAGAGCATCAGCTTCTTTCATGTAATTAACCTAAACTCAGTAAGTCCTTTTTTAATATTCATGTGCTGTTCCTTTTCACTCCCTTTAATTTTTATTTTCAGATGTCTCAATAAAAACAATGTTTTGAAATCTTGACAAATTAAAAAACCGTTTTTCTTATCTCATCGGCCGTTTTTTATGACTGCAACACCAAGGATCCTCTTAGGTTTATGTATTTACAAATTTGATGTTTTATATCCTATATATATATATATATATATATATATATATATAAGAGAAAATTCATATTCAATAAATACCAAGCAAATATTAAAATTGCCGACCATCAGCTATAATATAAACGAACAATGAACTCCTCCAATAACTTCATGAGTTCATCTCGATGCGCATGCGATCTATTTCGATATCCTTCACTTTTTAAGTATCTCTAAGTATAAAAATAAATCCAGAGGAGTTGAATCTGGCGACATAGGTGGCCATTCGATTGATGCTCTTCGCCCTTTCCACCGATCTGGAAAGACGTTGTCCAAGTAATTTCTCACCAGGACAGTAAAGTGTGGCAACGCACCACCTTGCTGCAGTCACAAATCATTTGTGTTCGGGTATCAAGTTTTGCAAAATTCAAAATATTGAGGACCGGTCAAGATATAATCGAAAAAATATGGTCCTGTAATCGTATTCCCTATAATTCCCGCCCAAACATTCAATTTCTCTGGGTATTGAGTATGATAGTCCTGCAGCCAATGTGGACTTTCAGTAGCCCAATATCGACAAGTCTGACGATTGACATGACCGTTTACGAGAATTGTAGCTTCATCAGAAAAGATACGTTTTTGTACAATCATATATGTTATGGGTTCTCAATAATAATTTCACAAAATTCAATTCTTCCATCAAAGTCGTCTTCCAGAAGCTCCTGAACTAGAGTAACTTTGTAGCATTCTCAGAACTTTTGAATAGTCAATGCTACTTCCCTTGAACTGGTATGGATATTATCTTGAAACGATAGTATAGGTAACTAGTTTCGTGTTTTCTGGTAAGTACTTATTTGTTCCTCACTAGGGAGGCTTCTTACATGACCCGTTTCTCTCAATTTCTTCTCAATTTTGCTTATTCGTGGATTGTGAAATTGGTTCTCGGTTGGGAAATTTATTATTGAATAAATTTCAAACCTCTTTCTGCGTCCTTGTTTTGTCTCCATAACCAATCATTATTAGAATTTCGATTCTTTCTGCTTCAGTGAGAGCACAATATAATTATATATATATATATATATATATATATATATATATATATATATATATATATATATATATATATATTGTCAGAAATATGCCCTCCGAAGCCGATATTCTCTTGATCAGGTTAGCACACTCAGATGTTTGTACAACTCATTTTGTTTGAATGTGATTGAACCTCGAATTGTATGGGAATGAATCACATCGGACAAATAGTATAATCAACAAGTTCAAAAACGTGTTGAATAGATATAAAGCTCCTAAAAATATGAGCGATAGCTCATTCGATTCGGAATGACGTCTAGAAAAAATGTTTTTTAAGGGTTTATTAGCACGTAAAAAATTGCGATTGTTATTAACAAATTAAAATTAAAAAAAAAAGGTATTTCGTTCTTTGTTAATAATTCCTAAAATAATGATATTTAAGGAATTATGAAAAAAGATCCTGAAAGAGGAGGAAATTTTCCAGTCCTACCTCCCGAAACTCTATCTCTATTATCTATAATTTTTTTTAACGCTGAAAATAGGACTCCGCGATGTCGTTACGGCATAGGCGCACCGTCTAAAAAGCCGTTATATCACCTAAAGTATTTTTTTTATAGTATTAAATAACAATTTAAAAATTTGAATAAATCATGGTGTAATCTAGACACTTGAACGAAGAAAACCTTGGTAAAAAAAATATTCATGTCGATTTTTCAGAAGTTACACCATTGTTAATTAACTAATTTTTTTCCAATCTCTGTTTTTATAAATTACGACATAAAAGTTTAAATAATTCATCTATAAAATTTTCGCCTCATGGAGCTCTTTTCATTTAGGTACTTAATGAAGCAATGCAAAAATTTTTTATTAAAGTTTATTATTTTGTTAATTATAATTTTTTTTAATTACCAAAAAATGAAATTTCAAAAAAATGTTATCAAAAAATTGTTTTCAATAATATCTTATTATTGCTGTTTTTGCATCTAATATAAGTATTAATTAACATTAGAAAAAAAAAATTCACGTCATTTGTTAAGAAATTGTTTATAAACAAACAGACTATTTTGGGATTTAAAAAAAAAAATGTCTACCATCTTATTGCATAGGTAAAATTAGGATTTGGAAAATGTTTTTCTTAAATAATTTTTTTTATTGTTTATTATCGTTTTTTTTATATTTCAATTGTTTAAATAATTAGTTGAGAAATTATTTCATTCTTAAAAATCATCATTGACCTTTTTCAATGAATTGACAGAGAAAAATATTTTTTTTTTAAATAATTTCATTGTTTATTAACTTAACAATTTGTTATAAACAAATAATATTGACCGTTATATTTTTTTTCGAAAACTTAAAAAAATAGCAAAAACAACAATGTATAACAAAGTATAGAAAAAAAAATTTTTGTATTTTTTATTATTTATTATTATTATTTTTGAATTTTTTCTATATTTGTTATACATAGTTGTTTCTGTTATTCTTTGAATTTTTCAAAAAAAATATAACGGTTAATATTATTTGTTTATAACAAATTGTTAAGTTAATAAACAATGAAATTATTTATAAAAAAAATATTTTTCTGTTAATTCATTGAAAAAGGTCAATGATGATTTTTAAGAATAAAATAATTCCTTAACTAATTATTTAAACAATTGAAATATAAAAAACTATTATAAACAATAAACAAATGTATTTAAGAAAATTTTTTTTTTTCAAAATCATAATTTTACCTATGCAATGAGATGGAAAATTTTTTTTTTCAAATCCCAAAATAGTTTTTATAAACAATTTCTTAACAAATGAAATTTTTTTTTAATTAATTAACCTTAAAAAGATATTATTGAAAAAAAAATTTTTATAACATTTTCTAGAAATTTCATGTTTTGTTAATTTAAAAAAAATATACTTAACTGAATAATAAACTTTAATATTTTTTTTTTGCATTGTTTCATTAAGTACCTAAATGAAAAGAGCTCCACGAAGCGAAAATTTTATAGACCAATTATTTAAACTGTTATGTCGTAATTTATAAAAACAGAGATTGGAAAAAAATTAGTTAATTAACAATGGTGTAACTTTTTGAAAAATCGACATGAAAATTTTTTTTTACCCAGGTTTTTTTCGTTCAAGTGTCTAGATTACACCATAATTTATTCAAATTCTTAAATTGTTATTTAATACTATAAAAAATTATTTTAGGTGATATAACGGCTTTTTAGACGGTGCGCCTATGCCGTAACGACCTCGCGGAGCCCTATTTTAAGCGTTAATTTTTGTTTATAAATAATAGAGATAGAGTTCTTTATTGGAAATTTCCTCTTCTTTCAGGATCTTTTTTTATAATTCCTTAAATATCATTATTTTAGAAATTATTAACGAAAAACGAAATACCTTCTTCTTTTAATCTTATTTTGTTAATAACAATCGCAATTTTTTACGTGCTAATAAACCCTTAAAAACATTTTTCTAGACGTCATTCCGAATCGAATGAGCTATCGCTCATATTTTTAGGAGCTTTATATCTATTTAACACGTTTTTGAACTTGTTGATTAGACTAAAAGTGTGTAGGATATAAAAGAGTGTTGCTGGCACTATCGCGGGATTAGAAGTTATGAATAATTTTTCGGAGAAGTGAGTAATTCTTCTCAATAAAAGTTATGTTGCTGCCGAATGGCAGATTGCGAGATCTTCGTGTAGTGAGGCCACAGATATTTATTTTATATTATTTTATGTATTCTTATAATTGAATAAATTTGTACCTGTTTTTGAATATTAATTCATATCTCCTACAATCTGGTTATAGTGAAATTTATCTTAGAGCTACCAACCCCCATTTAAGGCCCCTATAGCCACAGAGTTATGACAATATATATTTATATATATATTTATATATATATATATATATATATATATATATATATATATATATATAAATATATATATATATATATATATATATATATGACTTACTTTCTCATTATAATACTGTACATATTGTCATGTAAAGAAGGTTTCATTGAGAAATTTTGTAGATCAAAATTTTGAAAACTGGTGAAAATATATTCGTTACGATTCATGTTAATGATGGTAATAATAAATTCATAATAGTATATTAAAGTATAAGTGGATAAAAAGGGCTTTAAAACACGCGCGATTTTTCGAGCACGACGGCGCAGCCGGAGTGCTCGAAATAGAGCAAGTGTTTTTAAGACCAGTTATCCACGAATACTTTACGTTATTTTTTTTTATTGGTGCACTTTGAAATCATGTATACTGGTATTATTACTACAAAAAATAGAAATAAGAACTAATAATGCAAGAAGGTTGAATTCGTGATGTGACATCAGTATACCTTTCGTTGTCATGGAAATGAGAAAAACATTCATTTGCAATTTGTTACCAAAGATCAATATTTGTTGTCACCAGAGCTCAAAAATGAATGATTCTAATATCGATTTTTTGAATAGTGAGGCAGAATCGCGGTTAATACCGCGAAAATCCAGTGATATATATAAAAAAGAATATGAAAAGCTCATCAAATGGATGGAGAAGCACATATACATGAACGAATTGTGAGTAATATTTTATTAAACGTTACAAGGTACTCCTGTCAGATCAATAATAAAAAATTTGTCATTTAGACTTCACGTTTCTCGATTTGTTGATGTTGTCATGGTTACCTTTAAAAAACGCGCGTTTTTTAAAGTTCGATTTAAACACGCTGAGGCGTGCTTTAAATGGGTAAAAAGGGGCACCAATAAAAAAAATCAATTTACTCTTTATGCCAATTGTACAAAACAACACTTTTCTGGCGATGGCACTGTTTCCTTCTCAAACGCGATACACAGTTTTCTTTTTGTACGACTTCAACAAAAGTTCTTACTGTTCAGATTTGAGGTGGTAGCTATTCTTTATTAACCGACGAAAAAAAGGAGCAGATGAAGCCGTTAATATACCAGCATTATGAGATTTTACATTTTGATAATAAATTACTAAACAATAAGAAACTAACCCTAACCCATCTCAACCCATTTTTTTATGTATAATAATAATAATAATAATAAACGACTTTATTGCTTACATATATAGAAACAAGAAAACATATATAATGTGAATCAGGCCCAAAGCAAAAGGCGAAGTTCAGTTTATAAGATAATATAAAATCAGCTCATAAACTGACCACGCATAACTTTTTACAGAGTAGTCCGATTTCGATTATTCTTTTTCCATTGGATATATGGGGTGTACTCCGAAGTTGGTCCCATTCAAATTCGAAAAAAAAATCGACCCCTAAGGGTAACAAAATGGAGGATTTCGATCGTTCACCCTCTGAATTTTGGCTCGTTAACCGATTCTATCTATTGTACTGGGTTATCCGATTTGGATGATTCTTTCTTTATTATATAGGGTATATCTTGAAATTGGTCAAATTTGGATTTGAAGTAAAATAATCCACCGTTAAGGGTACAAAAATGGGGGATCATTGATTTTCCACGTGTGAACCGATTCTCTTGAAACTTCACACACATATGTAGTTCTGATAACACTACAACATAATGGATACCCTTATTGTTAATTGAGTAGGTAGTAATTAGTAGATTTTTGCCACAAAAAATTAAGAAATAAAAACTTTTTAACAAAAAATTAAACCGGCGAAAAAAGAAACAGGAAAGCAAAAAATAACCCTTTTTAGTCTTAATAACTAAGCTCCTAAAGAATCAAACAATCAACGAGGATCATTATATTTCTTGGCATCCCGCTGCCATCATTTTACGCTTAACCTGATTCAATCGCTAGTTTGTTTGGCGCCGACTCAAAATTAGTTACTTACAATACTTTAGGAGCTTAGTTATTAAGACTAAAAAGAGTTATTTTTTGCTTTTCAGTTCCTTTTTTGTTGGTTTTATTTTTTGTTAAAAAGTTTTTATCGTTATGAATTGTTTGTCCTTTTTCTTTCTATACGAGATTAATTTCTTCAATAGTTCGTGAACTAATTCGCCAAATAAAAGTCAGAATGCGCTCAAGAAAATTTGTTCGCATGCGTATAGGAATTATAATCACCAGGATAAAATCTACGCATGCGCACAGTTTTCAATATCGATGAAATCTGGCAAAGGTGTGGAATTCCATCATATTTTGTGAAATCTGCACATGCGCATATATTTGTCGATGTTGCTTGGTGCCTGCTAGAATTTGACCAATAATTACAGCATTTTGTGTATTTGTAAATTCTAAAAATATTGATGGAGCTCTGCGCATGCGCACATTTTATCATAATGTCGCTATTAACTATACCAAATAATTATGAATAACAGAGCTGTGTTAATACAAAATTTGTTGTGCCAGTATGTTGAAAGACTATTGAAACATATATTTTAAGCTCACAGCATAGGTAGGTATAACAGAAAAAAAATGTTCGACAATATTGCACGCTAGAGTCCAGTGAAACTGCTTCCTAGATTTTGAATATGCTCAGTGTGACATGATTTATACACGCTAATAAATGTAAAAACAGTTTTTGCAACTGCACCGAGAAATTTGTATTTTTTGTACCTAAGAATGGGTAAGTTATAAATGAAATTGAGCACATTCAATATATTGTTTCACCTCGAATGGAAAGTGAAATACCTACCCTAACCTAAATACCTACGTGTGGAGTGTTTCAAAGTAATTATAATCCAGTGTTTATATTAATTGCATTTTGACAGCTTTCCTCAATCATCTGCGCATTATCTGAATATTGATGAAGATCAGTTACCAATTGTGTTCAACTGGATGAATAATTTCAAAATTAAAATGAAAGCTACTTATATCATAGATGTCATAATACATTTGATTATTGAATGACCATCAAATAGTAAATATGTTATGTTACGTCACTGGAATGAATCAGCATTAGATGCTTTTGTAAACATGTTTCAGTTGATCGAATCTTAGTAAATACTCTTTTTGTGGGTACTTTTGCGTATTATGCTTCCCTAATTCAAAACATTCCTTTTAGGAAGATGCTTTTCCAAATAAAATGATGCCAAGAACGGGAATTCAATATTTGAACGAATATAATTTCTTCTAAAAGTACGTTTGATTCTGGTTTCATCGTTATCACGAACGAATTTGGTGGGCGAACACATGTTTCTCACGCCACGCGGGAAACGCCGGAGAACACCGATTGCGCAGTGAAATATATATGATATTTTTACAGGATAAACTCACATTTCATCCTTTTGGGGCAATCTTGTTTCCGCCTGGGCATCCTGATTGCTTCTAGTGGAGATTTCTTCTCCAGTCGTCTGAGATGTCGCAAAATTTTGGCGAACTGTTCTCTCAAAATTTCCTATAGTTCATAATTCAATAACCACAAAAAATAGATATGTTTACTCAATTTATTTACACAACACAGCACCAGTGAATCGTATACATGGTTGGATATTCGAAAAATCGTTCACATCGGAAAGTATTCCAGGAATTATGTTGAGATCCTCGTAACCCGTCACGTGCTCAGCAATCACTGTCACTCATTCGCGTTCTCGTGATGAATCTAAGAATGGATGATCAGTCGTTGCAATTCGAACGAAACAGGTGAAACGGTCCTTCTCAATTGCAGGGCCTCCGCGGACTGAGTGAGTGACAGCGAGAATCGCGGTGTTTCCCCCACTACTTTAACTGGACGACAATCGTCGGCGCAACGTTTCGTCAGGTTGTGTATAGGCGCCGGCGTCACTTGGCGACGCTTCTCGGTTGTTTTGGCTCGCTCCTTCTCTGTCTGCTTTTCAGGGAAAAGTCTGTAATGTCATCTCTCGTCACTAGCGGGAACACATCTCGGCGGATTTGCGAGCGATTCTAATGCGCAACTTCATGGTCACTTTGACAGGTGGGCGGAGCTCGGCGAGGACACACCTTCTTTATGATCGCAGCCTCTGCCAAGCGGCTAGCCTCGCTTTCGGGATGCTGCACAACGTGTCAATCTGTGGAATGCCTACGCGTGGTTTATTGCTAGTTCGCGCCGTCTCACCTGTTGTTTGCCTTGCTCCTTGAGTTGTGTTGCAAGGTCGGTGTGAGGATGTCTGAGTTGCGGTCTTGAATATTTCGTAAATGAGTGACGAATAATATTGATTTGATCTTCAAAAAGAGGGTAAAATTAAAAATATATTTTAGTGAAAGCCAACTTTGTCAGCGTCAGGGCAGATATATGATTGCGTTCTAAGAAAGATTTATAGTGGATGATGAGTAAAAATTATAACATTCTTCTCATACATGAGAAATATTTGGACATAAAGTGTCCTGAACCTGCTGTCCGATCTCATAGCCTGAACGGTTCAACTTAAAATATCTTTCCCTCTTTATAAAAATCCGTGGTATAAATAAACCCAATACAAGAAAGCGAATGCAATACAAACACATTTGTTTAATTTATAGATATTATATATAGAGTTAGGTATATTTCAAAAGTCACATTAGAAAACAATAAACTTATTCATTACTATCTAAGAATTAAAAATACCTCAAATTTAATATAAGTATGAATAAAATATTCACAAATATATAATAATTATAATAATATGATATAGCGGAAACAACCGCAATGAAAAGTGGTCTGAATTTCAGAGAATTGCCGTTATTTTGACGTTTATTTGACATCTCCGGGGATTTTTCAGTAATTCAGACATCAAGTAGGTAGGTATTCATAGAACGATGGAAAGCTTCATTGAAAATGTGTAGAGGTTATTTATGGCGGGTTTCTTGTAAAATCAAATTAATGCCGGCAATTTTTGTCCACTTTGTATTGTCCATGTTCTGCCTATCCCAATCAAGTATAATAATAAAGTAGTATCTATATCTTTCATTACTTTCGAAGGAAATGAAATACAATATAGAAATGCGACAGCGATATTTTTCATGTATTAAACTGTCCACTGAATTGATCTTCCACAATACTATATTTGATAACATTTTTTGGAACCTACATAAATTTGTGATATTTTTTCAAAAACTAATGAAATACCTATAACGTCCTGATTCTAAATTATATATCTATAGGTACTTTAGCTACTATCGCCACTATTTTTTTTGTGGATTTAGTGTTTTGAAATATAATCGGTTCCAATAATGTTTGTTTCACTCAGTTTATGTCTAATTTGGTAAAGAAAAATACCCAAATGAATGCATCCTTTTGACGAACTCAAAACCTTACTTCTCACCAACCAATAATTTTGACTTTCTTGTTTCACTATTCCTTGTAAATGATATATTTGATTGCTTTTCCTCTTATGATGTTAAATTCGTTGTGACTTAGGATAGTCCTATGTTAGCACAAATCTGGAGAACCCCTGGGAGTATTGTCGTGGGAAAGTGTTCTTTTAGGATATACCGCGTGTCATCGAGTCTATTAGACAAGTCATAACTTCCAGAATATTAGGTGTATCAAAATGAGATTTGGTATTGGTAAATGGTATGTTAAGAGGAACGTTTTCGCATATTATTCACTTTCCGGTCAATTGCGGTTTCACCGGAAATAGCTATGGTTTTGAATTTTCGAATGGAACACCCTGTATATTGTAACATTTTTGGATTTCTGAGACTTTTCTGGATGAGAATGTGACATTTTAAAAAGGTTTTATGCCTACTTCATCTTTTTAGAGTCACTTTTAATATGACATCTAGGTGGCCATGATCGTACGTAAACTAATCTGAGGACCTGAGTTAATGTCAGAAAATTACAATCGCGAAGTTTTAGTGACTAGTATGATAGATAGAAATAAGACAAGTTGGCGGAATTACATTTTCGCGTGTAACTATTATTTTTCAAATGGCGACCATTTTTTGACAAACCCTTTCCGAAAAACGGATTTTTTGGCGAATATAACGATACTAATTTATTTGCGATTGGATTAAAAATAATTACATAAATTAAATATTACTAATTAAAACACTGGATAATAATTTATTTATTTTTGTCAAAAGTGCTATGGATAATAATTTGATTACTTCCACTGTAGTAAATTTTCAAAGTGCATTCCTCCTTGTTCACACATTTCAGCTCGTTCAATTGTTTCTCTCAACACGTTTCGTAACATTTGAGGCATTATACTTTCAAATGCCCGTAGAATTCTTTCTTCTCAGATTTCTAGGGTGGCTGGGGCGCATAATAAATATTTTCTTCAACATATCCTCAAAGAAAGAAATCGAGCACAGTAAGATCCGGTGAGCGGGCAGGCCACCCTACTGGACCATTGGTTGCAATAACTTGATTATTAAAATGCTCTAATTATAAACTTCTCTGGTATTATGAGGGGGTGCCCCATCTTGTTGGAAGTAAATTCGCCGCAAAACTGCTAAAGGTAGATTATCAAGATGATCCTAGATTTCATTTTGAAGAAAATCTAAGTACCTAACCCTGTTAACTGACCTTGAAACAATATTGGCCCAATGATTCTGTTTTCAACGACATTGACGGCAAACCTTTCTTGAAAATTGCCCTCTCTCATAGCACGTTGATTTTGTTGGACCCAGTACCGAGTATTTTGCTTACTGTAGAACATACCATTATTTGTAAATCGTCGAAGAATAGGATAAAGTTGATAACATTTGATTTTGATTTTGAAGCAGCCAATCACAAAACTCTACCCGTCTATCGCTATCATCAGCATACAAATGTTGATGTAACTGATATTTAAATGCTCGATATCCGTGCTTTTTCAGTATTTTTCTTGCTGATTCGTGACTCTTCTGCATTTCTTAACTTATTTCTCTTAAAGAAACCGTTTTATCAACCTCAATCATAGCAAGAACCTTAATCTCAGTCTCTTCATATATGATAAACCTCTGTCTCGCCTCTCGATTTTCTTCTTGCCTAAAACGATTCTCAACATACGGAAAATACTGATGAGCTGGATGTTGCCGATTGGGATATCTCTGAGCACCCAACTCATTAGCATTGCTTGAATTTCTATTACATTCTCCGAATATTAATAACATTTCCACTTATTAAACTGAAATTTAGCGAAAATTAAGAAACTTTTACTGTCTGCTCACAAAGCTCATGTCACTGTCATTACCTAAGTTAGTGTTTTGTTTTTCAAAGAATACTTGATAAAATTAACTGCAAAATATTATGCATCATGGCTATCCATGGCACACTTGACAAAAGTAAATAAATTATTATTCTGTATTTTCCTCAGTAATATTTAATTTATGTTCTTATTTTCAATCCAATCGCAAATGAATTCGTATCGTTAGATTCGTCAAAAAACATCACGCGAGGTCCTCAGATTAGTTTAGGTCCTCAGGTTAGTTTACGCCATTAGATGCAATATTAAAAGTGACCCTAAAAATGAAGTAGGCGTTAAAACTTTTTAAAATGTCATTCTGGTCCAGAATTGTCTCAGAAATCCAAAATATAACAATATACAGGGTGTTCCATTTGAAAATTCAAAACCGGAGAAATCTGACATAGAAAACACTGAGTATATCATGCATTTCTCTAAATACAATTTGGATGCACGACAAGGAGTACCAGAACTTGCTGACATAAATATTACCAAAACAGTTATATGAAAGTTATATATATATACAGGGTGGCCCACCACATTCGCTTCGGTATTTCTACGAGAAATGAATAGAGTTAGGGAAAAACTTTTAGCACAGTTATATGTGGGTCCATGAGGAGCATATTCCATAATTATTTTGAAATATATAGGATCCCCAAAAAAATTACATACCAAAGTTATATTTTTTCTTATGGAACACCCTATATTTTTTATATTTTTAGATACTATAGACAAAATAAAGGTGAGTTACTATTATATTTCCCATACACAAAACTGACCATTTCTGAGAAATTTTGAGAAATTTAAAAATACAGACCATAATTTGAAAATTGTTTCCACCCTGTAACGTGTAACGAGCTGCTCGTGATCAAATGTACTGCTTAGCTCAAAGGCTAAAGTTAACTACTACATGAAATTTGTAATGCAATATTATACAGAGTGGCGAAAAAAATTGCCTCAAAATTTGGACACACATTTAATTAAATAACTTCTAAAAGCTGAATGGAACACCCCGTATTTAGTGGCGTAATTTGACGCAGAATTAGATTCCCTTCAAAACTATATCAGGGTTCCCTATACCTATCTCTTCTGCTTTTTACACAAAAGGCGTTTTTATATCTTACTTATGAGTAATTTTTTTATCTTAAAAATGAAACACACTGTATTGTAATGAAAAAAGCATTTTTGAAGTCATTTATCGGAAAATTAAAAATCTTAAATAGTTTATTATTTTAATAAATGCTCAAATCATATCAATTCGTTCTTCCTGGGGATAAGTTCTCATTTTACAATATTTCAAAAAGACAATAATTTTAAACTAGTTGAAACAATGATAATGGTTTGATTAACAAGTTGTGTCACTGTCAAATACTTTTTGTTTCATAATAATAATTAACGTCATCTAGGCCAGAGCCTACTATTATTGAAAAAATAGTATAATAGGTTTTATAGGAAATCGTGAATGTATGTTTTTATTGACCCCATATTGTAATTTTGGTATTTATTTCAATATGAAGTCTCATTTGCTAAGAAACAAGCGAATTTAACATATTCCGCCTCAATAATTAAGACACGTGCATCTTCTTATTTTGAAGAATGCTTTAATATTTCAGAAATGGCAATAAATTTGAGTTTTTACATTTGCCTGCATTTTACTTTAGATGCACCGTATTTTCGAAAATTTTAACTTCTGCTTCTTTTCTTTGTTTTTTTTTTTATGTTCTGGTTCCCACGAAAAGGTAAATAAAACGCTTTTCATTACAATACAGTGTGTTTCATTTTTAAGATAAAAAAAATTACTCATAAGTAAATACGGGGTGTTCTACTAAATACACTAAATACGGGGTGTTCCATTCAACTTTAAGAAGTTGTTTAATTAAATGTGTGTCCAAATTTTGAGGCAATTTTTTTCGACACTCTGTATAATATTGCATTAAAAATTTAATGTAGTAGTTAACTTTAACCTTTGAGCTAAGCAGTACATTTAATCACGAGCAGGGTGAAAACAATTTTCAAATTATGGTCTGTATTTTTAAATTTCTCAGAAACGGTCAGTTTTAAGTATGGGAAATATAATAGTAACTCACCTTTATTTTGTCTATAGTATCTAAAAATATGAAAAAATATAGGGTGTTCCATAAGAAAAAATATAACTTTGGTATGTAATTTTTTTGGGGATCACCCTATATATTTCAAAATAATTTTGGAATATGCTCCTCATGGACCCACATATAACTGTGCTAAAAGTTTTTCCCTAACTCTCTTCATTTCTCGTAGAAATACCGAGGCGAATGTGGTGGGCCACCCTATATTTAATCTTACATGCCGATCATAGGTGGAGATTATTTCTCTTACGTTCTTCGAATGGTCTCCACTATGCCATGTTAAACCACGACATACAGGCACAAACACACACACCACTGTTCTGCTCACCGCAAACGCTTGATATACAATAGAAATAATTTATGGTAATTTATGCAACAAGCGGTCAGCGAAGTAACTGATTGATTTTTACGAGGCGAACGGTTTCCACTCAATTTGTTCTACTATATACTTTATATGGGGAATACTATTTATTTAACTACTTATTTATACGGAACGAACCCTATATTTCGAGTTGAGAATAAACATATTCAATTGACTTTGGAAATACTACTTATAACACTACAATACATCAGTGAAGCTGTCCAGCATTGGTTATTTAAAAAGTTATATAGTGGTAGGTAACCATAATGTTTCTGTTATAAAACCTAAAGTTATGTAGCGTTACTTGTACGTAATATGTTTAAGCCCCATTTAAGCTTTGTGAGGGGTATAGGTATAACAGAAATAGTTCCCATACAAAACTTGACAAACTCTACTTATAGGAGATAGGTGACGGAATGTTTACGGTATCTATTACATAAACAAAAATATTCATAGGGTTTATTGCCCTTGTTCCCGCCATTCCAATCACTAATAATAAACTTTCATTCCTTCTGAATCTTGGAAATTAAGTGCTCCAAATCATCTTTAAGGATGTTATTTACATCACGTCATGAAAAATTATTTAGTATTTTGATTTATTTGAAATATAAGTAGGTACTACTTGGTTTCACTGTTTGTTTCATTCGGGTTCATTTCAAATTGGGAGAAGAAAAATACCCAAACCAATGCATCCATTTGATGAACACAAAATTATAGCCATCCAATGATTTGGCTTATAGAGAAATAGTTGTTTCATTTTACAAGCTTTTATTTAGTTTCACTTTCCTTGGTTAGTTCGTTGCAAGTGAATTTTGACCGACTTCTAGTCGTCCGATTAATTTGAAATTTGGCAGGTATTCATAAATTCAAGATGGCGGACAAGTTTTGTGGTTATGGTCCGATTCGATTCAAAATTGGTATGTGGGGGTTTTCGGGGTCGGAGATTATTAATTTTTTGTCAAAACTCATAAATTCAAGATGGCGGCTCCAAGATGGCGGAAGAGTTTTGTGATTATGGTCCGATTCGATTCAAAATTGGTATGTGGAGGTTTTGTCAAAATTCATAAATTCAAGATGGCAGCCCCAAGATCAAGGACGAGTTTTGTGATCATAGCCTAATTCGATTCAAAATTGGTATACGGGGGTTTTCGGGGTCGTAGATCATGAAATTTTTGTCGTAATTCACGAATTCAAGATGACGGACGAATTTTGTGATTATGGTCTGATTCAATTCAAAATTGGTATGTGGGGGTTTTCAGGTTTGGAGATTATGAACTTTTTGTCAAAATCAATTAATTCAAGATGGCGACTTCAGGATGACGGCAGAGTTTTGTGATTATGGTCAGATTCTATTCAAAATTGGTGCGTGGGAGTTTTTAGGGTCGGAGATCATGATTTCTTTCAGCTCAAAACTTACAGGGAAGAGGCCTTGTAATAACGATGCACTATTGGACATTAACAGATAAAGGCGAACTAACTAAAAAGTAAAAAATAAATAATCAATAAAAAAACTTTTTAATGACAAGCTTTCATTCAAGCCGTGTACTAAAAAGTATAAAATGAAGTTAAGTCATCGCTGTCAATGATTTTATTATTTTTTGTTGAATTATTTGGTTTCTAAAAGTTTGTCGGGCGAAGTGTTCATAGAAGTAGGTACCAATTAATTTGATTGGGCAGGGATTAGTTGGTAAGTAAGAACTTGTCGGAGTAATTGATTTTTACAAAGTATTCATGAAAGTAGATACCAATTAATTATATTGGACAATGAATGGTTGGTAAGTAACAACTTGTCGAAGTATTAATTTTATTACAATTAGCGCGACAAGCTTTTTGAAGACAAATAATACAACAACAAATAATTAAATCATTGTCAGCGATGACTTAAATTTATTTTATACGTTTTAGTACACGACTGAAGTTTTTTTATTGGTTATTATCATTATATTTACTTCTATTTGAAGAAAATATATGATTGCTTCTGCTCTTTTGGCTTTGCATTTGTAGCGATTATGGATATACCTATGTAGTGAAATCTGGAAAACCCCTGAAAGTGTTGTCGTGAGAAAGCCTCCTATTAGGATATCGTCGACCCAGGAAGATACTGACCTGACACAAATGCTAATTCGTCAATTTAACAAAACAAAGAGTTGAAAATTTATATTTCATATTTTCATTTTATGTTCGACTAAATTCGACCAAATAAAAAAAAAACAATTTGTATTATGGAGAACCGGCCGGTTGTTCAGGTTGGGCGCGGTTAGTACTTGAATGGGTGACGCGTTAACGGAGAACGTAAATTGAGTCCCATTTCCATATTACTGCGTAAATTCAGTCCCACTGATAAAATCATACTAGGTAAATTGTGCCCCGGGAATATTTGCATTCTATATCAACTAAATGTACATTTATTCTTGCATTTTGTAAAGTTTAGTGTGGACAAGTATTTAGACGATATTCTTTGGGATACACTATACTATGTATTTAATAATACATGCCTGAATGCTCGAAAAACTGTATTTCAATATAATAAGAATATACATTATATTTACATAAAAATGTACATTGAAGCTTATTTGACGATTATAATGGGAATTAATTCAAAAGACACTTTTTTACAAATTGATATAAGAAAATACGTTCATTACACGAATCATTAATTGCTTCTCTTGAACAGTTTCCTTTCTGAGCGAGTTACAATTTGAAAAAGCACAAAAAAATTTGAATTTCGCGGGCTAGTTCGACGGATACACCATAATGAAAGTACATGGAGTTGATTTGGAATGCGTTCTGAAAATATATATAAACATTGCCGAGGTAGCGACAGGACAGTTTTCTGTTTCTGTTAATGTCATTAAGTTTTATTTTAGAGAAATAAGTATGTACAGGGTTATTCACTATAAATTACCCACCTCTTACCAGCGTTATTATTGCCAATAGAAAAAAAAAAGAAATATAAAAGTCGTGTGGTTATGACTGACAGTGACAGTGGCGTGCAGATTTCGGGAGATACATTTTTTATTTTATTTTTCAAATGGGATACTCTGTAAAAATATGCCATATGTTATCCATATCTTATACCGTTTTTGAGTTATTAAACGTCGCATAACTCATTTAGACTAGTTGTTACTGTAAATACTTATCCTATGGAAATTAACATGTTTAAGGTAAGCTATGAAAATGATAACAATATTATGTTTGTTTAGTGACATTCTTCAATGGAATAATCAAAATAGTTTACGGTGAGGAAGAAAAAGTTGAAATATACAAAAATAGATTTATTTGGGAAATTCAAATAACATGATAACTCATAAACGATGTTTACAATCTTGCATCCAAATCATACTGGCTTCCGTAAAATTATGTAAAAGAATATTTTCTACTTCTGGAATGAGTATTTCTTGATACGTACTCC
Source organism: Gonioctena quinquepunctata (assembly GCA_018342105.1). Taxonomy (NCBI): domain Eukaryota; kingdom Metazoa; phylum Arthropoda; class Insecta; order Coleoptera; family Chrysomelidae; genus Gonioctena; species Gonioctena quinquepunctata. The sequence goes on from JAFIRS010001612.1 coordinate 312,190, forward strand.
TGTTAATATATAATCATGAAATATAGGGCCAACAATTTCATTTCTAAAAATTCCGCACCAAACGCTAACAGTTTTTCTTCCTGGTTTCTTCATTTGTTTCACCAATCTTTTTCCGTTTTCCTTTTTCCCCCCGATTAGTTGAAGAATGGGGATCTTCATTCACATTTTGATTCATCTGTTGGCAAAATTCCACCCTTTTTCTCTTATGAGTCTCTGTTGAAACATGTACGGGTAAAATTTATATGGTTTGTAGTTGTTCTTTTCCAAAGTACGTTAGATTTTGGAAAAACTTGTACCAATCTGATCAGCTACATTTTTCAAACTACATTCTAAAAAATAATATGATGTTTCAAAAAAGTCTATTCGCGAATTAATATGGATAGACTTACCTTCGAAATGAAGTAGTTTATCTAGCTGTTCTTCCTGGTTTTCTTGATATACGCTTTTTTCTACTGAAACTGAAGGTATGACTCACCTTTTGGTAAGTATTTTCTGACGGTTTTGGACACAACATCCTATATGCATTTTTTGCTGCACTTCTATTTTTGTTGTTTTGTATGTAACAAGTATATATTTGAACTTTGTTTTCCTCAGTGTGAACCATTTTGATTATTCCATTGAAGAAATGTCACTAAACAAACATATTATAGTTGTCATTTTCATAGCTTACTTCAAAAATGTTAACTTTCATAGAATAGGTATTTACAGTAACAACTAGTCTAAGTTATTCGACGTTTTGTAACACAAGCATGGTATAAGATAGGGGTAACATATGGTATATTTGTGAAATCAGGAAAAGGGGTTCATTTCAAAAGTTCAATAATATATAGGGTATCCGATTTAAATAGACATTTTTATTATTCCCTGAATTCTACACGCTACTGTAGTTTTGATGGCATTATATCAAAATTCTGTCATAACCACAGAACTTTTGCATCTAACTTGTTTTTTCTATAGGTAATGATAACGATGATAAGGGGTGAGTACCTGAATAGTGAATAACCCAGTACTTATATGCTTTTACGAAGTTTTTTTGTGAAATTGTTTTTCCCATGAAAAAATAAACCTGATACCTCTTTAAAATGAATACGAAAGCATCAAATTAATACTACTTTGACTTATTTTTATTATTAATTTTATTTAATGATCTTAAAGTGCTTTCAGTCAACTTCGGTTCATTAATGGCAGTAGCAATAACGATAATGATAACCATGGGAATTATTGAAAAAAGAACCTATTCTGTACAACAAATTTAGTATTTTAATAATCATAAGAATGACAAATCACAGTTGACAGTCCGTGCAGTCCTTATGTACACTGAGCAATTGTGATGCAAATATGATAATAATTAATGATTTTTTCTCTCCGTCTTTCGGAAAATCTTCTAATAATTACGTTAATTTTCTAAATTCAATCGGGTATATGTATAAAAAATATATAACCAATAAATATACATACCAATAAATCCATCTCTATTCTTCCGACACAAATTTTTGAGATAAATTAGTTGCAATTATAATGGAAAAACCCGTATTTTTATAGAATTTCAGTCGGACCAACTTGAAATATTATTGAATTTATGTTGAACAAAAAGAGGTGGGGTTTATGTATTATTTATTGAAAAAAGTCCCTGTACATAACTCTCTTCTCTACGCATGCTTTATATTAGTTCGATTTAGTTCAGCGGTAACACTGTCGCCTACCAAGCAGAAGGTACCAGGAACGAATCCCGGTCAGGGTAACATTTCTTTTATTTTATAAAAACAACGTGTTTGTTTTTTTTTTGTATGTTCGTAATACTCCGACTGAGGTTTTTAGGGAAAGAAATAATTTTTAGAAAATTTATTGTAAATTTCTTTGTCTTGGAAAAGTTTCCAGGAATATATACAATAAAAATGAATGCCTGTTTGTGTTGGTATTCATGAATACCACACAAGAGGTTATCTTGAACGATGGAAGATAGTGACTAGAGTTTATCTTTCAGTAGCAGATGATTCCACATCTGATTTTATGAACATCCTGCTCATATTTTCAAACAAATCAATCTATCATACCCAATGACAGGTTTCAAAGTGTCTCTCTTAGATAAAACTTTATAACATTTTTCCATCTTTGCAAATGTGTTTCCCATTTCTTCCGATCTTCCTGATGATCGTGGAAGCGTGAAATAGATTTTCGTCGACCAAAATGTATTGAAGACCTAGTGAGTGCAATGCCTCTCTTGCATCAATGTTACAAATGATATCTGGTGAGTACTCTCTTTTGGAAAACATTCTTCTTTGCCTCAATTATCTAAATCAAGACTGGAATAGAAAATCAATAACTATCTAAATGAAAATGCAAATTTTCACTTTCAGATTTTCTCTTTTGAGTTAAAGTCCTTTCTCAATATCTATCAGATGTAGTTCAATATCCAGCGTGTCTTTAGCCGGGGACGTTGTTTTTTTCTGTTAGATATTACAAAAAATAACTTAATTTTTATCGTGGATTCTTCAATTCCCAGAAAAATATTTCTATTCAATATTCAATTGAGAATGTGGCGTCTGTGACAGACTGACAGCCAAGAAGACGATGATGAAAAAAGGGAACAACCACCGATTCTTCTTAAAATTGAATCTATTCCAGAAGTGAGTAATGAAATCATATTTTGAATAAAAAACATTTATTAAAGGATGGCCAAACCCTAATACTTAACGTTTTCGAAGGTCGCTGTATGCAAATGAAGAAGTTCGGGTGCAATGGATGTTTCCGAAGGTCTCCGTTCGCAAATAAAGAAGTCTAAAATAATTATTCTTACTGTTTTTTCAAGGAAAGTTTCCCGTGCAACAGTGGGTAGGATTATAAAACTGTTCCACAATAAAAACTTTTTAATAAAAAATTAAACCGACTGAAAAGTAAAAAATAAAATAAACCTTCTTAGTCTCAATAACTAGGCTCCTAAATTAATGTAAGTAACTAATTTTGAGTCGGCGCTAAACAAACAAGCAAATGAATTAGGTAAGGCGTAAAATGATGGCATCGAGTTGCGCGGTGACATTCTGTTAATTTTTTTGAAGTAATTTAATGATCTTCGTTGATTGTTCGTTTGGCGCCGACTCAAAATTAGTTACTTACTTACCTACCTTACTTCAACTATTTTTTTAATTTTTTGTTAAAAAGTTTTTATTTTTCAATTTTTTTTGGCTGAAATCTACTAATTACTACCTACTTGTTTTTTGATTACTTCCAAAATACTTACTTACCTACCTTACTTCAACTATTACCAGTTAAATAATATGATTATCTATTTTTACTATTTGTTGTAATATAAATTATGTTTGCTGTTCTGGTTAGTTTATTTCATTACTTTGTATATCATTCCATCCTCTCATAGAATACAATTATTGTGACGGATGTGGAATAATGACAGTAACGATCTGTCATTGTCAACTACATATGTGTGTGCCAATGTTCACAAGTGAAAAATCAATACTCCCCTATTTTTCCACCTGTAAGGGTAGATAATTCCATTCGAAATCCAAATATGAGATATACCCTATCTATTAAAAAAAGAATCATCCAAATCGAGGAACCCAGTACAAAGTTATGCCTGATAGAATCGGTTAACGGACCAGAATTCAGAGGGTGAGTGATCAATATCCTTCATTTTGCTGCCCTTAGGGGTGGATTTCATCATTAAAATTCAAATGGGACCAACTTCGAAGTACACCCTATCCACTGAGAATTATCGGAATCGGAGGTCTCAGTAAAAAGTTATGCGTGATCATACATAAAAAAAATAAAAAAAAATGTATATACGCGTCGACTAGAGAACCTCCTCCTTTTTGGTTTCGTCGGTTAAAAATAAAGAAATTTTAAAATATTAGAAGCCCACCTTTTGAAGCAAGTTATATACGTAATGTTCGCATCCAGCATTATGTCCAATTGGTCTACACAGAAAAAAAGGGTTGGTAATTCAACCAAATTTAATTGGTCACTCTCATTGACCCGAATAAATAAAATTCATCCCAAAATACAGTTGTATTCGACTGATGGAATCATTATATTGTGGTGCCAAGATATGTTCATCTATTGAAACAATCTCCAACTCATATTGAATGAGATCGTTGAGACGTCTGACTTGATTGTCAGGTGTATATGAAAGCATACACCTCGGTTGCCATATTTGTCAATCTTTTTGCAAAAAAATATTAATTTTTGTTGAATTAATCAATTCGAAATGAATACTTGTTTGAATGAATATACCTAATTGTTAAAAATTGGTTAAACAATATTTCTGCCAAAACGAGTTATGAATAGAGTTAGTCGAATAAGATATTTGGTACATGCAAATTATTTTCAGTTGATTGAAATTTTGAATTTGATCCAAAACCAATAAATAATTTTACCCATTTTGAGATTATATTTTCTCGTGCATATGCGACACTTTAATTTTTTTGATTCAAATAAAATTTATTTGATTTAACAATTTGTTTTTTTCTGTGCATAATCGAGAACTGTATAAGATTTTTAAAATAGATATAAAATTATTAACAAATGGCAAGCAGTAATGGAGAGCATACGGTTAATAAAATGGAGGAATGGATATATCGAAAATATTAAGGAAAATAAAGGTCATGACATTTATTATTTGGATAAAACGTGGTTTGATAGCCACATCACAATTCGGAGAGCTTGGACTGACAACTCTAAAAACGATAGTCACACGTTTGTATTTCGTACAATATATTATTTTTATTATCGCAGAGCGCTTTCGACCTATAAGGTGGTCGTCGGTGCTTGTCTGTAAAGTAAGCGAATGAAATGGGAATTGTTATTTATATGTTATTTAATTGGTTATTACTTGAATAATTGTTGAAGTATCCCTTACTCATTAGGCAAGAACAAGGGCAACCCATTAATAATAGACATTCACAAAGCTCAAATGGTTAAAATTATACATTTCAACCACCGGTTATAAACATTTTAAAAATAAACCATCTTTATCAACTGCGAAATTTTCTTAAAGAAAAATAAGAAAAAGAAAAAGGAAATGTTCTGAGGTTCAACTTGAAGTGAACAAAAGTTAGCCAACGAATCAAACAGGTCTATTTCTGATGTGACCTAGAATTGTTTATTATGCTATAGAATCGTAGATTTTTTCTCGAAAAATTGATTAACTGTTTTAGTGTACCTGACTTTACTCTAAACGTCTATGAAGTGGAATGAAAGATCTATTCAAATAATCTTTCATGTTCAGACAAAGGTTGTTGTTTACTAGTACATTAACAATATGTAAGTGCTCAAAAAAATCCAATCGATTGTAGTTCTTTGATGTAACACCATCTAAAATCTGCGAATTGATACTGGTGCTGAAGTTGTGCTTGTTAACTTTCAGGTGATGGCCAAAAGAGGAATGTTCGTGTTTATTCAGGTGCTCATTCATGCGGACATTTATCCACTAAATGGATTCATAAGAAAATGAAAAAAAAAACATATATAAAAAAGTAGAGAATTTTCGTAAGAACACTTTGCCCCTCATACTCCAATTCCTAATAGTAATCCTATTATTACTCGCTTATATGAACTTCCCAAGATGCACAAACTTGATATTCCAATAAGACCAATACACAGAAAAAAACAAATTGTTGAATCAAATGAAATTTATTTGAATCAAACAAATGAAAGTGTCGTATATGCACGACAAAATATAATCTCAAAATGAGTAAAATTATGTCTTGGTTTTTTATCAAATTTCAAAAGTTCCAATCAACTGAAACTAATTTGCATGAACCAAATATTTATTCGACCAACTCTTCTTGGCAGGAATGTTATTTCAACCATGTAATTATTGTGTTTAATTGAATAATCAGATCTACAAAATGTGCTGATTGCTTTAACAAAAATATTTATTCAAATAATTATTTATGTCAAATTGATGAATTCAATAAAATGTCAATTAAAATAACAATAATATTTATTTACCATTCATATTTATACATATAAGTAATGTTGGTTGGATATTATAAAGTTAATAATCACGAAGATGATCCACGTGGATCACGAGGGTTATTCTGCATTAAGTTTTCATTTGAAATATATGATCAATTTATATGTTAAAATTGTCAAAGCATTATTGAAGTGATAGGATATAGAACTATATAATGATAATAATACAATCCTAATAATAGTGTTAAAGATGCCAAATGGCACTGAATAATGTATAAATCATAGTAATGAAATGCACAGTAATAAAAATTCTAATAATAACACTAATACAATAAGATACGGATTAAAATACAATAAGATACGGATCAAAATACAATAACATCTAAAATGTTGAATAACGTATAAATCATAATATTAATAATTTCAAATAATAATAATAAAATACAACAGAATAAGCTGATCTCTTCACTATAAATATTTATTCAGATGAGTAATCAGTTCTTAAGTCCACTAAATTGACAAATATGACAACCAAGCATGAGAGCCTACACCAGACATTTTAGTCCAGACGTCGCGTCGCAACGATGATAAAGTGGCTATATTTGGTACATTATATAAGTTATGGTCAGCATCTAATGCATATAATTCAACTAATATAATATCCTTCTATTTGAATTGATCTATTTCCGTTGTTCGATTCAAATAAATATTATATTTGTGTTGAAACAAGTTTTCATTTAATATGAGTTGGAGATTCTTTCAATAGATGAACTATATTCAAATCAAAGAAATGTTAGCCTTGGACTGATAAATCCATTTTGTCACCGCAATATGATGATTCCATCAATCGAATGCACTGATGTTTTGGGATGAATTTTATTAAGTCGGGTCAAGCTGATGAAAGTGACCAAATAAGTCCTGAAACCATGGAGAAAGCAACTGATAACTACATCAGAACAGGAATCTTGAAACGAGCGCCCCTGCACCCCTACCAGCATGCGTACCAAACGGGCAAATCCACGGAGACCGCATCGGTACAATTGACAGATGAAATCCAGAACGCACTGGAGAGTGAAGAAACTGTAGTATGTGCTTTTCTAGACTTAGAAGGGGCTTCTGACAACACACCACACGAAGCAGTCAAAAGAGCACTTGAAGACAGAGGAGTAGACAACCCGACAACTAGATGTCGCAACTACTGTCTACCAGAATAGCAGAGACAAAAATAGGACAAGACTCCATCTGCACTACCAGAGGTTGCCACTTATGTGGAGCTTAACAGTCGATCGACTCCTCTGCGGTTTGACCGAAATCGTGTCAAGGCTCAGCAGACGACATAGTCATAATCGCGAGAGGCAAATTCGAGAGTATTCTATGTGATATAGTTCAAAGAGGTCTTGTCTTCACAAGAGAATGGTGTCAATCGATGGGACTCAGCGTCAATCCCACCAACACTACCCCAGTTGTCTTTACAAGGAAAAGAAACATCAAACTTAAAACCATCGAACTAGATGTTATTGAAGTTATTGAATGGAAGTTGGAGATCAAATATCTTAGACTCATACTAGATTATAAACTCATCTGGAATAAGTACGAAAAAGAAGTAACCAACAAAGCCACGAAAGTCCTAATAGTGTGCAGAAACTCTGCTGGAAAAAACTGGGGATGCAACCCAAAGATCCTGCAATGGATGTACACGTCAATAGGAGACCGACCATCATCTATGGGGCAGTGGTCTGAGGCAACAGAACTAAGCTGGCTAGTACAAGGACAAATCTATCGAAAATCAAAAGACTAGCCTGTGTATGCATAACAGGTGCAATGAAAACGTGCCCAACGGCAGCTATAGAGGTAATCCTAAGCTTTACACCCCTCCATATAGGAGTGGAGAGTATAGCGATAAGGACAACCTACAGAATGCCAAGGGAACCACCAAACGCAAGTTTCGACTCCTCCCTGGGAGTCATCAAACCTGGGATATGCCCCAAGATGAGATGACAAAAAAGTCTAGCTTTGTAAAGGAATTCAACACAAAGCTAAGTAGCAAAAGTTAATGGGACAAAGACACCATCCCAAGGCTCAAGAGAAGTGCCATCAAATGGTACACAGATGGATCCGGAACAACAGAAGGAACTGGAATAGGAGTATATGGGCCTGGAACCGAATACTCAGAAAATAACGCAAATCCCCAAGCATTTTAAAAGCGGAAACTTACGCCATCGGAAAATTTGTCCAGTTCAATAAGAATGAAATTTTCGCAGACAAAAATGTTCATCATGTCAGACAGTCAAGCAGCCATTAATGCTCTGAACTCCCATTCAATCCAAGATGGTTTAGGAGTGCCTAGAGAAACTGAATGAACTAGCCAAAAACAACACTGTCACCATTCTATGGGTTTTGGGACACACTGAAGGTAATGAAATGGCAGACGTACTTGGAAAAAAAAGAGCTGAAACACCATTTCTGGGACCTGAACCCTTTGCGGAATTAGCACCAGCACAATACTAGACGAACTTAAGTACATAACAAAAGATCCCAATATTAGATAGAATCACAAGTAATGAGGCTGGCCAAAATACTAGTGGAAAACTACAACCAGAAGAGTTTAAATGACTGCACCAGCAAGAGTAAAATTAAGCTCAGAATACTAACGGGAATTCTAACAGGGTATTGCCAGTTGAGATGGCACCTTGAGAAACTCGGATTAGTAGAGGGAGAAGATTGAAGGTTTTGCGAGAAAAAGGACGAAACCTCTATCCACATTCTCTCAGAATGCATTATACTGCAGAACCCGAGGGCAAGATACCTTGGAGGACATCAAATAGAAGAGAGAGATTTACCTAACCTGAAGCCATCCGACATCCTGAACTTTTTAAAAGCCATAGGACTGGAGGAACTGATCTAGTCGTTGACACATCCTAAGCGGCTGGGTAGCAGAAGGGGACACAATAGACCTTATAGGTCGCAACGTATTGATAACCCCATCAAATAGAATAGAATAGACCCAATAAATTTGGTTGAATTAACAAATTTTTTTCGTAGTAAGCTACCCCACTCAAGAGTGAACGAATTTGCATATTGCACTATGGCGGAACAAATATAATAATAATAATAATAATATAATGATAATATTTATTTACCAATTTTTTGTTACATGGAATTTTAGGTTATACTTTGAAACTATAAGTGAATAAACAAAAATCCCATGAATCTCGAAGTTATACATGGGAATACTAGTACAACATATATAAATAATTGGGATATATATACAATATACACGAAAATATACAAAATACGGAATATACACAAAGGGATATACATTTTTCCAGGGAAAAGTTTGAAAAAAAACAGAAACGGTATCCAATGGATAAACCATGTGAAAAGCCGTGAGATGCATGGAAATATTGACTCACTTAAGTTCAGTGAAGAACTTGTCCGTGAGTATACCTCCATCTTTCATTTCTTTGTATGGTTTGAATATTTTTCAAAGGAAACAGGTATATTATTAAAGTTTTGTTTGAATATTTTTCAAAGGAAACATCGCTGGTTAAAAAATAAAAACAAATATAAATATAAAGAACGCTGCTTTTAAAATTACAGAATGTTGTTCAGATGAAAACACAATATTTACATAAGATTACATTTCATAAGACACATAATAATAATAGTAAAAAAGTAGATACAGTAAATGACAAGCAACTCTGGCCAACTGACTTATTTGCTTTGGGCATGAACACATTGATCCCATTGTTGTTTCTGGTGGAATATTTATAGTTCACTGAATGGATATATGTCTTATTCCCAGAAACGAATTGAATAATCGTTTTACAGACCAATTGTCTCATATCGAGTAGTCCGGATTCAGAGTTGTTCAGTTGAGTAAGTTTTCGGTTTTCCCAAAATTATTTTGATGAACCATTTTTGTCAGTCCACGGGTTTTCTTTACTACATTAACAACGTGTATGTCCCACCTAAGAACCGAATCAATATGAATTACTAGATATTTCACCGGGGTATCGTAATGGGGTAAATTATTTTCGTGTGACGTAAATGGGATAACTTTAGTTTTCTCTACGTTTACTGTTAGGACATAACATCTAAACCATTTAACTATATTTTTTAAATCGTTTTCAGCTGTTTCCCGTATTTGTTGCCATGATTCCCCAGTATATATTAACGCCGTATCGTCAGCGAACGAAATTATGGTCCCAAAATTTTCTTTAGTAAGAATTTCGTTTATATAAATTATGAACAGAACTGGCCTAGCACGGTCCTTTGAGGGACGCCATATGTTATATCCATTTCATTGCTTACTTCGTTTCCACTTTCCACACACTTTGTTTGCGGTTAGTTAAAAAAAAATCATTAAAATATAGATAGACCCACGAAACCCTTATCATTCCAGTTTTTTCAACAACAATCTGTGACAAACAGTATCAAAAGCTTTCCCCAAATCGATAAAAATTCCTAAGCACGCTTTTCTCTTATCCATTGCTTGATTAATGTCATAGGTAATAGCAGCAATGGCGTCCTGAGTGGGGAGGTTATCTCGGAACCCAAACTGTGTTGGCGCAATCAGTTTGTATTTATCGAGGTAGCTTACCATCCGCAATTTTAGGATTTTATCAAGGATTTTAGAGATTGTAGAAGTAAGTGATATAGGTCTGTGATTGTTAACTTTTTTTTCGTAGCCATTTTTGTGGATTGGTATCACGTTTTTGAAGTGGGTAGGGACGTCACCAGTTGAAAAACATTTATATATTATGAAAGAAAGGGGACGTGCTATATGTTCAGCTATGGATTTCAAAATATCGTGAGTGACTTTATCTAGGCCAGGTGCCTTTTTAGATTTCAGTTCTGTGATTATTTTTGTCACTTCAGACGGATTTGTTTCAGAAACATTGATTGAGGTTGTCTACGGGTAGTGGGTTCGTTTATTTCATAACTTTTCTGTTTAGTTGCTAAGTTCTTGCCTACATTCGTAAAATAAATATTGAAGCATTCTGCAATATTTTTCCTATCACTGACAAGGTTGCCGTTTTCTTGTTCAATACTGTCAATAATCTGCCTTTTGGGATTGTTTCCTGTGTACTCTTGTTTTCCACATTTCTTTGGAATTTTGAGAGTTTTGGATTATCTTGTTTTTATAAAAGGTTTTTTTATAAGATTTTCTTTATAAGGAGATTTAGTTTGTTACGGTAGTTACTATATTCAGTTCTTAGAATCCGGTTGTCAGGAAATTTGAGAAACTTTTAACGCAATTGATCTCTTTGTTTAATCGACGTATAATTCCATTAGATATCCATTCTTTTTTTTGGTTTCATGGTTTTCTTAATGGTTGTTGTTGCGGTTTTGATACAGTGTTGGAGTTTTTTGACAAATGAATCAGTCGCAGTTTCGACATTTTCTGAGATGTAAACATTATGCCGCTGTTCTCTTTGTATCAATTGAAGAAATTTATGTTTATTCAAATTTTCATGGGTGGAGTGATTTGTTTGAGGTTTGTTCATCGTATTAGTGATATTTGTGCCTAAGATGAATGGATAATGTTCGGTGATGTTGGTTCTGATAAAAGCTGGAGTTATATCTGTAGAATACTGTTCGGATCTCATTTTCACAAAAGCATGATCTATGCAGGTAGCGGTAGTAGGTATGTGTTATTCTAGTAGGGGTATTAATGAGCGACACGAATCCCTTCTCAGATAACAAATTGATATATTCTTGAGTTAATTCATCGTTACCCACCATCAAGTCTATATTGATATCAACTACGATATAAAATTGTTCATATAATTTTATATTTATATTACTCAGAAAATGTTCCAGCCTATCATTGAATTTTTGAATGGAAGTCGATGGTGATCGATAAATCGACAGTATCGAGATTTTATTCTTACCAACATCAAATTCAGTAAAGACGGCCTGAGTTTCACCTTAATTAATTTGATTCGTAATGGAAGTAATAGTATCCCTAACATAGACCATAATACCGTCAGTTTTATTCAGAGGACTGCCATTGTATATATTGTGGTAACCGTGCTTATGAAATAAACTAATATCATGTATTTTCCATGTTTCAGATAAAATAATGCAAGAAATGGGATTTTGATTTTCGAATTGAGACATGTAAGCCTGAAACTCGTCAAAATTTTTGCTGATACTGCGGATGTTTGTATGGAGAATTGTCAATTCACTCTTATTGCCAGGGATTATTTTTGGACCTTCATGACTTTCTACCTGTAGTGTGTTTATAGGATCTACTTTATAGTCTATAATATACTCATCCATTTTTCCATTCAATAATTTTTTGATGAAAAAAGGTTATAACTATGTATATATATATATATATATATATATATATATATATATGTCAAGCGATCAGTTCCAGGACATTTTCAATGACGAATCGATGAGTTCCAGGACATTTGGTGACTTCCGGGACTGGTCCGGAATTTTTATATGGTTAATGAATACTTCCAGGACAGTACCGGAATTCACTTTGATGTATTTTGTAGAATGATAACTTCCAGGACATAAGTATTTTGACTGAATCCTACCACATAGAACAGAATGTGTCACGCATTGGACCTTCTTTATTGATCCTGAGCATATTCAGGGTGTTTCATAATTGAATGCTGATCCTAAAGTGCGATAATCATTGGATGATTTCAAGATGAATTATTCATATAAACATAGGTCCGCAACCGCTTTATTTCTGAGATGCAGGATGTTGAAATTTAACAGAAAAATCAGTTCTTCCCCAATATCTCTAAAACCGAATCGGCTTTCCTTTCCAATTTTAATACATGCGGATTCATTTGCTTGTCCCTATTCGATTTTTTCTCTTAGTCTTAATTTTACAATTGTGGTAACCAAAAGATCTAGGCAAGATTTTTATGGAAACTATTATTTAGTTTTTGTAATGAGTACGCATAAAAATACATTTTTTATTTTTAGAAACATAACTATTTTGAACAATAAATACCAAAATAAAATTAAGTGTTCAAAATGCTCGCCTCCTGCAAGTGTGCACGCTTCAGCCCTCCTTTTCATTGACT